>LATX02000222.1:0-508705 GCA_001466705.2 Moniliophthora roreri | reverse complement strand
CCCCCCTAGTGTATTACTTGACGCATGTAAAGGATCTGTAGCAATAGTAGTTCAACGCAATGCATAACCACATAAAATTAAAAACAAAAAAAAAAAGTGGCTGTGATACTTTCTTCGTTTCTAGTCGGTTATTCGGTCCAGTGTTTTTAAAATTGAAAACGTTTAAAACGTCATAATCGATCGATGGTCGTTTGGGCCTACGTATGTAACTCGTGTGGCTTGTTAATTATGCCCTGCCTTTCGATCATAGGCCTCGACGACGGTGTTTCGTCGAAATTACTGGGTCCTACCCAGAGCAAATGGAGGTACTGAATAGTAAGGGATACAACGACGCTGCACATTCGAGCTTTAGTAAAACCCAACCATGATTCAAATAACACAGTTGGTATCGTGAATCTGCAAGCTACTCGAGGGTTTTTTTGTCAGCCTCATCGGCTCCGGGTCCCTAGGAATTCGGGGATCTGCGGTTCGGTCTTATCAAGATTAATGACGCAAGTCAAGAGAAACGCTGTCGCTCGCTGCGCAATATGGCAGTGAGTTCGGTGAGCAATGACTAACAATGTTTCTGATTGGGTCCTGGCGTCTTATTATGTCCCAGTGGCGAGGACGAGGGCTGCCTCTGCCTTGTGACGACATGGGAAACATACCGAGGTGAATATGCTACTCAACGGAATTGAGATGAATGAAGTCGCGTGCATGCTTTCATGAAAATGAAAACTTTGCCTGTATCAATGCCAAGTAATTTTGCGGCAGTATGTACAAAGAATCCTCCGGAATCATATCTAAATAGAATATGAGCGGGCACTTCACCAAGGTGCAGGTATACCAGATGCTACAGCGCCTATCTCCGTCAAGGCTGTGAGAGGATCGAGAGTACCCTTATACTGAGGTAGATATGCGGCGTTGGTGTATGGGCAGCGCACAGAAGGCGAGCCTCGGTATATGGGGGTGTAGGTAGCAGCACATATTTCGAACGGAGTAAACTCGTCATATGATATTTCAACGGCATTGACGGGGTTACGTTCACCAGCGGCGATCCTTGTACGTGCCTGTTGACATTCCAAGGTCAGCGTCCATCTCTTGCAAAACCTATCGTTCAAAATCGTACCTGTGCGACAATCTTCGGATCAGGTTTGAGATCAATCAGACGTCTTGCGAAACGAGCAGCGTCGGCGTGGTTATTCGCCTTAGCGAATACACCGATGGCACTTCGGAGGGCAATCTGCATATGGGGTGGTTGTACCTGACAGTTGGTAAAGTAAGCTGCCAACTCCAAGTTTCGTCGGAGATTGCTAGGATCTTCTTCTGCCACTCTTCTTCTCTCCAACTCAATAGAGACACCGAGCAGGTATTCGCGAGCAGTTGTAACAGTGTCTCTCCACTGGGAATAGGTGGTCGATAAGATAGATTGCTAAAAAGGGTAGGGGAACTCACTTGTCTAGCTTCTTCATCTGATGTTAAGGCAATGAGCAAAAGACCTCTGAGTACAGACTGGAAGATTTCCTTGGCTTCCGCGAGTTTATTGCCAGACACTGCACGGTAACCTTCCGACAGCTCGGAGCGAACAGACTGCAGCGATCGTGCTGCAACAGGAAGAACTTTGCTCGGCGATGATTCTGAAGGGTTGCGACGGATATGGAGATGTAAGGGGGGTAGCGAGGCTACGGGCGAGAGGTACGTGTGAGAAGAGCGATAAATGGAGAGGAACAAAGGTTTCAGCAGTGCGAAGTTAACTACTCCAAGTTGTCGGTTCAAGAGCTGTAATACTCATCGATAAAATGAAAGGTCAAGTAAACGAACATTAGACACACCTGCATGGCTGACTCGAATGACCCAGCTGCAACATGATCCGCTGCTAATGGCGAATTTCTTACCCAAAGGTCCGTTTCGTTCACGCCAGGAGCAGCACCTTCACCGAGTTCCTCTTCTTCCTCTGGGACTCCTTGCCCTTCGTCTTCTGGGGCTGCCGCGTCTCCACCATCGGCATCCAAATCCCAGCCGCCTTCTTCAGGATCAATGTCATCATGTGCTTCCTCATCCTTGGCCCAATCATCAAGAGCCGACATGGCTGTAGCTCCGCCATTGACGTCTCCATTGATGTAGGGTTCGACAGGTCCTTCCAGACCTCCATTAGCCAGAGCACGGTCGAAGAAGTTTTCACCGGTCGAAACCGTGGGCCAGTTCAGGTTACCCGTCGAGGTAACAATGGGAGGAGGTTTCAACGACGACTGTCCAAACGATGGTATATCATCGATGTCCGATTCTGTCAAGCCGGATGCCTCGAGGATCTCCGTCGCAAGCTCGTCCAGTCCATTAGTCTTTGCTGTCAGGTAAGCCAGAGGGTCTGTAGCGAGGCTTATTAGTGAAAGTATTTTAAGCAAGAAATTGGTACTCACACATCCCAACGTCCCGGAGTACTGATATCCGACCCTCTACATCTCCAGTATACAGTGCATTATGGAAACGAGACATGGGGTCCCCTCGCATGTCAGCAATCTTCTGCATCTTGGTGAGTTTTTCGCTGCTTCCAGTAGCAAGGTACAAGAAGGACAGCTTGTCAAAGTTTTTGGTCCGTTGATAGGCTTTCTCGACGATCTGAAGATTCGAGGGTGTAAGTCATCTATCTACATCTTAAATATAGTGGACATAGAACACATACTTCATGATTGCCCTGCTTCAAGGCCTGTTGAGCCAACCGCTCCCAGCATTCAGCGCGGTCGATGGCCTTGGCAGTCTCCATGGCCACGTCCAGATTGCCACATTCGATAGCGAGCTCGAACCGTGTGTTCGTATCTTGGACGAAATGAAGAGCGATCTATGCACGAGTCAGAAAAGATTTAAAAGATATAGATGCAATCTACCTCTGGGAAGCCCTTCTGTTGTAGGTACGCAATGATGCTCTGCCCCATGAGTGTCGAGGTCTTGATAATGTAAAGCATCTCTTCGTAATTGTTCTTGAGTAGGGCAAGTTTGAAGCGGTATTCCGTAGGATCGAAGGTGATCGTGCGGGGACGAGCAGAACGGTCAAGACAGTGTATGGTCTTGCCTTTGACACGGGTAAGGTAGACTGGATTGTCCAACGTGCAAATAACACCATGATCACTGAAAGAGGCTGGTGAGTAATTATCAGCACCGAAAACGAGCTAAACATACCCTTGAGAAAGACAATACTTGACGTGATTTAGTGTCGAGTAGATGAAGACCCCCGAGTCGTCCCAAGCACCGGACTTGATCCTGATAGTCTCGTGGATGAGGCTATGTTGAGTGAAGGTTCTGTTCGCAATGGTGATAGCTGTGGTCATTGGTCAGTGAGCGATTCGAAAGGCGACGTTTGACTCACTGTGCTTGCTCATCAAAGCCACCAAACTAGAATCCGAGTTCCAGACAACGTATTTCACGGGTGGACTGTTAATCTCTGCGATAGTCTTCTGTTGTTGAATGTCATACAAAACAACCGACGACGTGGAGCTGAGAATTAGGCATGCAGTTCCACCATAGAAGATCTCGTTCGTCTGCACCGGCGGCTTAATAGTCTTTACCACGGAGTTCGAGAGGTCCCGCACTTCGATAACCTGAAAGATCGTTAGCTGACCCCGAGGTAGAAAGGACGTGAAACTGACCTGGTTCGTCTTATTCAGCACAGCGAACCTATTCCTTGCGACAAAGATTGCACTCTGCCCTGAACCCTTCTTGCCATCTACACTAGAGTCCTTCACTTCTCCACCTTGCGTCTGACCTTGCCCCGGCAACGAGGTCAATTCATACAGACCGTTGTCGCTCGATGTGGTCGCAATCACGGCCCGTTCGGCTGGGTTGAAACTAAGAGTACGAGGTGGGACGTAAGGGCTCCCCAGCTTGCGAACGCTCAGCAAACCGATATCCGAGGCAGAGTTGAAGTCGTATGAGCGGACGTATTTGTCTCGAATATAGTAAAGTGTGTCCTGGTGTACAGAGAATGCCGGCCGCTCCCGTTCGAGTTTGAAGACAATGAGGCCACTGTCGTGCCCAGCAGCGAAGAGGTTGAGATTTGGGTGTGAGGCCAAGACCCAGAAACGGTCATGCTCGCGACGGAAAGTTTGAATAGCCGTGCGCTTAGCCAAGTCCCAAACACGGACAGTCTTGTCTTCACCACAAGACACGATCAACTCGTGTTTAGGATGGAAGAGTGCGCTAGAGACGTTGTTGAAATGACCACGGCACGAGTCAACCTCCCAGGCCTTCGTCTCACTCATTCTCCAGATTTTGATCGTACGGTCGTCGGCGGCAGAGATGATTAAGGGAAGGGTAGGATGAAAGACAGCATAGTTAACTCCACGATCATGTCCCTCCAGAACGTATTTGACTGTCGAGAATGTGTCGAAAGTTTCAAATTGGCTGCCACCGGTGTTGGGTGAACCTTTGCGAAGCCCCGAAATGTCCCAGACGCGAACAGTTTGGTCCATTGAAGCCGAGACGACAAGGTCATCTTTGGGATGGAAGAATCCAGACATAACATAATGCGAGTGACCTGTTAAGACGGCGATGCAATTTCGTGAAGTGCTGTTCCAGATACGAATCGTCTGATCATCAGAGGTCGAGATCTATGAGCGGGTGAGAATACGATTCAAACAAGATGATATCGTTCACTGACAATCCAGGGCATTTCATGATGGAATTGAACGGTTCTGACGTAGTCCAAGTGCCCGTGCAGGGTGAAAAGACAGCGCCGATTTTGAGGACGTATATCTGCAAAATATTAAAAGAGGACCAAAACCGTGATAATATAGCACATACCCCAGACTTTAATTTTATAATCGTCTCCACCAGTCACCAGCAATGCTCTACTCGGATGGAAATGAACACCTCGCACAGGACCTATCGTAGAGATTGAGATCACGGCCAACTAAGGGGAAACGCGCGACATGCCTTCGTGTTCGTCAAAGCGATCAACTAAAACTCCCATTCGATAATTCCACAGCTGAACACTTCCATTGTGCAGCGCCGCTGCCAGCAAAGGTTGCGTAGGATGAAATGCAAGCCCTGAACAAATCAGTTTCAGTCAGAATGCGAAACTTCTGAGAGGAAAAAACGAGCCTTTGACGCGGTTGCTTTTGGACTCAAACTTCGTGAGCATTACCGACATGCTCGAAATCGTGGCCTGAGGCTGTCAGAAGGAAAGAAGAATAGAGACGAGCCTTGGTATATGGGAGAAATCAAGTTAGGACAGACGTGGCCGTGACCGATGTGACTCTGTCACCTCGTGCAACGTCAGTGCCGCCACCACCATCAAACTCGGGACAAGAAATGCAAAGCTTTTTAAACGCTGGAGGGGTGAAAAGAATCAAGTGAGTAAACCTAGCATCCATAGAAAAGAGTCTATTCACTAAATGGTTGACAGCAATAGTATCGTTACTAGCTCGATCTACCAACGTTATGCAAGGATTGATAAAGTTTCTGCCAATACTATAATCTATTTTCAAATTTCTAGTTACTGTAAAATTCCAGTGTGCATTCGAGAAATACAACAATACGTATACCCTGTATCCAGGTTGGATATCCTCGCGTCGGTGGCGTTTATTGGGACTTTCCAGAGGACGGGCGGCGGGCTTTTGGCATTTATCTCACACTGCGAATAACAAACCATTGAGAGTTCTCTGGCTCTCATTCGAATCTCGTGGAGTATACCCCATACGATTGTTTACTGGTAGGCCCTCGTACACCCATGGACATCCTATCGTACGACTCATTTCACCTGTAATCTGAGCTATCTCATAGACTGCAGCTCCTGGTATCGAAGAGGGAGCGCAATGTTGCACATCGCCAACTAAAGAGAACCGCAAATGCAAATTGACAGACTATCATGCCCAGCCATCATCACAGGTTCGCACAAGATGTCAGACAAGGCACGGTCACACCTCATGGACGTGATTAGCGACGACATTTGCGATATTCATTGCCGGTCACAGCGACGACCTTGCGTAGCAGCACCATGCGACCAGATCAGGAGGGTCTGGACGAACGGACCGCCTGCCGCCAACCTGGTCGTTGGGTGGCCATAAATACCTGCTTCTCCGTGGACTGTTACCCTCGCATAATGTTACGTTGTCTGATCCTAGCCATTTCGGCGAGCATCCTGCTGCAATCTTGTTTGGCGTCCTACTTGGATAGTCTTTCGAAGAATCAAAGAAAACTTTTCGAGTACTCCATGAGCCAACTGGATATCACGTTTGCACCCCCGTTTCTGGTGCGCTACCTATCTATTTCAATATTATTATGAAACTCACATTCCTGCAGTTCTCGTCTCCCCGATACTCAGCTTGGTATGCGGTGGGTCTGTTGGCACGGAATGAAGGTGATGATATTGCAGTTGCATCACAGATAATAAAAGACGTGTGAGTTCTCTCTCCTTCATCCCTCGCGTCGCTAACTTTACGGTGCCAGAATATCCTATCAGGTTCGAAGCAGATTAGTTGCCCTCGAAAGGTTTCTAACACTAGCCAAAGTACAAAGACCCATCACAATTATGGTATGGAACGTTTAAAGACCAGATTAACGCTCCAAATCCTAGTGATGTTTATCCACCAAAGGTATCTCTACATGTTCCCATAACCTCTTACCTCAAGCTCAATTCGAACAATCATCAGATATATGACTCGTATGATCCCAATCAAGGCCTCTTTGTCTGCACGTCATGGATCATTGTCATGGAAGAATTCCAGCACCTGCTTGCCCCTGAGCTGACTGCACTCATGAAGGAGAGCATGTACAATGCAACAATTGGGGATGGTTATCGCGTTGGCGGAGTTAATGGGGAAAATCGTGAGCTTTATGAATTTCTTCGTGATGGCACTATGTGGACGACTCATCGTTGTTCAGTTCGCCCAGTATACAGCAATCCCTGGTAAATTGACTCTACATAGATAAAACACGTGCCCTGCGCCACTGACAGGCTCTTCCTGCAGGTACATGCGAATCATGGCTGCTACCTATGTAGGTAACATGCAATCTGATGGAAACATGTCATACTGGGGAAACAAGTGGGCAGAAGAGGGTATAGCTGAATTTGACAAGTTTGAGACGCTCAGTGAGGTAATTTATGTGTACCATGCACCTCCTAGGCCCATAAGCCCTTTACTCACCACCACTCATAGTTCAACTCTGGAACATACACTGGTGTGACACTTTATGCATTGTCTCTGTGGGGTTACATGCCAGAAGATTCCGTTATTGCAACTCGGGCAAAAGAATTAATTGAGAAAACTTGGATATCCATTGGACAGTATTGGAACCCAACCTTGACAACTTTGGGTGGTGCATGGGATCGATCCTATGGGTATGACATGGTATGAAGCATCTTGTTACAGTAAGGCCAAAACTAAGGCCATTTTTGTTAGACACAATACTATGGAATACTAGGCTCACAAATAACTGGGCTTATTGGTGGTATTGGGGATAGGAATGCCTCAATTCCAATACCTCTAGTGGGCAGTAGCCATGGCAAAGATGCTGCTATCTCTCCTCTGTAGGCTTCCCAAAGATGTGTAATCTATCTTATTTGCTGACATGCCCTGCTTCAGAACACCATTAGTGGCTAAATTCCATGATCCCTATGTACCAAACTTTGTGCTTTCACAGCTCAGAGCCTTGAATAGCTCTGGACACTCTTATTTTGCTCAAGTGGTGTCACCACCATTTGACAGTCCAGATTATCCTAGAAACTACACTTCTTGGACAGGTCCTGGGCTGAGTGTTGGTGCCATACAATTTGATGAGAATGTTGTTGGAGGGCCAGCTATCAATCCTAGCCAATTTGTTCCTGCAAACATCCTTTGGTCTACACCCAGTGGAAGCATTGGTTGGATGCTGGTATGTTTAGTAGTTCTCTGCTCAAAGAGAGCCATTTACTAAATCACCTCATGATACAGCACTACTCAACATCCAGAACTATTTCTGCAATTGCAACAGCAAACAATCTTACCATCTTGTACCCACCTTCAAGAGCATTTCCCTCAAAAGACCAATTTAGCTCCAACATTATGACATTCTTGTTCTCTGGATTCAACTCCCTCACCCTTCCAGCAGATTTCTTAGCAAATGGAACTGGAGAGTTACCTGGTATTTCACTTCATGTGCTTGGAAACATTCTTAATGGCACCTATACCTTCCTCTATGGTTCTGGAACAATAAATGACCTACAATACTATAACCTTACTTATATAATACCACCAGCACTCGAAGAGATACCTACAATAACCTTCTTGTTTGAGAAGGTCTGATTGATTATGTAAATACCAAATAATACAGATCTTGTTAGCATTAATATGCTTCAGAAGTGTCTGTGCATGTATTTGCATAAAAATTGTATTTTTTACTAGTGTAATGAACATCAAGATGAGTTTGACATCATGAGTTGCTGATAGTTGAACTGTTAAGTCATAGTGGATGCCATTGACCAGAACTCATTCTGTCTCTTGCTACTGGAGACAAACCCTCTGCAGCTATCAGGCAGTGATTGTGAAATGCAACTTGATTCAAGGCAGCAGCACTGAATACAGAATAAAACAAACTCCATGATGTAAAACTTCTGTGAGTGCTGATCCCTCCTAGCATAGAGTGTCTGACTTGACTATTAGAAAAAGACATTTTGGCAAGAGAACTGTGGTCCTGATGAGGACATCATGCCTTGTATTTAGCTAGAGTAGTAACATATTCTGCATCATCTGGCTGCTTAATGTCTAAAGTAAGAAGGTACTTTGAGACAACAGTAAACTATAAGAGACTGCAGTGATATTATGCTTGCTTTGAGCTAGACTATATTAGCCTCTAAGACCACCCAGAATAGTGTAAAAGATCATTTGGGACAACCCAAGACACAATACAGCTTTGACTGATAATATGCCAAATTCACAAATCTTTTCAATTTTACACATATCAATGTCATTTTAGCATATTTATTGGTTGAACTGATGATAAACATGGAAATAGAAGAACCAATATGAGCTCAAGTAGTCAGTCAAAACCTATATATACTTGATGGCACTAAGTTATAAGCTGTTTAAAGCTTATATTATGTCTCACATGGGTATCAAGTTGTTTATAGACACTGAATACTATGCATTAAGCATTCCAAACCCTATAGAAACCTCCATATAGCATTGTTTCCAAAGAGACATACTTATAGTTTAAATGTATACATGGTCTATCAAGAGGATATCTTTACTTTTAATATATTTCATTTACTCTTAGAGACTTCATTTGAGCTCCATCAGCAGGATAGCATCACATGGCATTTTGGACTGAAATGCTGAAGATAAAAGGCTAGGTCCTTTTGCTGGAATGCCAGCTACTTTGCTCCTTCACTCACTTCATGCCTACTCTCCCATTCCCAACAAAAGTCACTGCTTCTTGGCAGCTGTGTTAAGCTCATATAGTTAGAGCAGAATTGTGAACCAACCAAGTTAAAAATCACATTAACTATCCCTCATATTTTGGCATTTAACATGCAGAAAGGTTGAAAATGCCAAAAATGCCAGAAAATGCTGAAAGGTATGATGCCACTCTACCAATGTCAGAATGATACCTATAATAAGAATAGGCAGGACACTAATGGGTCTACAAGAGATCTATAGAATATGGACTACTATGGGATATGAGCCTGCAAAAGAAATACTTACTTCATCAGAGATTGCAACAAAGCTGTAAAAGACTGAACTACTGATATCTAATTATAAAGCCAGATAGATATGAAGACACAAGGGAAACATGAGGAGATAGAAACAAGCTTGTCAAATATAACTATTAAAAGAAAGAGATATCTGGTGATTGACACAGAAGTAAGGTGTGTTTCCAACTAATAAACAATGGAGAAAGAAATGCAATGCATATCTGTAGCAACATCTAACTATGGATACAGCCATACTGCATAGAGAGACTGCCTTGAATTGTGCTTCTGATACTCAAAAGATATATTTGTTGTAACCAGTATTCCTATATACTCACTGACACAAAAAGTAATGAGAATGATGTCATTTTGATCAACTACCAGTAATTTCAACATGTATGAAATTCAAGTACTTCTGGATTGTATTCAAGAAATAATAGGATACTGTGTGTCCTCCATGAGCCTTAAGGACTGCCTGAACTTGTCTGCCCATTTCTGCAATATGCTTATTAATCTTCTCAATTGGCAACCATGCCCACTTCTCTCTAACAGCCTGCTTTAACTTCTGAACACTGGTCAGAATGTGTGGATGCTGTCTGATGGCCTTCTTCAGGTCATACCAGACAGGTTCAATAGGGTTAAGGTCTGGTGATGATGGTGGATGAGGAAAGATAGGAATGTAATGTTCAGCTAGCCAGTAGTGTGTGGATTTGAATGTATAAGATGGTGCTCTGTCATGTTGGAACTTAAGAGTTGGTATGGATTGCTTCTTCTTCTCAAAGAAGGGCAGAAGCTGACTCTGAAGAACCTGCTCCTGGTATCATGATGAGTTTATTCCTCCTCCATGGCCTCCTGGATACTCTAAGACAACAAGAGGACCTTTCTGATTGTACATGATGCAGGCCCACACTATAACACAGATATTTGACTGCTTGAAGGTTGGGACAACACAGTCTTCATGTATGGCCTTATCTGAATGTCTAGTCACATATACATGACCATTATTGTCTCCTACAAGTGGATAGCACTCATCTGACCAAATAATATCTTCCCACTTTATATCACTACAGTGCTTATCCTCTCTGGCCTAGCAATAGCAAGTCTTCCTATGAGGTTTAGAGAGATATAGAACATGTTTGGCTACATGGCAATGGTATCCATGTGTGTTAAGGACATTCTGGACTGAGGTTGCAGATACTGATGGAACAACATTATTTCCAATAGAGAAAAGTGGCTTGCAGTGGTTTTGAATGGCCTCTCAAACAATTTAATGTTTTGTGTGCTCAGTGATCTTGTGAGGGTGACCAGAACATGGGAGAGAATGGGTTGAGCCAGTTAAAAAGAATTTATCATATATCTTGTAGGCTGTGCTCAATGGAATATTCTCCTTTTCTGCAGCCTCTATGACACTCATCCCCCTCTGAACTCTGCCAATAAAACAGTTCTTTCATGGGCTGTCATGGCGTTAATATGTTGAACCTAGAAAAGACCCACTTTTATTCATTTTACACTACTTTTGAATTGGAAGACTTTAATATGACTAGAAGTTTTCCTGCTTAAGTGCATTACAGATCACAACTAAAAGAGTTGCATCCAGTACAAGGGGTACTGTAGTTCTTAATTGTTTGAGTGATCACTTCAGAGTAGTCTTTCTATCACCTCAGCACATTTAACTATTGTATTTAGGTTTGATTCAGTTAAGTTGATAGACTTATGTACATTTGTTCTTAGCTGAAACTTAAGTAAAGATTCTAAGTGCAGTAACTCTGGTCATATTAAATCACACTCTGCACTCTACTATGCACACACACAGGCAGTAGGAGAGTAGGATCTGATTAACAGATTAGCTCTTTGGTATAGCAAACTAAGTGGTATTATGGCCAACAACAGATGTGTGTTCTATTGACTGTCTCAATTGCATTATTGAAGAATGAATACAGCTTGATAAAAGCAAGATAATAGAAGGCTGCTGCATATGCAGCCAGCTGAAAGATGTACCTGGCAAGAAGGACAAGCAGAGATTGACAGTGTTCTTCAATCACTGTCTTGTGGCAGCAATAATACCACTTTAGTTTGCTATACTAAAGAGCTGATCTGTTAATTAGTCTAAGATAAGACTAGAGAAAAACCACCAAAAGATATCCTTCAAAAGTCTTACTCAGGTTGTTTAAGCAAGTGTGGATCAATGTGATCAGAGTTGCCATACTTAGAATGTCAACTAAACTTTTAGCTAGATTGATTCTTTCTTCTTGAAGCAATCTACTTTGTAGTGTTCATTTCTAGAGGAGTAGATATAAGTTTTAAATGAGTTTATATTCAAATACACAAATACACATAAGAATACAGTGCACAAAGCACAAAATACAATTAGCTACAGTCCTATACAAAGACTCAGTAGCTGATATAGTCTGACCTTATAAAGCTCAAGAACTTCTTTGAAGTAATTACAGCATATAGCATACTGGAAAAAGTCCTAGACCAGTTTTCACAAAGAGCTCAGTGCAGGCACACCCTTTGTTAAGACTCTAAGTATGTTACAACCTGATACACACACAGGCCACATTTTAAGTGTTCTAGTAGACTCCTTAGTGTAAAGTGTCTCTTAGAAAAGTGCCAAATGTACTTAAGATTTTGCTCTTGTCTCTTATAATACAAGTTTGTTATTAGATGTCTATTTCTCTGGAAGTCACTCAGAGCCAATCTTCAGAGCCTGAGGTAAGGAAGAAAAACTGTTGGATGGCACACAATCTATATATCAAACAAACTTGTCATGCAATTTACAATCAGAAGAGGCAGAGTTCCTTGGGTATATATGAATATCTAGCTGTCCTTATATACTGTCTAAGAAATATATCTATAAGAAAATATAAATAATATCTAATAATTCAGGAAAGTGTAAATGAGTGACAGAGATATTAAAAGAGAGAATATTCAGGTGTGACAGAGTCTGGGCAGAATCCTCTTTTTTCCACCTACAAAATGGCTGTCCTTATATACTGCTGAAAATAAATATCTACAATAGAATAATAATTCTAGATATATAAAGTATGGATTAAAGGAAGAAGTTATGAAATGAACATATATAGGTTTGACTCTTAGTTACAGAGGTGACCTAGCACTATATATATATGGGAATACTGGTCACAATAAATATATTTTTAGGTATTAGAAGCATAATTTGAGATTGTTACATTACTTATGCCAACTATGCAGCAATGAGTCAACTCTAGGTTCTTGCAACTAGAGTTGATAACACAAGTGCAAGTTTGAGAGCAGTTTCAGAGTTCAAGTCTGTTGGATTGTTGACACAAAGATATAGATTAACCAGGTCAAGCTGAAGAGCCATGACTCTGGTACCAGTGCTTAAATATGTACAACTGATGCTTATGTATATACTATGTGTATTCTATATGTAAATAGTGATAGAATTGGTAGATAATAAATATCTGATGCCAACAGGATATTCTGACTAAACACTATTTCATGCATGAGAGGGAAAAGGGGAGTTAGGAAGGTGTACTGGTCTGATTGAGTAAGAAGCATATGAGAAGGAAATGGGGGCTGGAAAGGTGGAAGAGTCCAATAGAAGGAGAAGCATAGGTGCATTGGAGGGAAAACATAACATTACCTCTCAGTCAAGGTTGAAACTCTGTTTCTTGATATTTCTAAGATTCTCCATTACTATACAGGTCAGCATCATATTCCTCTGACTTGTCTACTGACCAACCCTGCTGCATCTGTTTGTTTATAGTTGGCATTCATACCTTCTGTGAATCCACTCCTAAGAAAACAAAGTCATATATGTTATTCTTAGTCTCCACTGTGAAAGTTCTATTACTGTTCTCCATTACTGAAGAGGTTAGGGTCATTGTCATAATTATGATGGTGAAGGAGACTTGCTAAAAAAAGGAAAAGAACCTGGCCTCAAGTAATGATGAGAAGACCACCAAACAAAGGATTAAGAGTGTTTGAGCATACTTTACCATTTCTGAAGGAAGGCACAATGTTTTACTATATGCTGGTGGTTACTATGGCATCTAAAGAGGCATTAGCATAGTTACAAGCATGACTAGACATGCTTCTCGCCATTATAGAGTTTGATAAGACAAGTGCTAATGAGCACTAGAAGAGGGAATGATATCATAGATGGATTAAATGAGATACAGATTGGTATTTGAATCTCCAAAGGTGTAATTTACATGCCCAGGGTCTAACACATGTGGAATGGAAATGCTGGTTGAGGTACTGATTGTATCAATAGAAGTGTTGAAGAATGTAGACAAGTCCACCACTGTATAATCTACTCAGAACACTGACCAGAACAGTCAGTAGTTCAGTTTGGGGGAGATGATGTGCCTAATTTTGGCCTAGACATGAAATTGTACACTTTTCACATCAAAAACTAGAAAGAGAGCCCAGAGTACATGTGATATTCATGTGACTTGATAACCTGGGAACTCTAATATAGTGTCTAAGCTTTAAGCACCAAGTCTAATAAGTCTAATAATTGATACTGTAACACAATTTAGATAAGGTTAGTAGACTATACTAGCCTCTACATTACAGTGAAGCATCACAGTGAGGGTCCTTGGTCAATAAAACAGGCCAGAAACCACTAATTCTGAATACAAAGGAATAGATATCAGCAGGATCCACAGTCTAAGTGCACTAGATTGTTCACTTTGCAATCATATTGTATGATAATATGTCAATAGACTTAATGCTTTATTATTATTATCAGAACTATAGTACACAGTTGAAACTTGTTCCTATGCAGAGCTTCAAAGACACTCTCAGGCAGATACAATGGCCTATCCAGGTGTACATGGGACAATTGATGGACAATGAGTATGCAGGAAATTGATAATGACTCACAAGATTGTACACAGGATGGAAGGAGATTGAATATAACAGATGTCTAGACTGTGACATCCACCAATCCAATGGTAGAAAGCAGCTACATGGAAGTAAACCAGCAGAAAGAGAAATGTACTCATGTACAAAGCTAGTTCGGAACCAGTGGCTACATGGAAGGATTGTTTGACCCAGCAATGCTCCACACAGGGTCCAAAACACAATAAATTGACTGTTTGGTCACCAAATATACCCAACATGGCTAATTGCTACCTGGAATTGGACTTTTAGGCATGAACACATGATTTATACTCTAAACTAGATTACACTCATTTATCTCTTATTTTGTTATTTCCAATTATCATTTTGTATATAAAGAGCTGTACTTGTAGATACAGGCTCAAGCACTGACTGGTACTTGCATGTTATAGCCTTGCACAGCATCGATTTAGACCTCTGCACAGCTTCTTAGACCAAGTCTCCAAGCACTTGCCAGTCAGTTGCTTCTAGTAGAGCCAAGATTCCTATATATCTTGCCTCACTATATATATTCTTTTATAACCAACCAATAAACCACTCATTTAAAAACCTATACTTTGTGACTCTTAAGTGTAACACTTAAGTCATCCTAACTAGAGTCTTTAGACTCTATACTCTTATACTAACTTAAGCTGGTCAATTGAAACTCAAAGGGTTCTGTCCCCTTTTCACCCTGAATTGCACTTGAGATAGGCTCAGTCTCCTAGTAGACCTATACAGTGCTTTATCACTCTTAGAAGCCTCTATTGTGGGTTTTTAGTGTGTGTTGTGTTGTGTGTGTGTGTGTGTGTGTGTGTGGGTTTAGTGGCAGCTCTTAGTTATGGAAGCTCTTTATAGAGTGCATTTTAGAGTGAAGATAGCATGTAGCAGTTCTTCATAGAAGATAGAGTTACTGCCTCTTCAACAGAAACATGATTATCATAGCACTCAGCCTAATTATGGGAGGAGTGAATGATATAGCAGAAAATTGATTATAGAAGGCAATGATAACCAGATCAGCATGTGGAAAGAATTCCAAGAGAATTTCATTACCTACTTCAAGTACTCATCAACCAAAGATGAGCTACAAGCAAAATTGGTGAAGTTGAAACAAGGAAAAATGACTGCTGACAAATACATTACTCAGTTCAATGGATATATAAACAGAAGTAAATTTGATGGTGAAGCCCTTCTGTATTGGTTCAAGAATGGACTAAACAATAGATTGTGAAGCTCAGTATGGAGCCTCAGACCTATGCCCACAATGCTTGGTGAGTGGATGAAGGAAGCATCCAATCAAGGTCAAACTTGGCAGATGAACAAAGAATATATCAAACATTGCCAAGATCAGGATCATCAGAACCAAAACAAGGGGAAGGCTCATGAGACAAAGAGTCACAATCACAAACCAGCAGAATCATCAAGTAACTTAGCAAGAGACCCAAATGCAATGGATATCAATGCCATGAAGAAGAAAGGCCTTTGTTACCATTGCAAGAAACCAGGTCATCACTTCTTTGAATGTCCAAACAAAGGAATAGAGTCTAAGCCAACTACCTTCACAAGAGAGACAAAGAAAGTGATGAGCAGAGGAACAATGAGCAGAAGCCTAGATCTGAAGAAAATGTTCAAAGACAGAAAGAAGGAATTATTAGAGAGGATTGATGGAAGATCTAGGTGGGGATTTTTAGAAGCCTTGAAGATTAGCACCAATCCTCAGGAGGCACATATGAACATTTGATCTCTTGTAAACTATAATGTATTCAATCTGGAATTGAATGAAATTATGGATAAGATTGAATCAGGTGCCCAGTTTGAAGGAAAGAAACAAATCCCTTGGACTACAGAATAGTATGCTCAGAGATTGAGAGATTCCAAATCCAAGATGGTTTTATTCCAACATATGGTATATGAAAAACATTGACAAGAAGTCTCCTGGAAAACATTGAAAGAAATAAATCAATTAAATGACACTAATGCTGTAAAGGTCTTAGATGAACTAAGAAGACCCCCAAGACAGATAAGATCATCAAAGCAACAAACTAATGTGGAACTAGTAGCAACTGCATTAGATGATTGATGATGAATTAATGTAAAGGCATTACTTGACAGCAGATGTACTGGAAGTGCAGTAAATAAAAAATAGATTGAAAAACATAACATTGATACCAGGAAATATGTTTGACCCATTCCAGTATATAATGCTGACAGGACACTAAACATAGAAGAACCCATCACTGAGAAAGTCAACCTAAAAATTACAATAGGTGACTATATGGAAATTCTAAGTTTTGATGTAACAAATATAGGAGAAACTGTATATTCATTGGTCACAAATGGCTAAAAAGACATAACTCAGATATTGATTGGACCACTAGTCAAATAAAGTTCAATCAATGTTCTGTAGAATATGTGGTATACCAAGAATATACCAAACTGGAAGACAACAGTGATGAAGAGGATGATGAAATAGAATCTGGCAATCAGATATTCATGATAGACATTGAAAATGAAATCCAGACCAGGGCCAAAGAAAATGTATCAACTGGAATTGCTATAGAAGCAGGAAAAAAGAAAAAGGAAAAGTCCTTTAAAGAAATCATTTCTGAGCATTATTGAGACTTTAAGGATGTATTTGATAAAAAGGAGTTTGACTTGTTACCTCCAAGACAACCTTGGGATCACACAATTGAATTAATCCCCAGATCAAAAGGAGAAAACTCTATGAAAATATATCTGTTAAGTCCATTGGAACAAAAGGAACAAGGCCATAAGAAGGGGGTAGACGATAATCAAAACATCATTTTACTCAAACTAGAACTTTTCTGGAAATTACATAGAGCAACAATCACAACCAATACCAACCTAATAACTCAAATTAAAGAAATTAAACTCCAAGAAGACATAATCAAATTACATCACAATATACCAACTAAAGGACACTCTGGGAGATTTAAAATACTTGAACAAATCACTTGAAACTATTCATGGCCTCAAGTCAATCTTAATGTAAAAAGATATGTAGATAGATGTGAAAGATGTCAGAAATCAAAACCAAGAAGAGGAAAGTTAGCAGCTCCATTAAAACCAAATGAAATTCCATTAAGAGCATGGGAAATAGTCTCTATAGATTTTATCAGACCCCTTTCCAAATCAAAAGGTTTCAACATAGTTATGGTAGTTGTTGACAGATTAACCAAAAAAGGTCTACTTCATTCCAACTACCCAACAAATCACATCAGAAGGAACAGCTCATCTATATATAGATAATGTCTTCAAGGAACATGGATTACCTCAAAAGATCATCTGTGACAGAGGCATACAATTTAATTCAAATTTTATAAAAGCCCTCTTTCAGATCTTAGGAGTCACAGCAATATGTCCACAGCATATCATCTACAAACTGATGGACAAACAGAATGAATGAACCAAGAACTTGAGAAATACCTATAGATCTATATCAATTACCAACAAGATGATTGGGCTAACCATCTATCTATTGCTTGATTTACCTATAACAACAAGATTTATTCAAGTACTGGACAGACTCCATCTTTCCTAAATAACAGGCAACATCCATGGAAAGGCATGGAACTGAGAAGGACTTCACATAATCCCAAAGCTAACAACTTCAGAAAAATGATAGATTACATCAGAGAGAAAGCATTTTCAGCACTAAAATGAGCTGCCAAATCAATGAAAGAATTCTATGACCAAAATAAATCTGATGCTCAGAAATATCAAATAGGAGATAAAGTCTACATAGAAGCAATCAACATCAAGAGCAAAAGATTTGCTAGTAAACTTGATAATAAACACTTTGGACCTTCCAAGATAATTAAGAAAATTGGAGCATCTTCATACAAACTCCAATTACCAAGGACTTGGAAGATTCACCCAGTCTTTAATGAATGTCTCCTAACTCCTTATGTTCCACCCAAATTTCCTAGTCAGATCAAACTCCCACCTCCACCTCCTATTGAAGATTCAGAAGGAAAGAAGTATAAAGTGGAAGAAATATTGGATAGCAGATTGAAAGAAGGGCAATTAGAATACTTAGGTATATGGATTCAAGGGCAGGCTACCAAATGCGGAAGGTTGGAGGTTAGCCAACTGATCAGTGATTGCTTGCCATCAGGTATTCCCAAAGTGTCGCATAGCTGCCTCAGACCTGGTCCTGCCTCTTTCTCCCATCATTGACACCTCGCTTGTCCTCCCTGCACTGTAGTTTACATCCCAAAGTGTCTGTAGGTAGTCTAGCTATGTGTATGTACTGCTTCTGCTGTATTTTTCTCTGTAAAAAATTGAAATTCCACTTCTTTTACCTGTTAAAGTGTGATTTATGCCTCCTTCCCTCCATCCTTGCTTCATACAACTTGCCAGAGCCCTGCTGCCACTGAATTTAACAGATAAGTAGTATAAAGAATTGATAAGTAGAGCTAAGTGGTCAATTTAGCTTAAATTGATGGATTTAAGCTGTAAAAGGACATTCACCCACAGTTACACTCACTTCATGACCTAAATCCACTAGCCATGGTTCAATTTACCTGGCCCAGCTTGTGTCTAGCTCACATTTCCATCATCCTGAGCCCTTTACCATAGCTGTCTTGCCGATTTCACCTCTGAAATGCTCTCCGGCAGCCAGAATAAAAAGTACATTGAATTTTTGAAGATTTTCGTATATATCTTGCTTCTAGCAGTCGTGCTATGCGTGAAAACAACAGGCCAATGTGGCAAAAAGTGTACATGTCACCCAGATGTGATAAATAGGTACATTTGACACTCTGAAAAATCAAAAACACTGAGATAATAACACTACCTGCAAAAAAGTGAGAAAGTGGATGTATTGACTGAAATACTGTATGTATGTGTACAAAAAGTTCACTGAAGCTCATTCTGAGCTTGTACTACACCCCTCTATCCTCACTGCACACTCAAATCCCTTCCCTTGGTGATAGCAATGTCCAAATGGGAAGACATAGTCAGTTCCCTATGTGTCCCCATGTGAGGCCATGAATTTAATAGATCAATTTAGCTGATTCGCTAAATCGACTGGAATTAGGTTACTTAGTTAATTGGAAAGGGGAACTGAATGAGGAAAACACATGGGAACCAAGTAATCTTAAAGAAGCAAAGGAAGTGATTACCAATTTCCATAAGAAACATCCTGCCACCCCAAGACCAAAAGACCTAAATATGATATTAAATTACCAACCATACAAGAATTACACTGAAACAGACAGAGAAAAAATTTTAAAAAAACTATATAATTGGGAGAATGGGAAAATATATAGACTAGAAACAAGATTTACAAGGACATAAATCATAAGAAGGGGGTAATGTTATGAAAAACACACCTCAGACTCATTATTTACACATATGTATAGCATACCTTTCATTTCCTTTTCATTTCTGGACTATGGCACATGTAATGGGTTCACTTTGATAATCAATATGTCTGTATGCATACTTATAAGTAATGTTTCACTTGCTACATACACACATAAGGATAGTAGTATATAACAAGTAGTTAGTAGAGCCATATACTCCAGTCTTGAGCTGGTTTATTTCTAGCCAGTTATAGATTCATCCTCCATTCTTACCTTTTGTCTGAAGTTGAGAGTGTGCTTGCCAGGTGGAACTGGTTGGTTGCTAACAGATAGCATTCAACTGCCTAGCATTGACTCTAGCATGGGGATTCAGAGCAGCAGACATCCAGTTACTGTAATAAGTTGTTAGTCATATAATAGGAAAAATCATAGTATGAATTCTTGAGAGCAAGGCATACAGATAGAATACTGTACTATGATTATTCCATGTAGATGCAAGGAAAACCAATGTGCATTCTGATCTTTATTTCTTGAAGCCTGTCATACTGCCAGCACAGCTCAAATCATACAGGCCAAGCCAAAGAGCCAAAAAACTAAGAGTCTAAAGATAGTTTCCAAGTAGAAAGTAATTCTTGAAGACTAAACCATCAAGTTGCTGGACATTGCTGGCCAGTGCCTTTATAAAACAGAGCTGCATTCTGGAACTTTCATGAAAATCTGAATTAGAGCACAGCCTTCTTCCTGTGCCATTACACAAAAAGCAAAAAATCTTCTATAATATTCTTTGTCTATGTTCTTTGTCTTTGTTCTAGAAACTTCATTATCTACCCCCCAAGCTTATTTGTAAAGTAGATATTATCAGTAGCATTCTAACTTTATAAAGGTAACATCTATTATAATTAAAATAATATACATCTCTACATTTGAGTCAGGTACCTATAGCTGTTCACAAGTACTAATATGTACTCACGGGGTAGGGGCACCCACAAGTATCTCCAACTTGAATCCAGCAGATCTAGATTGCTTATACTATGGTTTAATTAAGAGTCTAAGAATCAAGTTTGAAAGATATCTACCTGCAAGTCACAGATATGGATAATCTGGAGGCTAACTCATTGGAAACTCTAGTATTGTGGAACCTAATACCAATCAAAGAGGTCAAGGAGCAAGTCTGTAACACTAAGGTACACAACAGCATGTTTTTTGTACACTCTAACAGCTAATGCCTTCTTATGGACCATCTTCCTACTATAAAACCTGCTACTATTCCAACTAATGCTATTGTGAAAACAGAAGTCTTCTTCATTCCATTGAGAATTGACATAAGAATTAAGCAGCAGGACATCATACCTTGTTTCTGTGCAATGGCTTCAAGGACACAGGAGTTTTGTTACCAGCTTTAGATTCAGCAGTAGGAGAACCAATATTGATATCGGCATCAGGTGTAGGAGTTGGTTTTAAGGGTAAACAATAAGTATAGCAAGCAGAAGATTATGTAAAAGTAAACTTACCAGCAACATCAGAAGCTGTGTTATTTACTAAATATTTTTAGCTGCTTTAGTAATACTATATAGTATCTCAATAGAGATTCATACTTTCAGTGTCATTAACTGCATGGCTTCTATTGGTCACCAACATGATTAATTGCTCTTCAGATTCAGAGCCAGATTGGGTAGATGCTTGGGCCTCAATAATTTGGCTTAAGGAACCAGTAGCAGCTTTAGGCAATGACTCTGCATCTGATAAAGATTCTAATTGATATTAATGCAATATAATAGTAGTTAAAGAAATCCATACCTTGCAGTTCAAACCTTTCTTCATCTCCAACAACTTCAAGAATAGGAAATTTAAGTAACTGAGTGAGGCTCAGTGTCTTAGGATTAAAACCTTTAGAGACATGAAGTTGTTGGATGGCATCATATGCACTGTGACTCCACTGTGCATGCTGAGCTTGAATGGAGAACGTGAAAGAAGGAAGCCCTAAGAATACTTGCAAATGCTCTGCCATCTCTCTGCACCCAGAAGAGTCAAAAGACCAGAAGTATTTTGATCCCATAACCCAGGAATTCCAAATAGCTTCAGAGTCTGAAGGTCTGGGAATTGGTAGAATGAAGAGGTATAAGGGTTTGTTGACTGGTATATCTCTATTGTTCTGTGTTGGGTGTTCATTGTGACAGTAGAACCAGAGCAGGAAATGACCCAGATGAGCTGCAAAGCATTAAGTAAATATATACTATAAGAAAGAAAAATACTAGAACATACTATATTCTTCCCATTCATCTTTACAGATCCCAAATTGACTGAACACACTGTGTGCCTGTGATAACCAGGACTCTGTAAACTCTTGCTGTTCCCCCAACAGCCCATAACGTAACCCAAGCCATTGATTCTGCAAATTTTGGACATCTGATGGCAAGACTGTAAATCTATATCTATAGTCAGCTCAAAATGTCCATCTTGTTACTATTTTATACATACACACCTTATTAAGCCATTATTCATGTCAACTTTGCTTTTCCACATTGTATCTGGCATACCATGCTGAAGAGCAAGTTCATAATACCACTTCTTCCTGTCTCCTGGCCATCTAGCAATAATTCCATGATGGGTTCTGTCATAGATTGTGCCAGATAGAGATGAGAGTACAGATGCAATGTCTTTGTTAGCTATGGATTGACAGGTTATTCTGTTGGACCAGTTGATTCCTTTGAGGATAGTTTGAGTAGTGAGGGTTTGGGTGAGGTATTGGAAAACAGTAGTAGAGTCACTGTAGATTTGGAGAGACAGGGGAGTAGGATTGTTGCTAGTTGAGTTTGACTCTAAACCAAGTGCAAAAGTCATCCAGTCTAATGACCAATCAACAAATGGCCCTCTAGATAATTGGTTGGTTCTTGGGTCAAGCCACAGTTCACGAACATCCTAGAGTTTCAGTTTGTCAATATAAATTTAAGATAATATTAGTAGAACTTGACATACCAGATTACTGCTAGCTATTTGTACCACACCACACTAAGAAATGTATAAGTCAGAAGTAGTCACAATGCAGAAGAACACCTGAATATACTTGATATTGAATATAGGTATACAGAAGTGGGGAAAAATGATTTTGCTCAAGAATTTGGGAAAATGGGACAGATGCTAAGAATTAAAGGAAATAAGCATGGTTAAAACAGGGGCAGTAACAGTTTCTCACCATTATGAAAAACTAAAGCTGGTAAGGCTGTTCCTTGATTATAGCCATAAAGCTGAACACAGTTGATGTCTCTAGAGGCAAATAGTTGTGTAAGGTTTCACATTATAGCAATGAGATTGACAAACTTGACACAGGAGAATTGCTCAAAATCTTTTTGAAAGGCCTGTATATATGTTAGCTAATGAGACATAGTATGGCTCAAAAAATGTTACTGACCTTGAAGGCATCAGGACCAGTGTAAAGGATGTATAAAAATTCTGTATCTTTATCTTCACCACTAATGCTGGCAATACTGATCTTGCAACAGGCATTCAGGTGTCTCCATTTCTTTTGATCCAATCTCTTGACCAAGGTCTCTCCAACTCTTCTCTTGAGATGGATTTCATATGTTGGGATGTTGCGATACTAGTTTCAAAATATTATTTTTCAGTATGTAGGTAATGACTAGCTAGTCAACATACCTCATCCCAAATTGTCTGCTCCTGTCTTTCCTCTTGATTAATATACTGCACCACATGGGTGTTATGTTGGTCCCTTCCAACATTTGTGAGCTCTGAGTGTTCAATGGTAAGACGGGATGAACCCTGGAGCATAGACATAGTAGTTGGTGGGGGTGGAGATGAGGAGGGAAGGAGTGTATTGCTTTAAGAGGTGCTTGCCCCGTGTTCACCACGAGGACAGCACAGGATTCGGATATTAAATGACAGACTGAATTATTATTCAATTTCAGCGCTTCAGTAGATACACAGCACAAGAGGCAGTGGAATGAGTGTCAACAGTGCCACACAGATAGCGCCCAGCCAACACTCAACCGCCTAGAGTACTCCACTACGATATCATCAACTATATGCGCATGTCATCAACAAACTATCTCTGCTGGCTTCATTGTCCCTCTCGACTAGAATTCTCTCCATCGCTACACCAGCAGTTATAGCTATGAAGCATTGTGCCTGCTGCATAGGACCGCAGACCATACGCTCCGACTCCCCCAAAATCACCTTTTCCTTGCACGGACTGTCCGATATCTCTTATTTCGACAACACTCACAGCCTTTGGAGCAACAGGCCTTCATCACCAGCGCAATGTGTTTCCATCATCAACATGCTATCAACACACTTTCATACAGTCCGATCATCACCCTCTCGCCTCCCAGACTCTAGTCCCTTTCATTTACGGTCCTCGATTGCACCCAAACGTCCAATCCCCACCAGTATACCATCCCACTCACATCCTCGACATAACCACAGAAATTCAGCTGGTTGAGAGGGTTTTCGTAAAGATGGGAATTCAAACCGACACCCCCAAAATCCTCTCTCTGTCTCTTCTCCCAGACGGTCCCTTCCATCCACGGTCCTCGATGACACTTATACGTCCAACCTTTCCATCAGAATACCCTCGAGCGTACATCCCCAAGCCCCAAGTCACGACATACTCAGAGAATTAATCGCTTGAGAGGGTTTCTGTGAAGATGAGAGTTTGAATCTGCCTTCAACAAGACGAGGGGTCGGGTTGCTTCACCCCACAACACTGATGCCAACCTCCAGCAGAGGTTTTAAAATCACTTATCCGGAGCGCAGGGGAGATGGTGGATCGACAAGAGACAGCAAAAAGGGGTTAATGTTGTCCAAACCACTACAACGAACACGGTTGGGAAGTAGGAGGGCTCAGGAACGCTCTTCCTTGGTTAGGAGTACGACAAACGTGTGCGAATGGTTCTGGGAGCGGGACAACCCATCGTTCGACCTTACCATCACGACGTAGAGACGAACCTTCAACCTATTCCCTCAATCTCTCGACCCTTCCTCAAGCACCTTCAAGTCGCGACTCGGAAGTAGAACGGGGGAGAACAATGAATCATAGGTAAGTAAACGCGTACTACTGGCAGCATCACCCCATTTCAATGCACCACTTTGTCAGTCAGACTGACACAAGTACAACGCAAAATCGGACACAAAACCCATGCCGTCATCAAATGCACTCAACATGGTATGTCGCTGTTGTTCGCATTCTCAACCTCGTATACTGAACCTACTTTTCAGATCAACGGGGAAAGCCCTTATCGTTGAACAACCTGTTGATAGAAGGCCTCTCACCGGGACAACAAGCAATTGCAAACGCACAAATGGCTAATTATGTATGTTGTCGTTTGTATCTCATTCATTCATTTGTTACCAACATATGTACCGCCAGATCTCAGAGCAGAAGGTCGACTTCGATGACTCCTTCCAGTCTTCAAGATCAAGCCGAACAACCATGCCATCAACCCTTCTCCTGTGGTCCAACTACACGAAGAACGCTCGCCCCACTTTTCACCGCTCGGCATCCATTATGACCATGAGGTAAGCTTTCTCCTCGAGTTCACTCTTGTGCGGCCAACCTAAAGATACGAATGCGGTACAGGCCATTGTATTCAATCGCAACTGCAACACGTCGATTCCGCATGGTGGTCCCTAATTCAGAAGACCCGAGGCGGAGTGTGCGGTTCCATGCCCGAATAGTGAACATACAACATGCCGCATTGTTCTTCGCCTCTTCAAGTTCTGAGGTACGTCGTATCTCATACGTTTCATCCGTTTCGCTGACCCTTCGTATAGCTTTTACGAATGGTGCCACTCCTCGTCGCATACCCCAGCTCATGGCCAAGATGATTTAATTATTCGAGCGAAACTCGGTGTTCATCGGCTGCGTCCCGCCATCGCTGATTTCAAAAACGCACGGTGAAGGAAGGCGAACGAATTGAGAAGGACAGAAAGGCATAACGTACCCTACAGTCTCGGGAAAACATGTAGAGAGAAGCGTCTGGATGGTTACATTCTGGTTCAAGGTATGTCTATCATCTTTCTTTCCCCTCAGATTCTGACTCTTTCTACTGTTCAGAAGCATACTTCTGCAGTCGATAGCAGAAAAGAGGTCTCAGCCGGAAGAACTGCTGCAAGATAGCTCACAGAAACCCCAATCCCACGACTACTACACTCATTCACTTGTCCTACCACTCCCAATCATACTCGTTCGAGAATGTTCGCATTCACTCCATTGGTATAGGGTCAAGGCATTTGGATTGACCGTAGCTCTGGAATGTCACGAATGAACTGGGCGTCAAAGGTCTTGATCTGCTCTTAATGACTCACGGTTGGGCCGATAACGGTTCACAACGGACCCGTCTAGTCGTGGGATTTCGTTTGGCCGAGATACGTTACCACGTATCCGCTGGCAAAATCGTTCGATAGTGCGTGTTGTCGCATCAGCGGACATGCATTCCTGCGACATTTAGGCACCATTGGAATGGGATTCAGGAATGGGCTTGTAGAAAGAAAGGTATTTGGTTCTACTTGTTTAGGAGAGCTGAAGGGAAGGATGAGATGTCGAAATCGGTGTCTAGGAGGTTCTCAGGATTCCACGCACTTGCGTCTTCGATGACAAGCCAATGTTCAGTACGCTCTGCCCGTTTTCACGAGGTAAAGTTGCCCTCGTTCCCATTCTCAGTCTCGTATCCTGACGGTGAATTTGCTCCTTAGGTCAATGAAAAGGCCTTGTTGCCAGCTCTCAAAGGTAGATTCAATCTACAGGCTCTCTTGGACGATAGAAGACCTGTGGAATAGGAAATAGAAGTAGATGTACTTGAGATCTCCGGTATGTTTCTTTCATTTACCTCTCTTCCGCGCAAATACTAATATATTCTAGTCGACAGCTAGGTACCGGCGTAAGGTTTTCTTGGTGCCTTCAAGAAATAACGCGAATGTCGCCACTCCTTCTCCTGAGGTCCAATTACACTTAGCACATTCGCTACTTTTCTCAGATGGAATTTGTACCGGCATCTCGCTACACCCATCAAACGCCCTCGGCCTATCAGCTGTTCGAAGCTGATACCAGCAAGAGGCATTCCAGCCATTACTCGGAAGACAGGTTGCGCAGGTCATACGACAAACAGTGTCTTCCGGAAGGTAATGTTGGGTTATCTTCTTAGTCGGCGACAAGTAATCACATCGAATGCAGTCGGGAAGGATATGGATTGTTTCATTCAGATGGAGAGAGCTGGGCTGGCAAGGGATAGAGAACGAATGCCGCGGGCAGATTACACGCGATCTCTTGACAGAGCTCTCAGAAGACGTTACTCAGACGGGCTCATATACCATGTATGGACAATTACATTCTCGGATATCCTATGGATACCCTATGCCCTTCTTGCTTGCACGGTATCTCTGTTTACTCCGATGCTGATTAAATCAGTTACATGGTAGCGTCTGTACTCATAGCGCCAGAGAATATTGAACAGTGTCTTTGATAGACATGAAATTCATCTCATCCTTCGTCTGAACTTCAGGATTTGCTGAACGTGCTTTAGAGAATTCGACCTGAGTACCATTATACACTAGGTCGATAGAATGAACACGTACCTTCAATCCATTTGAAGTTGGTGTTGTCACAAGACCTGCGAGTATTCACGACACCTATAAAAACTATAGTATTAGCGGATTCGAGCTCATCGAAGGGTTGATGGCGTAGGCGTACCTCTGAGCGCTTCGAAACCCGCCTTGTTGTCGGATAACTTTGACATCTCGCGCATCGGCATCAACACCATTGATCCTCACCAAAAAAGCCCATGCAAAACTGCTTCGAATACGGACGCTTCTGCACTTCCACAGTCCAGGGCCCGCACCGCACCGATACATGTGTACTTGCAGTTTGAGATTACACCCATGTTTCGTGAAGCTCGCAGAATTGATGATAGTCCTCCACAGTAAAAGAAGCTGATCCTATAACCGCGTACAGGTGATGTAGATGTATGATGTTTCTTCGCTAGACGTCATGTATATTTCCGCAGTACCCTTCAACTGCACTTCCTCGAATCTTGGCCTAGGATGTTGTTTCTTGTGCTAGCCCGCGTTTAGAGCTTCTGGACGGAGAGAGATGGAATTGAAGGGTATTGGGGTTGATGTTGGGAAGGTCTGGTTCGGGTTTGGAGATAAAGCAATCAAACTAGAGAATCGCCATCAAATTGTATCCGACACCTGATATGAGAAAGCGAGCGCACCCACAACATCCATATTAGCTCGTATAGAAGGTCTCAGCACTTGGATGAAAGTTTCTTTTCCCCTTCAGCGTCCATTACACCTATCTTCGTTTGGAGGCGTCAAAGCGTAAGAGGAGAATAAGATAAATAGAAAGGCGTACATACTCTGGCCACGTATCTGCCTGTATCCACACGGACACCATAAACTCGCCGACGTAACCAATACGACGACGAGAAGTTGCCTGGAGCACGATTCGGACTTGAAATCCTCTGCCCATAGCCCGACCACACCGAAAGCCGGGATAATATCAACCACCCCAGCAAAACATCGGATTCCAGCTTCCCCGAGAAGAGGATAGCATGGAAGTTTGATTTCGGAAGTGACGGTGAAATTGCCTGAAGCTGACGGTATAGAGGTCGCATAATATTTCCTTGTGCCGACACGACTCGGTTTCCCACAATTCTATTTTCGTTTTCTCTCCAGAACCTACACATGGCAAATCGCGTTCACTTTGACGACGTCGCTTTACCGGTATGTTATGGAGGCGAGAAGTTGTTCAAAGTTGAGCGATTGGAGAGTTGAGCGATACGGGGTTTGGTGTGGCTTTGAACGTAAAGAAGGGAAAGGACAATCCAAACGTCGTCCTGTAGCCTGGTCTGTTAGTAAGTTCGAATAATTAGTGGTGAGCCTCGGCGTACCAGCATGGTATTAACTCGTCACGCTACTATGTGCTATGGAGAATGACATTGTTTAGGACAAAGCGAGAGGAAGGCTTGACATGATTGGAATACATAAAGATGGTTTCGTTCAAAGATGGGAGTACATATGCATGTAAGTGTCCAAGCAAAGTGCCTGCCGTCGCCGAGTCTTGCCCTTCTTCGATCCACAAAGCCCGAGGCTCGCCTCTCCTTGCCATATTCACTCGTTGTGTTTTTTTTTGCACGAGCTCAGGCTCAAGACTAGCTTTTAAAGCCAGCCATTGCACCAACATTTGAATCCTTAGATGCAATGCGCCCCTTTACCGTTACCAACGCGTTTTCAATGGTCTCCGGTCTCAATTTCCTGTAATATCCAAAGTTAATCTGACTGGCATTGGATATAGCCAACTATACCCTAGAAGTAGAAGCCGTCTTGAACCTTCACTTTACAATCTCCCGGGAATCGTCCGTCCTTATACCAGACCACAGACTCGCTTGGCTATTGCCACCTCGACTATCATCTCAACATCTTGTTGGGAATCCCGATATCAACGTCCCAATTCGCAAAGTCCTCGACTTCATCCAAAGAGGTCCGGACAGCAATTTTTGTAATTGGTATGAGCGACTCTATCATCCTATCACCTTCCTCTGACCATTATCACTCGCCTTCATAGTCAGACATCAGTTTACCGACCATAATTCTCTCAACAAAACGTTCCCGATTCCTCATGACTCCAAATGATGCGTTGTACCCGTCATTCGACGCCATTTCTGCTCGCCTTTGTTAACACAGCAATTGCCCTCGCTACCAACCGATCTCATTCTCACCTTCTGAGTATTCGTCTCTATATACTCATTCGCGCTACACAAGGGGTTGAAGCTTTGAAGCGGCATATCTCGTCGCCATACAACATTATCTCAACGCCTTCCACCATCTTCGCCATCACCAGCGTGTCGCTAGCACGCTCTACGACGAACGCGGTGGGGCTTGACGAGAGAAGCAGGCAAACTCGGCCGGAAGATCTACCTCATCTCTAGTGTGCACACTCTTGTCGCAGTACCCATCCGCTCTATTCGATCGGAAATACGGGTCGGATTATGGTACGTTGTCACTCCCAATTCAAGTTTGAATCTCGAAGTTTTATATCCCATCTAGGATGACGCTTCCTCGGTTGCCTAGATGTACAAATAACCTCGGGAAGTGAATGCTATTCCCTGCCACGCACGGCAACACATCGTTCGACACTACCACCACCATGGCGCAGAAGTGGATCTTTTAACTTGTTCCTCTCGACCCGTCTCAGGGCACCTTCAAGTTGTGGTTAATTATATAGAATGGGTTTTGGGCTGGAAGGAGAAACGAGACGCAGGCAAGTGAGCACGTACGTACTACTTAGCATCCCCTTACCTACCCCCTTCTAATGCTCCCGCTTTGCCAGCCAGGCTCACACGGGTACAACACATAATAGACTACGAACTATCAAATCGTGATTCAGCCCACCCGATTCATCTTCGTCATGGTAAGTGACTGCCTTTCGTATTCAGCCTTGTATGCTAAACTCGCTTGATTCAATGAGGAAAGCCCTTCTCGAAGTACGTACCTCTATTCTGGACGACAAACAGTCGCGAACTCACAAATGGTTTATCAAGTGTGTTATCATTCGTGTCTCGTTCATTTTGTTACATACATATATACCAGCAGATCTCGGTCAAGGACTACGTGTGGAAGGTTGAGTTCGATGGACTAATAATGCAGAGCGTGAAGCAATCGGAAGAGTTAGATGAAGCGAGGTCGGGCTGACGTAGGGTGAATGAGCTGGGGTACAGTACGCCAAATCTCAGTCTCAATGGGAGCTCTCACGCCGACATACACACACACGGCGTTGAGGTATCTGCTGGCAACGGTGTGTTATCACGTCGATAGCCCCTCCCAGCGTTCAAAAACCATTGCTATGGGAATGGGCTATGGGAATGGAGTTACGTGGACGAGAACAATCCCAAGTGTCGAATTAGGGGGGCCTCAAATAATCCGCACACCATCTCAAACCGCTCACTGCCTTCCGTCCGGTTTCTTGATGGTACATCGCTCTCGCTCTCATTCTCAGCCTCGTATACCTGTACTGAACATGCTCGGTAGGGATCTAGTCACCAGCGCTCGAAGATAATGAGGATAGATTCGGTTTACGCTTCCCTTGTGTGATGGAAGAGCTCCTGAATAAGGAAGGGAAGTCTTTCGAGATGGTTCCTCGGGTATGTCTCCGTCATTCAACTTGTGCCTATACCAACGTACATACCACGAGGACCAGGTACCTGTAATAAGGTTTCCTTCCTACCTTCAAGAGAAACGCGAACGTCACCAATCCTGCTCCTGATGTCCGATTACCCCCAGTATACTCGATACTCCCAAGACGAACGAACTTGTACCGGCATCTCGCTACACTCATCTAATGCCCTCGGTCTACCAGACAATTATTCAAGGTACAAATTGGGATGACATTGGCGAGTGGAATTCCAGGCAGTACTCGGAAAATAGCTTGCGCAGGTCATTGCGAAAAAAACCCGTATCCCCCTTTCCTCTGAAACTTCGCTGGTCGCACCGCCTGTTGGTCAAGCATCACATTAGCTCAGCAAAAATCCAAAAGACTGCGTACGACGGTGAGCTTGGACAGTCAGCCATTGTGCGAGAGCAAGTCTTTCAAAGGGACAGGAAAGGCCATCCGTCTTTTCGGCGACTTCGGAGGATAGAATAGGCGTCGATACATTCCTTACGCTGCACGGACCTCGCTATGGGAATACACGGTTGCTGTTGGTGTATCTGAAGGCAGAGTATGCCGTACCCTCTTTTTCTGTTATTCACTTACTGATTCGTTCTTCCCAGAGTTGCGGAGAATTTGTACATCTCTAAATCACCTACGATCAGAATTTTGTCGCCGTTTCTAATAGTTCTCAGTCCTCGAAGCCGATATTGTTCTGGGCCCGGAAAGCGACTGATCATGTTGCCGCGCGATGACGGGAGCAGAGATATGAAAGTATAACTCTCTCATTTCGGAATATCATTCTATCTCGTTGGGCTTTACCTGGCGTCATCGTTGATAGGTCATGGTGTCTCCTCTGAAACATATTCAAGATTATCACCGTTCACTCTCAGAATCGCCTCAAAGACCCAAGACTCATACCTAATCTTGGTTTTGTCACCTTTGTAGCTGAAACTGGCCAGTAGACACACAAGCCTTCGATGATATTGCACAGGAACCAGGTACGAGCTTCCACTGTCACTTTATTACTCTAAACTGCCTGCAGCAGACGTCGATCTCCGGTTTCGAGATGGTTCCATACAGCCATTCGTCGGCCTCATGTTCAATGCTGCATTTTGGAGGTTTTAGCTGGATACAGTCATGATGTGTTTATTCTGCAATATTGCTAGTAATACTGTGAATTTAACCACTCTTGTTCTATCTCTTCCCCTGTGCATTTCTCAAATCCTCATCTCAGAAAAGCACTGCTGTGACAGAATAAGATCCACATTGGTAATGTCAAATGATGAATTTTTCCTGCATGAAGGTGATTGTGTTGAAGCATGGTTCTGGATAGGATATGAATTTCAAAATTCAAACTAGAAATGAGAATGACAATGTATCAGGATCAAGTCCATTTGACACATACTTCCGATCAAATAGAGCAGATGGGCAAGTTAGTATTTCCCTGCCACAAGAGCATGCATCCAAGCAATGTAGAGATGATGCTGTGAGGGAGATCTTCTAACCCAGTCTTCCTGCTTCTGTCACAATAGAAGTCACAATTTAAAGCCAAAACCTAAGTTGCAGGCCTAAGTTCTCTGCTTGACAAGAGAAACCTAAGTCCAATCAGATTAAATCTTAGAAAGACTTAAGTTCAGAGGTAAGTCATGAGCATTTGAATATGAGACTTGTGAGCTAAACATCTACAACATCATATTATAAATGCCAATAATGCTAACTTTTCAAGCAGGTAGATAGGCTACTAGGTTGAAGATTAACTCTGGTCATATTGGAATCAATAGAAGTTCTGGCAGCAGATCTAAGGGTTGTAAAGGAATAAAACTTGACAACAGAGGTCAAGAGTGCCATCATAGAAAGGTAAAGAATCAAGATAGTTTTGGGAAACATTTTCATAGCCAGAAAAAAAAAGTCACTGACTTCAACATCATAGGCCTCAAAATCTCCAAATTGTCTTGATTCATTGGACTGGATGAGTTATATAATAATATTTATAGCACTAGAGCTGTTCTGCCTGCCACTAAGCTTGCTTCACTGAAAGTACTATTATTCAAGTCTTTATAAATTTTGTTTTTCAAATATATAATCTGTATAATATATACACTATCTGTGTTTTATTAAGATATTTACTTTATATCTTACTTTTATACAGACCATCTTCCCACCATGAGACCCACTACTATGCCCATTAACACAACTGGCCATCTTATAATCATGAAGATTAAGACTATGCCAACCAATACTATTGTAAAGACAGAAGTCTCCTTCATTCTGTTGTTAATTAAAGATAAGAATTAAGCAGCAGAACATTATACCTTGTTTCTTTCCAGGGGCTTTAAGAGCTTAGAAGCTTTGATACCAGCATCAGATTCAACAGTAGGAGAACCAATATTGATGTTGGCATCAGGTGTAGGAGGTGCTTTTAAGAGGAAGCAATAAGAATGGCAAGCAGAAAACTGTTTTTAAAGTAAACTTACCAACAACATCAGAAATCGCCTCGTTTGCTGAATATTTTTGACTGCTTAGCAATACTATATAGTATCTTAATAGAAAGGATTCATACCTTCACTGGCATTAACTGCATAGCTTCTATTAGCCATTAACATGATTGATTGCTCTCTAGATTCAGAGCCAGATTGGGTAAATACTTGACTCTCAATGACTGGGCCTGAAGAACCAGCAGTAGCTTCAGACAATGACTCTGCATCTGATAAAGATTCTAACTAACATTAATGCAATACAATAGTAGCTAAAGAAACATCATACCTTGCAGTTCTTCAAACCTTTCTTCATCTCCAGCAACTTTTAAAATAGAAAATTCAAGTGACTGAGGAAGGCTTAGTGTCTTGGGATCAAAGCCTTTGGAGACATGGAGTTGTTGGATGGCATTATAGGCACTGTGATCCCACCATACATGGCGAACCATAATCCTAGATGAAAAAAATGAAAGCTCCAAATCCTCAGATACCTCTTGATTCCCAGAAGAGTTAAAAGACCAAAAGTATTTTGATCCTGTAACCCAGGAATTCCAGATGGTTTCAGAGTCTGAAGGTCTGGGAACTGGTAGAATAAAGAGGTATAAGGGTTTGTTGGCTGGGATATCTCCATTGTTCTGTGTTAGGTGTCTCTTTTGACCTTCCAGCACAAGCCAGAAACGAAGCATAATAGCTGTGGAATATCAGTAAATATGTGCTAGAGACAAATAATACTAAAACAAACCATATTTTTTCCATTTATTCTTACAAATCCCAAGCTGGCTAAACACACTGTGTGCCTGTGACAGCCAGGACTTTGCAAATTCATCCCATTCCCCAAATAGGTCATAGAATAACCAAAACTGTTGATTTTGCAAATCTTGAATATCTAATGGCAAGACTGTAAATCTATATCTATAGTCAGCTCAAAGTATCCATTTTGTTACTATTTCATATATACACACCTTATTAAGCCATTATCCATGTCAACTTTGCTTTCCCACATTGCATCTGGTATTTTCCACTGACCCTCAAGTTTAAAATACCACTTCTTCCTGTCTCCTGGCCATCTAGCAATAATCTTGTGGTAGGTTCTGTTGTAGATTGTGCCAGGTAGAGATGAGAGTACAGATGCAATGTCTTTGTTGGCTATGGCTCTCAAGGTCATTCTGTTGGACCAGATAATTCCTTTGAGAATATTAGAAGCAGTGAGGGTTTGGATAAGGTAGTTGAAGACAGCAGTAGAGTCACTGTAGGTTTGAAGAGACAGAGGAGTAGGATTGTTGCTGGTTGAGTTTGAATTTAAACCATGTGCAAGAGTTCCCCAGGCTAATGACCAACTAACAAGTAGCCCTCTGGATAGTTGGCCAGTTCTTGGGTCAAGCCATAGTTCACGAACATCCTAGGATTTCAGTTCATTAATAGAAGTTTAAAATAATATCAGTAGAACTTGGAATACCAGATTACTGCTAGATATTTGTGCTACAGCAGACTGAGAAATACAAGTCAGAAAGAGTTGCAATGCAGAAGAACACCTAAATATACTTGATGTTGAATATAGGTATGCAAGAGTGGGGAAAATTGATTTTGCTCAAGGATGTGGGAAACTGGGACAGGTGCTAAGGATTAAAGGAAATGAGCATGGTTGAAACAGGGAAAATAATAGTTTCTCACTATTGTGAAAGACCAGAGCTGGGAATTTTGTTCCTTGATTATAGCCATAAAGCTGAATACAGTTAATGTCTCTAGAGGCAAATGATTGTGTAAGATTTCACATTTCAGCAATGAGATCGACAAACTTGATGCAGGAGAACTGCTCAAAATCTTGTTGAAAGGCCTGTATATATATGTTAGATAATGAAATGTAGTATGATTGAAAAATGTTATTTACCTTGAAGGCATCAGGACCAGTGTAAAGGATGTATAAAAATTCTGAATCTTTATCTTCACCACTAATGCTGGCAATGCTGATCTTGCAACATGCATTCAGGTGTCTCCATTTCCTTTGATCCCATCTCTTAACCAAAGTCTCCCCAATACTTCTCTTGAGATGGATTCCATATGTTGGGATATTGCGATACTAGAATCAATATTATGTTTCGCTGTATAGAAAATAAATAGCCAGTGGATGTACCTCGTCCCAAATTGTCCTCTCCCAGCTTTCCTCTCGACCAAAATACTGCACCAAATCTCCTTGGACATGAGTGTTGTGTTGGTCCTTTCCGACATATGCAAGCTGTGAGTGTTCAATGGCAAGATGGGATGATCCCTGGATAGACATGGCAGTTGGTGAGGGCAGAGATGAGGAGGGAAGGAGTGTGTCATAGATTTAAGACGTGTTATCACGAGGACAGCACAGGACTCGGACATTGTGCGACGGACTGAATTTTCTCACTGCGTGATTCAATTTCAGCGTTTCAGTCAATGGCAGTGAGGCAAGTCGTTTATGAGTGTTAACTATCCACTGCAGATAGCGCTCAGCCAACACTCAAACCCCAGAGTACTCCACTGTGATATCAACGACCATGTATTCAACACACTCAAGTTCATCTCTGCCTTTCGTTGTCCCACCCGACTAAAATACTCTCCATTGCTACACTAGCAGTTGAAGCAATGTGCCTGCCGTGGGTCTCCGACCGCCCTCCTCACCACAAAAAAGGGAGGAAACCTGTCTGCTTACAAGAGACTACCTGCCGTATGGGACCTCCGAAGCCATCCACCACCAGCATAATGGGTTTTCCAATGCAACCTCTCACCATCTTCGCCATCACCACCATGTTGCCAGCACGCTCCGACTCCCCCAAAATTGCCTTTTCCTTGCGAAAACCGTCCAATACCTGCCTGCTGCGCAATACTTCCCGTCACCAGCACAACGCTTTCCAAATTCCATCACCAACACGATCACCAGAGAAGAAATAACTGCTCGAAAGGTTTTTGGAGTTTGGTCGGGTTGTTTCATCCCACAACACCATCGCCAACCTTCACCATGGACTTCAAACTCACTTATCCGGAGCGCAGTCGATCAACAAGAAACAGCAGAGCGTGGTTAATGTTGTTCAAACCATTATAACGAACATGGTTGGGAAGCAGGAAAACTGCGCCCTCACCATCATTTCCAGGATGCCTAACACTCCCAGCCGTTCTTTTCGATTCCAAATACAAACAGACCTGGTTCCGGTGCGTTGTCGTTCTCATTTCAAGTTTCGGTTCTGAAATCCATATCTTATCCAGCAATGCTCTTCCTTGGTTAGGAGTATGAAAAACGTGTGCAAATGATTCTGGGAGCGGGACAACCCATCGTTCGACGTTACCATCACGACGCAGAGACGAATCTTCAACCTATTCTTCTCAATCTCTCGACCCTTCTCCGGGCACCTTGAAGTCGCACGAGAGTCGGAGTCCGGAAGCAGAACGGGGGAGAACAAGGAATTGCAGGTGAGTAAACATGAACCACTGGCAGCACCTCCACCCCCTTTCTAATGCACCACTTTGACAGTCGGACTGACATGAGTACAGCGCCAAATCGGACGCAAACTCACACCGTCATGAAATGCATTCAACGTGGTATGTCACTATTGTTCGCATTAACAGGCTCGTATAGTAAACTTGCTTTTCAGATCAAAGAGGAAAGCCCTTGTCGTCGAACACCATGTTGATAGAAAACTTCTACCTGGGATGACAAGCAATCGCGAACGCACAATGGCCAAATCAGGTACGTTATTGGTCGCGTCTCATTCATCTTGTTGCTAACTCACTTACCGCCAGATTTCGATGCGAAAGGTTGGCCTTGATGACTCCTTCCCGTCTTCAACACCAAGCCGAATAACCGCGTCATTAGTCCTCTTCAAGGTCCAACGTGAAGGATCCTTGTTACACTTTTCGCCACTCGGCATGAGGTGAGCTTTGTTCTCGAGTTCGCTCTTGTGCGGCCGACGAATGCAATACAGGCCATCATACCCAGCCGCCGCAACTGCAACACGTCAATTCCACATGACGGTCCACCATCGAGAAGATACGGGGCGGTACGTGTGGTTCCGTGCCAAAATATTAACACGCGACATACCGCATTGCAGTTCACCTCTCCGCTTCTTCGAGTCCCAAGGTACGCATCTATCTTGTTCGTTTTATCCCTTCCCTGATCTCTTGTTCAGTCTTTTGAAATAGCACCACTCCTCGTCGCAGTCGTACTGTTAGCCCAAGACCAAGTTGATTGAGTCATTCGAGGGACACTCAATGTTTGTTGGCTGCGTTCCGCCTCTGAGGATTTCAGAGACAGCACGTGGTAAAGGCGGGCGGGCGAGTGAAGAAGGGCGAACAGGAATGAACTCGAGATTATCAAGAAATGTACAAGTACACGAAGAATACGTATGAATCGGGATGCGAGCTATCGTAGCATTACTGCGAAATGAACACACCACAACTATATCAATCCAAAATGCAGAATAGAACACGAGGCCGGCGAATGGCTGTATGGAACCGTCCCGGAACCGGAGATTGACGTCTGTTGCATGCAGTTTAGAATCGACGTGATAAAGAGGCAACGGAAGCTTGTACCTGGTTCCTGCGCAATGTCATCGAAGGCTCGTGCGTCTACTGGCTAGTTTCAGCTATGAAGGTGACGAAACCAAGATTATGTATGGGACTTGGGCTTTGGGGGTGATTCTGAGAGTGGACGATGAGAATCTTGAACGTTTTTCAGAGAAACACCTACCAATGACGATGCCGGGTATAGCCCCGTCCGCTGAAGATGCGTCCAAGTTAGTGATCCAGAATGGTATTCCGAGGATGAAAAGAGTCGTACCTTCGACGTCTGCGACCGTATGGCTCCTGTCAACATGACCGACTGCTCTCCACATCCTGAACAAGATTGGGTAGGTGCTTCGGCTTCGACGATCGAGCTTGAGTAACTGGTGATACCGGCAACAAGATCCCAATGTTGTTCGATGGATATACACATTCTCCGCAGCTCTAGGAAGAATAAGTTAGTACATAAAAGGGAGCAAGAAAACGAGATGTGCAGCGTACCTGTCATCAGATACCCAACAGCTGAAACGGCATCCATATAATCCCTTCACACACAAAAGTCCATGCGGTCCAAGACACGTACCAAAAGGCAGTTATATCTCACTTTAACACCTAGTGTATATATTTTCGACATCCGTTCCTCATATGCAGTCTTGCTCGGATTTCTGCTGGATTATCGGGATTCTTGACCAGGGATGTTTTTAGAACAGGGAAGCGCTATTTTTTCTCGCAATCTCGTAGGTAAGGCAAAATGGAGTCGACGGTAGATCACCAGTAACGAAAAGGGTTGGAGAGGAGGTCGGACACGACGTGCGTTCTGTTCCAGTTGATATTGTGTGATCTATTCAGTGTATAGTATTAGCAGAAGCTCGCCGAACGCACAAGTCAACAGGATAGGTGGCGCACGTACAGCTCCAGGCTTCATTCGATCTTCATGTTCCGCTCATCTTTGTCAAATCCTCCTAGCCTTTCGGTGCCGCCCTGGAATAGGTCTCTGCGAGGGCAGTACCAAATATCTTGACGACGTTGTCGACGGTCGATATCTTGGAAGTAGTGTTGTCGGCTCTGACTGATGAACTCGGTGGTAATCTGTACCACCATAGACACAGTATCCTTATCGACTATCAATTCCGCAGTTACTCTGTGTATTTCTCTTGAGGCGGAATACGCTGGTACTAGATTCATCCCTTTCAGTCCATGAAACGAGAATCGAACATGGGCTACGCACATGATTCCAAGCCGTCAACGCCGGGTTTCTCTCAGTCTCTGGGTCGTCAAATCCCCGTTGACTTGAGCATCGCGAATATTACGCTAACCCCGTTCGTGAGGTATGAGTGTCCAAATGGCGAGCTGGAAGGATATCTCGACAGATGACCGTGCCGGTGATGAGCAAAGTGCCTGCCATCGCCAAATTTTGCCTTCCTTCCAGCAACACGACTCCTAGTTTCCATCTGCCAGCGTCAATTTCACTACTTGAAAACACATCGTTCTGGCTCTCTCAGCGTCGACGCCAGCTTTACTGCAACGACGAAATCGCGCCTTGACAGGTAGAGATGGGATTCGGGGGCACTATAGACCTGAGACTGGTGGTGGGAAGATGTACAGTGAAGTGGGGTTTGGGATTGGAGAAATGCTAGATAACGGATATCAAAACCATATTCGGACACCTAAGAAGAGAAAGTGAACGTACCCACAAGATCCGTAGTATGCTCGCATAGAATCTTGCGCAAGGCTGGCGGCTTGGCTTGGATGAAGTTTGCTTTCCTTTTCAGTATCGATTGTGCCTATCTTCGTTTGAGGGCGTGAGTGAAAATGAGTAGAAGGCATTGAAAAGGGTGCACACCCCAGTCAACGCATCTGCTTACACCCGCATGAACACCATAAACTCGCCGACGTCTCCAACACATAACCAACATGACAATGAGGGATCGCCTGAGGACTGGGAATGCTCTGCCCAAAGCTTGACACGATCGTACCAGAAGCTAGAATAGTGCCGATACATGATTACCCCAACGAGACATCGAATACCAAGCACCCTCGGGAAGAGGACATCACGAAGGCTCTGATTTCAGGAATCGCCTGACACCTTGTGCAATCTTGCTTCGTGACGCCAAGTTGAGTGGTCTGCCTTTCATTTTCTTTGATTTCTTCTCTAGACCAGGCCTACACTCGACGATCGACGATCGACGATGTTTGGAGAGCAGCGCTTTGCGGGAACGTTGTGGAGGTGAAGCGTTGGGTAGGGATGAAGCAGGCTTGGCGTTGGGATGATGTGGGTAGCTCGTTCTATATGTCAGTACGTCTGTGGGATTGAAGGAGCGTTGGATCGGGACTGCCTGGATACCAGTTGGCCAGTGAAAAGTCGACGGATTGGGGAGTTGAGCAATAGTGAAATTGAATGATCTGTAGCCTTCGTCTGTCAGGTACAAAGTCAGATAACTAACGAGGTGCAGCGTACCAGCATGGCATCGGCCTGTCGCGCTACTGTTGCAGCATTGCTTTGAACAAGGTGAGAGTGCACTGGGAATCAAAGATGCTAGATAGATATATAAATGGCAGTTGTTGATGACAAGTAATGCCGCGACTACCATCCACAAAGCTCCTTATAACTATCTTCACTCGCGGTATTGTTGCACAAGCTCAGTCTGAATGCTAGATCTTGGTGTCAGCCATTGCACCAACAGTTGAATTCTCAGATCCAAGGCTTTACCGTTATCAACGCGTTTTCAATGCTCCCTGGTCTCAATTTCCGTCGTCAGTCTGACTGGCATTCGTTATAGCTGCAGAAGTAAGGCCTGCCCTGAACCTTCACTTTCCAGACCACGGACTCGCTTGGCCATCTCGCTGGGAATCCCGATATCAATATTTCGGTTCGCAAAACCCCCGTGGTCGTCATCTAAAGAGGTCCGGACAGTAATTTTCATAATTGGTATGAGCAACTCTCTATCACCCCATCACCTTCCTCTGACTACTATTACTCTACTTCATAATCAGACAAAAGTTTACCGACCATAATTCCCTTAACAAAACGTTCCCGTTTCCCCATGGATCCAACTGATATATTCTACCCATTACTCGACATGATTTCTACTTCGCCCTTGTCAACATAGGCATTGTCGATTGCCTCGTTACCAATCAATCTCATTCTCACCTCCCGAATAATCATCTCCCTATACACCAATTCCCGCTACACGAGGAATTGGAGCTTTGAAGCAACATGTGCCTACCATGTATCTCTCGCCACGTTACAGCGTGATTCCATCTTCGTCATTATCAACGTGTCACCAGCGCACTCTTTCATCGATCAAACTACCACCTGGCACCTTTTGACTCTCCCAAATCATCTCCCCTTGCACGAACCACACTCCAATCCCTTTCATTCACAGTCCTTTATAACACCCTCGCGCCCAGTCTTCCCCACCGGCGTACGCTACCGCCCACATCTCTAACATAACCGTGAAGAAATCGCAAAGATGGGAATGAATACGTTTTCAACGAACCGAGGGTCGGGTTGCTTCGCCCCACAACAATATCGCCGTATCCGGAGCACAGGTGGATACGAGATACAGAGAAGAGAGTTGATATGGTCCAAACTACTACGACGAACACGGTGGGGCTTGACGAGAGAAGCAGGAAGACTGGACCGGCCGAAAGATCTACCTCATCTCTAGGGTGCACTCTCGTCGCAGCACCCATCCGCTCTATTCGATCGGAACTACAGGTCAGATTATGGTACGTTGTCGTTCCCATTTCAAGTTTGAATCTCGAGATCTCATATCCTATCCAGGATCATGCTTCCTTGTTGTCTAGTCAAGAGATGTACGAATATGGGAAACGAATATTATCGCGCGATAACACATTGTTCGACGTTACCACCACTATGGTGCAGAATTGGATGTTTTGACCCATTCCTCCTGATCCCTCTTAGAGCACCTTCAAGTCACGACGGATTTATGGTTGATATAGAATGGGTTTCGGGCTGGGAGGAGAAAGGAGACGCAGGCAAGTGAATACGTACTACTTAGCATCCCCCACCCCCTTCTAACGCTCCCGCTTTGCCAGCCAGGCTCACACGAGTACACACCGTAGAATCGGAGATAGGATAGACTACAAACTGTCAAATCGTGCTCCAGTCCATCTTGCGCGCGATGGTAAGTCACTGCCTTTCGTATTCAGCCTCGTATACTAAACTCGCTTAATTCAACGAGGAAAGCCCTTCTCGAAGAAAGTGCCTCTATCGACAATAAACGACCGCGAACTCACAACTGGCTAATCAGGTATGTTATCGTTCGTGTCTCGTTCATTTTGTTACTTACATATATACCGGCAGATCTCGGCCAAGAACTATGTGCGGAAGGTTGAGTTCGATGGAATGACAATGCAGGACATGGAGCAACTGGAGCAACTGGATGAAGCGGTGGTCGGCAGGCACGCTGCTTCATAGCTGCTGGTGTGGTCGGAGTGAGTATATGGACAGAAAATTCTAGTCGAGAGGGACAATGAAGTCAGCGGCGATGGCATCAAGTGTATTGATATCGTGTTGGCTGGGCGCTATCTGTGTACAATTAACGCTCATGATTGACTGTGCTGTGCATTTACTGAAGCGCTGAAATTGAAATCCGCAGTGAGAAAATCAGTGCCTGAAACCTGTGCTATTCTCATGCCACACACACCTTAAGCGTGATACGTTCCTTCCCTCCCCTTCTCCACTTCCACCATCTGCCATGTCTATCCAAGGTTCATCCCGTATCACTGTTGAACACTCACAGTTTACAAATGTCGGAAGGGACCAACACAACAACAACAATGTTCGAGGGGATCTGATTCAGTATTTCAATCGAGAGGAAAGGCAAGAGTGGGTTGACTATCAGACTAGCTATTCATTACCTATATGCTGAAAAATAATATTTTAAATCTAGTATTACAATGTCCCAACATGTAAAGTCCGTCTCAAGAGAAGAGTTGGAGAGACCTTGGTCCAGAGATGGGATCAAAGGAAATGGAGACACCTGAATGCCTGTCGCAAGATCAGCATTGCCAGCATTAGTGGTGAAGATAAAGATTCAGAATTTCTATACATCCTTTACACTGGTCCTGATGCCTTCAAGGTAGTTCTATTTCTCAAACTATACTATATCATCTAACACATGAATACAGGCCTTTCAACAAGATTTTGAGCAATTCTCCTCCATCAAGTTTGTCAATCTCATCACTATAATGTGAAGTCTTACACAACTGTTTGCCTCTAGGGACATCAACTGTGTTCAGCTTTATGGCTACAATCAAGGAACATCATTACCTGCTCTAGTCTTTCATGATGGTGAAAAACTATTATTTCTCTGTTTCAACCATGCTCATTTCCTTTAGCCCTTAGCACCTGTCCCATTTTCCCAGATCTTTGAGCAAAATCAGTTGTCCCCTCTTCTATATACCTATATCTGTTGTCAAGTGTGTTCAAGATTCCTCTACCTTATGGCCTTGTTCTGATTCAAATGTTGTTCATAGTTTGGTGTAGCACAAATAGCTAGCAATATTCTGGTATGCCAAGTTCTACTGATATTATGTCAAACCTGCATTGACAACTGAAACAATAGGATGTTTGTGAGCTGTGGATCAACCCAAGAACTGGCCAACTGTCCAGGGGGCCATTTTTTGGTTCATTCCAAATCCTAGCATACCTTGCATCTGGTTTTAGTTCCAACTCAGCCAGCAACAATCCTACTCCCCTGCCCCTTCAAGCCTATAGTGATTCTACTACTATCTTCAACTATCTTATTCAAACCCTCACTGCCTATAATATTCTTCAAGGAATCAACACATCCAGCAGAGGAACCTATGAAGTTATAGCCAACAAAGATACTGCATCTGTACTCCTCTCTCTACCTGGCACAATCTACCACATAACCCATCGTGAAATCATTGCTAGATGGCCAGGAGACAGAAAGAAGTGGTATTATAAACCTGACCATCAGTGGAATATACCAGATGCAATGTGGGAAAGCAAAGTTGACATGAATAATGGCTCAATTAGGTGTGTATATATAAAATAATATAGATGTTTTGAGCTGACTATTGATATAGATTCACAGTCTTGCCATCAGATATTCAAGATTTGCAGAATCAATCATTTGGATTATGCTATACTCTGTTGGGGGAATGGAATGAGCTTACAGAGTCCTGGCTATCACAGGCACACAGTGTGTTTAGCCAACTTGGGATCTGTAAAGATGAATGGGAAGAATATAGTATGTTTTAACATTGATTTCTTCTAGTACATATCTACTGACACTTTCCAGCTATTCTGAGTTGTTTCTGGCTTAGTTTCCAATGTCAAAAGAAACACTCAGCACAGAAAAATAGAGATATCTCAGCTAGTGAACCCTTATACCTCTTTATCCAACCAATTCCCAGACCTTCAGACTCTGAAACTACTTGGAATTCCTGGGTCATGAGATCAAAATACTTTTGGTCTTTTGACTCTTCTGGGTGCAGAGAGATGTCAGAAGATTTGCAAGTATCCTTAGAGCTGCTCTCTTTTGCATCTCAGATTGAAGTTTGGCATATATGGTGGAATTGCAGTGCCTATGATGCCATTCAACAACTTCATGCCTCTAAAGGCTTTAATCCCAAGACACTGAGTCTTACTCAGTCACTCAAACTTCCTATTTTTGAAGTTGTTGGAGGTGAAGGGAGACTTGAAGAACTGCAAGGTATGGATTTTCTTTAGTTGCTAAAATATTGCATTAACATTCAATTAGAATTTATATCAGATGCAGAGTTACCACCTGATGCTACTTGTTCTTCAAGCCTAGTCATTGAGGCCCAAGTATCTACCCAATCTAGCTCTGAATTTGGAGAGCAATCAATTATCTTGGTGACCAATAGAAGCTATTCAGTTAATGACACTGAAGGTATAAATTCTTTCTATTGAAATGCTATATAGTATTGCTAAAGCAGTCAAAAATATTCAGTAAACAAGGCAATTTCTGATATTGTCTGTAAGTTTACTTTTGAAACAGTCTTCTGCTTGCCATTACTTATTGCTTACTCTTAAAAGCACCTCCTACATCTAATGCCAACATTAATATTGGTTCTTCTACTGTTGGATCTGATGCTAGCAACAAAGCTCTTGAGTCCTTGAAGCTATTGCAAAGAAACAAGGTATGATGTCCTGCTACTTAGATCTTACTTTAAATTCTGAATAGAATGAAAAAGACCCCTGTTTCTATGATAGCATTGGTTGGCATAGCCTTAATCTTCATGATTATAAGGTGGCCAATTGTGTTGATGGGCATAATAGTAGGTCTTATAGTAGGAAGATGGTCTGTGTAATAGTCAGATATAGTTAATGTTGTGAAAGTGAATATCTCAATGAAATACAAGTAGTATATAATGTGAAAGACTTCTAGATTAATTCCCATAGGCAGCTCTGAGATACACTGAGATGGAAGAAAGGCAAGCAAGAAGGGTTATATACAGTCCCTTAGAAAGTAACTAGAAATATCAGAAAAATTTCCCATGTCTATAATAAAGTGTGTTGTGTAATTTTGACTGACCTTTACATTATACCACTTCACTTTTATATAACCTTCATGCTCCTCAAGAGCAAAGATTCCCAAAACATTTCAATGCCAGCTTGACTTGCTATGTAAAAACTGATTCATTGGGGACTCAAGGCTATTGACAGGTATGGGAATTTTTTTTTGATATTTCTGGTTACTTTCTAGAGGGCTGTGTATTTACTGTCACAAATTTGAAATAAAATGAAGAATTCATACTCTGTTGGATGGTTTCTGCAAGATTGTTGCAACTATAAGAAGGCCTCTGAAATAGACCTGTATAGATAGAGCCTTTAGCTTACCAATTGAAATTCAGATGTTTACCTTACTCTTAAAAATGGCAATAGCAACAGCCCTCAAAGAACTTTTTAGCTGCCTCAGCTAACATTAGCCTGATGAAAGCCTCTCCTGAGCACTAGGTTCAGAGCAAACATGAGGATGCTGGCAAGGTTCTTAACAGGGCTGTTGAATTCTGAGTTTGTGAAACAGCTGGTAGAGCAGTTGGGTAAATGCTCAGAGAGTGCAATAGCTGAGCTAACCTGTCAGGTGTCTTTTTGTTAGTGCTCTTGGCACTGGAGCTTACATGAGTTGGTGGGAGGATGGACAGAATGAAAGCTAGAAGGAATGCTAGTAGCTAAGGGAGAATATAAACAAGTATATGTGGAATGGCTGACTGTGCTTAGAGCTTCTAGTGGATTGGATTAGAATCAGATATGAATTCATTTGTTTGGATGGTGGTGGTTGAGAGAGCAATCTGCATTGGTGGATAGTAACTATTAAATGACCTAATAATCTGACAGATAGACACTAGATCAGCACTATTGTTATGATTCCTATCTCCTTTGACAGTGTATTCTAGAACTTCACAGGCTTTAGATAGTAATTATATGTCTCATTGTATCTGTATGCAGGTAGCTACACTCATTCAGAGGTGTTTAAACTCTTTCTGAGACTATGTTGCTTCTTGTTAAGTGATTTCATCTGTCTTCACCACATTAGAACTCTTTGTTAAGAGATCATCTGCTTTGACTCTGATCTGCATATTGAATCCTGACAACATTCTTTGATTGTTCCTTTTTCAGGTTGTCTCTCTGTTTGATGTCTTCTCTAAGTACCTCTGTACTATTGGACTACATGTTGCACTTTGCAGATATTATAGAAAAGTAAACAAAACAAAAAATCCCATTGATAGCACTTTTTGAGAGCTTAGTTAACTAACCAACACATTCATATAGTCATAGTTAGGTTCTCTACAGGTTTCAGGAGTGATCCACTTCAGGTCTGATTTATAGATAAGTCAGAATGTACAGCTTAGACACCTCTGTATAGCATGACATATAGCACTTTGTACTTTCCAACATACTGTAGCTTCTCTAAGGCAATGACTAGCAGACTGGGCTCACTCTAGTCCTGATTACATATTATCTCATGTAAAGTGTTTTGAATCAAATATAGTGTAAATCAAATAAAATTGGGTCTTTTCTAGGTTTGCCATATTAGCAAGTTGGTATTTAATAGAACATTGGAGATTCTGTAGCCTACTGATGAATACTGAGTCTTCTTCTATCATGTTGTGTATCTTCCAGAATGTGTCATGGCCCATACTACACAAGTGAAGCAAATGATAAGTATAAAGAAAAATGTGAAAGGAATCCATATGTGCACTGCATCTATGCTCTAAACCAGCATTCAGGAAATCTATATATCATGACATCAAAAAAATCTGCTGGTTATATGGTCCCCACCTTCCAAATTGACCATACTTCCTCCATTCTTGACATGCTCTCCAAACCAGATATGCTATAATCATTGCAGAGAAAATTTCTTCATCTTCTTTAGCATTTGCAAACAGCATGATGGCAAAAGTCTCCAGAGCCCTGACATGTTGTTTCTTCTTCTCAGCTGGGCTTTGTATTGATCTGGAAGATGCTCAACAGCAAGTTCATAGCATAGAAGAAGATTCAAGATGACCCAGGACACTTTTTGGCCCTTATGCCAGATTTGGCATTGTTCTGACTAGCCACTAACTTAACAGCAACAAGCCACATAGATCATAAAATAAAATCATAATTGAGTACCACTAATATATAGTCTGCCACCTCACCTATCACCTTGCCACATGAGCTTTCAGATATACAAATTGGTTGAATGTGAAACATCTTGCTTTCATCCATAGTCTCTCAATGACATTTACACATCAAATCTTTCCACCAGCACACCTCCAAACTTCAAGTTGCAACATACCCAGAGGAGAACTAACTGCTTGAAAGGTTTTTGTAAAAAAGAGGGTTTGAATATGCCTTTAACAAAACAACAGGTTTTACTTCTTACAACACCATTGCCAACCTTTCCCAGGGATTTTAAAATCACTTATCTGAAGCACAGGGTGGATTGTGGATTAACAAGAGACAGCAGAACATAGTTGATCTTGTCCAAACCACTACAATAAACATGGTCAAGAAGTAAAACTGCACCCTTATAGCATTATTTTCAGGATGTCTAGCACCCAGCTGCTCTTTTCAATTTCAAATTACAAAGATACTTGGTTCCAGTGCATTGTTGTTCTCATTTCAAGTGTCAATTCTGAAATCCATATCTTATTCAGGAACACTCTTCCTTGGTTAGGAGAAATGTGTATGAATGTTTCTGGAAGCAGGACAACCCATCATTTAATGTTACAAGTTTGGATTTAACCAAATTCATTCTTTATTGTTGCAACTAAGCCAAAAATTTTCAAGCCTTTTGCCATTATGGAATTTTCTCCCATGAACAGATTGCTCCTTATGGTAGCACCCTCTTACTGTACAGCACAGCACTTTGTCCACCAGCATATATGTACAACAATTATAGTGAAATGCTTAATGAGATCCAGCCTATATTACAGTTAGTATAGAGATACTGTCAGAGGTTTGTATTTGTTTCTATATATATATGTTGGCTTCTTTCATTCTACCCTTTTAATCTATCACTCACTTCCTCTACCATTGACATATACACATGCCTCACATAGTTACTATCAACACCTACATACAAAACCTATACAATATTCCTCCTTTCTCTCTTTCCTTTATACTTACCTATTATATCTACTCCTTTGTTATTCTTACATATTTAAGCAGCTTGTACACACTGCAATCTATAGTTCAGTTCCTCCCTCTCATCACTCTGTGTGATATCTGCTACCACTGCTCTACAGGCATCAGTTGCCTCTTCACAAGTATCTAATACTTGTATTGCCTAAAGACTTTTGCTGCTATTAGATACATCTTTTTCTTGCAGATCCTGTGGAAGTCCAGTGATCTCACAACACAAATTCCAGTCACCTCCACTACTACTTGGAGTAAATATCAGAGGGAACTTAACTGACTACAGTATTCCATACCTTGACACATTGTTTCAGCTTCTAACTGGCAACAGATTTATATTATACAGTTTAAGAGAATAGTCTATTTTAGTAGCAACTATTTTGTATCTCAAATTATCAATACAAATAACTGGGTCTGGTTTCATAGTAGTATGTTCTTTCTTCATAGTCAGAGAGGAAAATACATATTTAATGCTGACCTTAATATCTTGTCGTTAGATATGAGCAGGTGCCAACAACAATATACTATTCATAAACCTATTAGGATTTCCCCATAGCTACTTTCCTGGCTTTCTTTCTCTTTTTGGGTGCTTTTTGGGCCAAAAATGGCCCAAAAGGCATCTCAAAACAGCAAAAAATCCAGAAAAGTGGCAGGCAGAGTCTATGGGAAATCCTGATGCCACTGATATGCATAACTTTTACCTTTTATTTTATATGCAAATAGAGAATATTTTGCACTTTCATGGTTGAAAATGAAATATACAAGGGAATTGAGGACTAGTGTGAGCTCTGAGCAGCTAGTTAAAGTGAGTAGTAGAGAAGGATACAAAATATTAGCAGAGTAATAGTTGATGGTAGGCCATACAGGGGTACCCAACTACTGCTAGTATGAAAATAAATAGCAAATCTGAACACAGAGGAGCATTTTGAAACCTGTAGGGAACTACACCATATCATACCTCTCTATCAAAAGCATACTAAAGGGAATATTTTCATTTTTAATAATATTTTCAATTCACACTCAACTTGAAGGAAGAATAAAAGCCTTTGATGATACATTAATGAGAATATTTGTTACGTCACTTGCGCAGCAACATCAACACTCAACCTTACTAACAAAGTAAAGTCAAGTCAAGGTTCAAGTTTGAGTTCGCTCAGAGGTTTCTGAGGTTCTGAGATCCGTCTGTTCATTACTAGACACAAGTTATGATTAACCAGGTCAAGCTGAAGAGCTTAGACCCAGTATTGCAGTCCTTAAATAGGTACAATGTAGCTACTCGTTTGTATCTACTAGAACACTATAGAACTTGGTAGAACATTTAAGTAATGCTACATCAGAGCTGTTTTACAGTCATATAACATCAGATAGAAAGTCATAGAAAGAGACAGAAGGAAACACAATCATATGGTAGTACAAGTGAGTTCAGCGAGAGAGAAAAAGACGTGTCTGTAACACTACCCCCTCTTTAAGTGGTAGATCTCATTCTAACCACTGTCACCATCCTTCTATCCGGAAGCGTTACTTCTTGAGGCTCTCCTTCCAATGGTCCCACGAAGACCGGGACTAGATCATCTGGATCCTCTACTTTGCCGTCTACAGCCATCTTATTATTCTCTGTCTCCATAGAGATCGTCGTCGTAATGACCCCCATAGAGATTGTAGTCAGCAGCATGTGAGCTTCCAGAATAGTTCATTTGAGGAAGTCTAACCGGCCTTCGTCGGAGACTACAATGCCAAGGAATATGTCCAGGTGCAAATAGTCCACACTCCTTGCAACAGTAGCTTGGACAGTTTCAGGTGCAGTGGTTTGCCAGCCTGCACACAGGGCACAGAGAAATTCATGGATTTCCTCTATCGTGGCCCTCCTCTCGACCTCTTCTGCAGTTTCGGAGACATTCTTGTCGTCCCATACTGAAGCTGACGTGGTTGAGATAGTTGTAGGGGGATGGGGGGTTGGTGTATGCCTTTGTGTCGATCTGTATGTTTGGGTTGGCTCGGACTGCATCTCTGATGCTAATGAAGGCGGGGTTGAATTTTCCGCTTGCCAAGAAAGGTACTGAGAGGGGGGCAAGAGGTTCGTCGTCAACATTGAAGGGGTTGAAACCAGTGGGTGTTGGTGTAGGCTTGGGGAGAGGTTTGGGACTGGGAGAGGGAGAGGGAGATGCCATAGCGACACTGATGGACTGGGCATAGATTGGGGAGGAGTCATGGCTAGGGGTCATTAGTGGGTAGACAAGTTTGAAAGGGGCACAAGGAGGGGAGGGGGACTTTCGTTCGTCGTCCAAGGCAGTGGAATCAGCCTGCCTAGATAGAACAGGCTCTGTTCTGGTATGGCAGGGACAAAGTTGGTTCTGATTGAGAGCAAGCTCCAAAGCTGCCCCGATCCTTGCTCAGTATGTCTCTGCTGCTTGTAAGAATGTTGGATCATTTGGATTTGCATCGCAAATGTTCTCGGGGAGGGGACCTAGTCCAGAAAGTTGGTGTCAAAGATGAAATTCGAGTCAATTAGAATCAACGGGAAAAGATGGTACTGTCATGGGTCCCTCTACTCGGAGGGGATTGGGTGCAGTTGCTGTTGCATTGAATGCAAGATTAGCCACATATACATTTGTCTCCTCAATGATCGCATTGAGGGAGGCACGTTGCACCCGAAGACGAATAAGACCATCAATAGCGAATTGTAAGTAGGGCTGTCCCATAGACACGTTTCGTAAGGCGTCGTCATGTCCTCCAGTATTGACCAGGAAAAGGAGCTCAAAGGGAGAGAGATTAAAGAGTCCGGTATAGGTGATGTCGTCTTCATAATGAAGACTAGATCCAGAGGGAGGGAAGGGCATGTGGTGAGCATGATAATCACTAGTGCTGGAAGAAGAGGTCGAAGTTGCATTGGACATGGTTGTTTCGATGGGGAGTTGGAGTCTCTATCAGAGCCTGTTCTTGACTATATAGTCAAGGTATACATCCATCGCGTGTTCCAACTCTTTTTTTGTCTTCCATTCATTGTGGGAAGAGTTGAAGCCTTTCCATGACATGAGGAAGTGTCTGGGCTTCCGCAGCGGCTTGTGACCTATGATCGCTTCTACTTCAAACTCCTCATGTCTGTCAACTATATCCGGGGGTGGTTCTATGAAGTTCTTTCCGTGGGCCTCAGTTTCTTTGTACGGTCTTAATAGCCCAGCGTAGAAAACTGGATGGATTCTCCATTGTTTCAGGAGCTTTAATTTGTACGTTACTGGCCCTATGACTTGCTCAATGACAAAAGGTCTTTCTCTTTTTGGGGATAACTTCCTGTTGGGGTATCCAAAGTCCAAGTTCTTGCCCTCCAGCCATACCTTCTCGCCTTCTTCGAACTTGTCTAGCCCTCTCTTCTCCCGCTCTATCATTTTCTGTCTTGCTATATCCATCATCGCCACTACTTCTCCCCTCAACTTTCGGAGTCTGTTCAGCTGTTCTTCCACCGATGGGACAGAGGTTTTCTCAAAGGCCATTGCCAGGGGCCTAGAGTAGTATCCCATGATCATAAAGAATGGAGAGTTCTTGGTTACCAAATGAGTCCTGTTGTTGTGTGCAAACTCTGCCATGTGGAGATAAGAGCTCCATTCGGTCTGTTCTTTGGAGCAGAACATTCTGAGGTATATCTCCATTTCCTGATTGACTCTTTCAGATTCTCCGTCACTTTGAGGGTGGTAAGCTGCGAATCTCGGGTCTCTGTCTGATATGATCTTATCTGGTAGTCCATATCGTTTGTAGACATTCCATAGTAGTAGTTCCACCGCTTGTGTTGCATCCAACTTCTTGGTGCATGGAATAAAAATAGCCCCCTTCGAAGACAAATGGTCTACCATGACCATTATTGTATTGAAGCCATCCGAAATAGGAAGGTCCATGACCAGATCCATGGTAATGACTTGGAAAGGCGTTGCATTTGGGGTTCCTTCTATCAGTTGTATCCTGACCCTTGTGGGGTGCGTATTGATCTTCATCTGTTGACATACTGCGCAGCTGTCCACAAAGCTTTTGATGAACTTCACCATTCCCGGCCACCAGTAGTCTCTTTGTACAAGGTCAACTGTCCCAAATTGTCCTGGATGTCCAAACAGTTGTCCTTCGTGTATGGTTTGCACGATTTCTCTGCATAGTACTACATCATTGGGGACATACACCCTTCCCTTGTACCATATCAGACTGTCATTGATTTCCCAATCCAATAATGCGGATTTGATCAGGGGCAATCCCATCGTTGTCAGCGTCTCTAGAGCAGCCTTGTGAAAATCGTCTGTCCCCAATCGTTCTTTCAACTTATCTTGTAGTTCAATGTCGATTACGTTTATGAAAAGCCCCTTGGGGAGCAATATGACATCTTCGTTGTCATTGTCTTCTTCCAGAATGTGATCTTCCCATTGTGACAAGGCATCAGATTGAACCATCTCTTTTCCTGGGACATGCACTAGCTTTAGGTCGAAGAGTGAAAGTGTCAGACTCCATCATGCCTGTTGCCAATTCAGTTTCTGTACTGTCCAGAAGTAAGTAAGGTTCTTGTGATCACAGAGAACTGTCACTGGGTGTGGTCCTTCCATCAGATAGTGTCTCCACGTTTCCAGCGCTCTTACAATCGCGAATAGCTCCCAATCATAAATTTTGTAATTGCATTCCGTGCTGTCAAACATGTGAGAAATCTAACCACATGGGTGCAGTTCTCTGTTGGACCCCAGTTGTCGCAGTACTCCTCCTGATGCCCATTTCAATGCATCTGTTTCAATTACAAAAGGTTTCTTTGGATCTAGCATCCATAAGACCGGTTCCTGCTGGAATCTTTTCTTCAGGGTCTGGAACGCTGCTTCACAAGTTGCTGTCCATTTAAATGGGGTTCCCTTCTTGGTCAGGTCATAAAGTGGCTTCGTGATTGCTGAATAGTTGCCAATGAATTTCCAATAGAAGTTGGTGAAGCCTGTGAAACTTTGGACACCCGTAACTGTTGTTGGGGCTGGCCATTCACTAATTCCCACTAGTTTTACAGAGTCCATCAAGATGTGTCCAGGCCAAATGATCAGTCCTAAAAAGTCTATTTTGTCGACGTTGAACCGGCATTTGTGCGGTTTAAGATATAGGTCTTGTTCCTTTAGTCGTTGGAGCAGCCTTTGCATCCTGATTTCATGTTGCTCTTTGGACTTGGAATAAATTAGAATGTCATCCATGTAAACCAGGCACCATCCTTCTGCCATGAAGTCTTGTAGAACGTTGTCCATGAAAGCCTGGAAAGTGGCTGGGGAGTTCATTAATCTGAAGAACATTACAGTTGGTTCGAACAGCCCTCGGTTGGTTTTGAACACGGCTTTCTATTGATCACCATCTTTGATGTGGACGTTGTTGTAGCCATTCCGTAAATCGAGCTTTGAGAAAATGGTAGCATCTTTTAGCCTATCGATGAGGTTGGAGATGAGTGGGAGAGGGTACACATTTTTTACAGTGCCATGATTCAACCTTCGATAGTCCTGGGTCAGTCTCAGCTTTCCTTTTTCCCTACAAAGAAGAAAGGGGAAGCCATCAGGGATTTCGATTTCCTGATATAGCCCTTTCAGAGGTTCTCTGTCAAGAATTGATCCAGTTCAGTTTGTTCCAGTGCCATGAGCAAGTAGACCTTGCAATCTCGTGGCGTAAGCTCCGGTTTAAGTTCGATTGCATGGTCATATGATCGAGAAATCAGAAATTGTTCCGCCACCCTATCCTCAAACTGAGCATGATATTCAGCGAGGTAAGTAGAGATCGTTCCTTGAGTGTCTTTGCTCTGTCGTTCAGTACCGTGTTCTAACTGTTGTGAAGTGGATAGCTTAGCTCTGATGTCTATCCTCTTGATGAGTTCTTCTGGTGATTCGAAATCCAGAATTCCGCAAACTCAGGGAATCTTTACATATCGCCTGGGTGGGAAGGTGGTTCGTCCAGTGACCCAATCTACGTTGGGGTTATACCTTCGTAACCAAGGGAGTCCCAGAATGACTTCTTCCTTCCCTAGTCCAGAGATCAGGAAGGTGTCAGTCATTTCCTTGGTTCCTATGACATATGATGCCGTTACCAATTTTGTAATTCAAGCCGTTTTGTTAGGGGTTCCGTCGATGTTGAAAACCTTAATTTTATGCTGCAGTTTCATCTGTTTGAGCCCTAGTTTTGTGGCTTTCTCTGGACTCATGAAGAGTCCTCCTGCTCCAGAATCCAGGAGCATGTTTGTTCTGACTTTTCCTATCTCTTTGTTGTAAGACAGCAGGATATGCATAGAATTTTGACTCTGCTTAGCTAATACAATGTTCAAGATAGTAATTGCAGGTGGCAGGGAGAGTGTTGGCCTCTTCCACCATTTTAAAAACCCTCTGCTTCCATAATGTCCAATAGTTCAGTCTGTTGTTGCGTCTCTTGCTCCCATACTATGGCCTGTATCTTCACATAGGCTTCTCGGGGGCTCAGCTTCTTCTTCTCTTCTTTCTTTTCTCTCTGCTTCATCAGGCAGTCTTTAGCCATATGTCCCGGTTTTGCACAATGGAAGCATCGTCCTTCCGACATATACTTCCTTCGTTCTTCTTCATTCAACTGTGTCCCCATTCAGTTAATAGACACCTTCTTCTTCTTGTTGTCTGCTATTCTGAACCTTTTCAGTTTCTGTATGGCTTCATAGTATTTGTATTGTTCGTCATATCGGATGGCAGCCTCATACCATCCCTCCAAGTCAGCAGGTCTTTCTTGCAGCTGGTTCAAAATCTTTCCGGCTAAGGAATTCGGCAAGCCTTTCCAGAAGATATGAATGAGCGCCTGATCATCGTACTCTGATTCGTTGGCCATGACTCGGAATTCATTAATGTAATTGTTGGCCCTATCTGTCATTTTTGCATCTTTGATTCGGATCTGTGCTTTGGCCTGTATGTCTGCAGGTAGATAGTGCTTCTTGAACTCATCTTTAAGTTTATCAAAGGTCAATTCTGGGTCTTTGCTTTGGCAGTTGAAAATCTTCTCTGTCCAGATTCTTTTCCAGGATTGGGTGTCCCATCCTCGGAGGTAGGACAACAAGAAAAGACACTTTTTCTCATCTGTGTCATAATCAGTGGGGTGCATGTGGAGATAAATTTCAACTTCCATAAGGAATCTTTTTGTATCCTTTCTATCTCCTTCAAAAGGGTCTGGAGCCGCTACTTTGGATCTCTTTTCCTTCTTCTTCTTTTCCATTTCTTCCAGAACTGCAGTTGAGATCTCTATCATCATCTGGGTCTGGGTCTTCTCTTCCTTTGGTCCTCATTTCAGGGTTGAGCTGCCACCTTCGGACATTGTTTCCTCTTCGTAAGCACTGAAGAATAATAAGGTGGTCAAGTTGTCTGGCAAATTCTCTGTCTTCTCTTCAGAGTCTTCAGAGCTTGTGTTCGTAGACAAGCCTTCTTCAATGGATTCTGGGGTCAAGTTGCTCGTGGTCCTTTTGACTGCTTGTCCTTTGGCATCTGTCGTTTCTTCAGGCCCAAGCAAGTTGCTCAGTTCTCTGATCACGGTCTGCCAGTGGTGGCAGGTTATAATTGTACGTGAAGTCGATGTGGGGTTCTCTAGGATGCTGATCCCTAGTCTGGCTAGCTGTTCTGTCAAGGAGATGTCCTTGTCAATCTTCTGTTCTTCCTCCACAGTCAGTGGCGACCTTGGGGGAGTCATGGTGAGTGATGCCTAAACCTTCGATAGGTCAGCATGGATCAGCTTGACCTTATGTTACATCACTTGCACAGCAACGTCAACACTCAACCTTACTAACGAAGTAAAGTCAAGTCAAGGTTCAAGTTCAAGTTCGCTCAGAGGTTTCTGAGGTTCTGAGATCTGTCTGTTCGTTACTAGACACAAGTTATAATTAACCAGGTCAAGCTGAAGAGCTTAGACCCAGTATCGCAGTCCTTAAATAGGTACAATGTAGCTACTCATTTGTATCTACTAGAACACTATAGAACTTGGTAGAACGTTTAAGTAATGCTACATCAGAGCTGTTTTACAGTTATATAACATCAGATAGAAAGTCATAGAAAGAGACAGAAGGAAACACGATCATGTGGTAGTACAAGTGAGTTCAGCGAGAGAGAAAAAGATGTGTCTATAACAATATTACCAAGAAACGGATATGAAACAGAGAATGACAAATTATCAGTAAGGAATACTTAAGATACCAATATCAAATTAGAGAATGAAATAGACAAGTAGTTACTGGAAAGGTACCTGTATCACAGAAAAGTGGAAGACAAAGCTGTATGATGAAAAGATAGCACAGCTAAGCTTATGCATACACTTTAGACACATTCATGGAGGCATATTACACATCCACAGAGCAGATGACAGTAGATGGAGAAGGAAGGAACTGTGTGGAGTGGCATGGAAGTATAATATTTTCAAATAGAGTCAGAAGAAGAGCCATTTGACAGAGAAAATTGCAAATAATTAGTGTCAGGAGGCTGCACAATTATCATAGAAAAAGAATAAAAGAGTTTATGGCTACAAAGCCTGACTACAATCAGACACTGTGACAGAGAAATTACCAAACACAGCTCAGTTTATATAATATTTAGCACCCAACTCAGTTTTATTTTTATGTGTGACAGATATATTAGATTATTTATGTTGTAGGGTATATAAGAGGACATGTTTTGGAGGTGGAAGGCAGGAAAGATACTGCCCACCAATTACCAGAGTGTATGAGGTTGTTGTTCAGGTAGAAGAGCTACCAGCAATCAGTATTTTTCAACCACTTCAGGCCTTAGCTTATTTAGTTGTGCAAGAGGCACAGGCTAGTTGAGACCTGAGATTGTATTCCAAGCCAGATATATAAATAAAAGCTAGGAAGAGCTTAGTTTTTAATGCAAGAGGCATGTTTTCTGATAAGAGGAATATTGTATCAGTCTACTAAGAGGGTAGCTGACATACATCAGTATAGTCTGGTGTTTCAATGTGAATCAGAGAGGGTTTCAGGCTAGCAGTGTATAGAAGATTTGTCCTCTTGAGAATCATTGCAGAACACAGCTAAGAGAGCTATATTCAGGTACAAGAGGTACCTTTGTTCTTACTTGGAAGAAGTTTGTTCCTTACACTAGTTTTGCTTTGAAAGTGATTAATAAACCACATACTCAAGAAAATATTTACAAAAACAAACACCAATCTCAATTTGAGAAGTTGTTTTGAAGGCAATCATCTCTGAACTACTGAGTGAGACATTGAGAATTATTCTTAATGTTGTGGTAACAGTGAACCATGCTGAACCAACTCACAAAACAAAACTGAGAATCAAGAACTTATATATACCTTTTTTAGGGTATTTTGGCACTACAGGCCTCATGTTTTCATAGTAGAGGCATAGGTTTTTAAGCATCTTCACCACTACCCCTGCCCAGAAGTGCCAATTTCAATAGAAATGAATCTCTATCATTGTCAATCCTCAACAGTTCTCTGCTACAAATTTATTTTGGATGCTTTAATGTATTGTCTCAAGATCTGCTGACTTACACTTATTAAATATAATGAGGAAGAAATAGAATGGATTTTACAATCTGGGCAATGACAGTTTTTCAGTGCATGATAGTGAATTTCAGGCTTCAATTGAGATGGAGACTGGGTGAATATGCATCAAAGTCAGTATATACTTGAATACATGTTACCTCAAGCTAAAAAATGCTCCAATGGCAAAACAATCTCATAGTATGAAATGTGACATTGAAAGAGTAGAAGTGTAAAGCAAGGTTGAATAATTTTTGAACTCTGCCTGCCATGAGCAATTCTGGATGTAGAACATGTCACTTGCATTTGTGCTCACCATTCATCTTGCTCACTATCTGCCCACAGGGCAGATAGGCAGAGTATGCAGGCTGATAAATTTCCTTCTTGAAATCCTTTAAGGCTCAAGAGTCAGTTGAACTTCAAGAACCAGCACAAGAAGGGCAATGACTGTTCTGTCACTGTCTATGCTAGTATTGCAATGTCAGTAGAGGGCCAGGCAGCTGTGGAAGGCAACTGGTCACATCACAGTCACTTGGCACTTCTGGTTTATTTCAACCCTCTCAACAGCAATGCCTAGCATGAACTAACATTCACTATAAAAATCAGAAAAGCCATTGAAATAAATATTTAGTATCTGAAGACTGTATCTAATAAGTTTCAAGTGAAATGGTGGAGTATTGAAAAAAAAATTATGGTAACAACATTTTTCTAGGCACTTCTGGTTGATCAATAGTAAAGCATCCTTTGCAACTGGGTACAGTTGATTAGTATTACTCAGACTTTTCCGAGATTGTGTGATCTGCCCATTTTCAGCCCATGAAGTGGGCTATGGCATATAGCACACCCCCACTGAGGGGGTGGGTTAGAGGTAGGTCAGGAGTTCAGAGTTCAGGTTAGGTGTTAGGAAGTGCAGTTGAGAGTAGGTTCCTTTGCAAGCGAAGGACTTACCCTCAACTGCTTAGAGTTTGTACTTACAGTGAGTCAGTTAGCAGTTAGATGGTTAGGAGTTAGACAGTAGGGTCTGGGGATGGATATATGTATAAAAAGGCGAGGGATAGTACTTACAGGTGTGTAGAAATAGTGACATCATTGGCATTTGGAGTTCTCCAAGTAATACTAATCAACCATAGCCTCTCCTTTGCAATGTATGTGGCTAATAGTTATGTGACCATAGGAAGGTTCGCAGTACTTTGTCTACAGGTGACATCACCAGACATCACCTATATCTCATTCTTTCATCCAACCTCTACTATGTCAACAATGTAATAACAGATATTGACCAAATTTTGGAGTGAAATATGGAAAAAAAAAAAAAAAAAAAAAAAAAAAAAAAAAAAAAAAAACTGAACTCATTCTCATCAGTGGTTTATGCTGACCCACTCTCCAACAAGTTGCCATCACAATGCAGAGATGAATCTTCAACCTATTCCCTCAATCTCTTGACCCTTCCTCAAGCACTTTCAAGTCACAAGTCGCAAGTAGATAGTGATGTTGCAGGCTGGGCTCAAGCCCTGATACCCAGAGCTCATGATACCCAACCCAGCCCTATGGAGGGCTTTGCAGGGCTGAAGGCTCAGGCTTACATCTCAGAAAGCCCAAGCCCTGGGCTTGAGCCTAGGCTTGTCAGTATATGTGCCACCCATAAAGTGCAAAATTCTTGGCACTAACCATGGCTATAACATCTGAGATTCTGCCTTGGAAGATGTAGTGCATGTGATTCCAATTTCCAGTCGAAACTCTGGATAAGACCTGTTTTGGAAGGTTCCCATGCATAGGTATTTTCTTTCGGTTACTCACTAATATGTCTAACCTAGAAAAGACCCACTTTTATTCATTCTACACTACTTTTGAGTTGGAATACTTTAATATGACACAAGATAACAGGTAATAAGGACTAGAGTGAGCCCAGTCTGCTAGTCATTGCCTTAGAGAAGCTATAGTACCTTGGAAAGTACAAAGAGCTATATGATATGCTATACAGAGGTATCGAAGCTGTACTTTCTGACTTATCTATATATCAGATCCAAAACAGATCACTCCCAAAACCTGTAGAGAACCTAACTATAGCCCAATGAACGCATTGGCTAGTTAACCAAGCTCTCCAAGTGCTATCAATGGGATTTTAATTTCTACTTTATCTTTCTATAACATCTGCACAAGTGCAATCTGCAGTCAAACAGTACAGAAGGTACTTAGAGGAGACATCAAAACAGAAGAATGACTCAGAACAGGAACGATCATAGAACGATCCTCCTCTGAAGTCAATATACAGATCAGAGTCAAAGCAGGTGATCTCTTAATAAAGAATTCACCGGCAGCTAAACAATATGTGATAAGCTAACTAGGTATAAAGTCATCTCGGAATGATGGAAATCACTTCTGAAGGACCTCTACTACCTACAGACAGATACTCCGAGACATACAAAGAATAGCTAATGCACAAGAAGTCCTAAATAAGACTGAGTGTGCACTGTCAAAGGAGATAGAAACAGTAACAGCATGTTCCGACCTTGGAAACTTTGGCATCTAGGCCTCTGCCAATGTGAGAATACTGGAAAAAAGAAATGCTGTAAAGAGACGGGACGGATACAGCCATCCACTTGTAGATACCTGACCTAGAAAAGAGAAAATACAAATTATAGAGCCCAGAACACCTGGAAACGTAGATACCCATGTGGATATGGTCAGATACCNGCCTGCACTGAACTCTTTGTAGAAATTGGTCCAGAACCTTTTCCAGTACACTGTGTGCTGTAGTTATCTTGAAGAAGTCTTGAACTCCATAGGGTCAGACTATATCAGCTATCAAGTCTTTGTATGGGACTGTAGCTCTTGTGTTTGTGCTTTGTGCACTGTGTTCTTTGTGTTTTGTGTGTGTGTTTGCCCAATAAACCCATTTTAAACCGATCTATACTCCTCTGGAGGTGAACACTTTGAAGTAGAACACTTCAATAAGAGAGAATCAACCTAGCCAAGAGTTTTGTTGGCATTCTAAGTGCGGTAACTCTGATCATGTTGATCCACACTTGCACAACAAACTGAGTTAGACTTTTGGAGGTTATCTTTTGGGTAGTTTTCCACTAGTCTTATCTTAGACAAATTATTGCCCAATGCCTTCAATGTGTAGGAAATCCACTCAAACAACTGGTAATGTTGCCTTCACTGCTTATACAAGTTAAATGATAGATATTTAATTTTTACAGGATCTCATTCATGCATCCTGAGCCAATCAAACCACCCTGACATGCAAGTTGATTTCTGGTTAGCAAGCCCAGGCTGAGCCTGAGCCTTGCCTAAGGCTTGGGCTTTACAGGGGCTCAGGGCTCGGGCTCAATGTTCAGCAAGCCCAAGCCCTCTGAAGCCCTGCCCTGCCCCAGGGTATTGAGCCCAGCCCACAACATCACTACAAGTAGAACAAGGGAGAACAATGAATTGCAGGTAGGTAAACACATACTACTGGCAGCATCTCTACTCCATTTCAATGCACCACTTTGTTAGTCAGACTGACACAAGTACAATGCAAAATCGGACACAAAAGTCATGCCATCACCAAGTCCATTCAACATGGCAGGTCGCTGTTGTTCACATTCTTAACTTCGTATACTAAACTTGCTTTTCAGATTAACAAGGAAAGCCCTTATTGTCAAACAATATGTTTATAGAAAACCTCTACCTGGGATGACAAGCAATTGTGAACGCACAAATGGCCAAGCCAGGTATGTTATTGGTCATTGGTCGTGTCTCATTCATTTTGTTGCTAACATTCGTATTGCCAGATTTCGATGCAGAAGGTTGAATTTGACGACTCTTTCCCGTCTTCAAGATCAACCCAAACAACCACATCGTCAATCCTTCTCTTCAAGGCCCAACGTGAAGAACCCTTGTTACACTTTCCACCATTCAGTATCCATTATGACTATGAGGTGAGCTTTCTTCATGTTGAGCACCCACACCCTCGCCGCCAGGGATCACGTGACGTTTCCCACAGCCCAACCGCCCCCACGCTCCGCAAAAACTTTGACCGTTTGAGCTCGTCTAAAGTCTTAGTAGAGTGTGTGTGTCCAAGGAGATTGGTATGATAAAAAATTCATTATTTCATGTACATAGTATTTGAATTACTGTCTTTATATGTGCGCCTCATCTTTTTTGCAGTTATCTCTTGCTCAATTTCACCCCCCAGCTTGTCAATGTCATCCCAAGCACGTTTGATGCCTTGGTGTACCTTTGGATGAAGACCTTGAGGGCTCCACACCAAACTAACGATGGTTTCCCAACGTTTACATATGTGGCCAATCTGGGCAGGGAAATGAACATCGTCTAGAGCGGCAATAGTGAGGAAAAGGACCTTGTCCTTTTCATCACAGGTCTTGCGCTCGGTTTTGTATCCAAGGTCATTGACACGACGCGGGAATGTTTTGACAAGTCCTCTATACCCGCAACCATGGCATTTTCTTTCAGCTTCTGGGTCCTCAGGTAATGAATTTCCTGTTTTTAAGTGTAAGCTTCATGCAATACAGGGGACAGGCAGCTTTACCACGAGCTAATTTTGAAAATGCGTTCGTCATGGGGGTGAAAACTTTTTTCGGATGCTGTTCAGCTTAGAAGAATTTACTAAGTTACTTGTTTGTTGCGGAGGACGGCTCTGGCAGTCACAGAAGTGTATTTAACAATCCTTGTCTCGTATATGTAACTTCTTCCTCCAGTATCATATGTACTCTCTTATAACTCTACTAGGACTTTAGACGAGCTCAAACGGTCAAAGTTTTTGCGGAGCGTGGGCGGTTGGGCTGTGGGAAACGTCACGTGATCCCTGGCGGCGAGGGTGCGGGTGCCCAACATGCTTTCTTCTGGTGTTCACTCACGCAAACTGACCCAAGATACCGTGACAAGTACGATACACAGACAAACATATCTAACCGTAACGGCAGCACATTGACTCTATCTGGTTTTCAACCATGTAGAGACAAGACGATCGTCCACATGCGGCTCCATGCCAAAGGCTGGACACATAACATACAGCGCTGACCTCCGAGAGCAGTACCACTTCTTCGCTTCTTCAAGTTCCCAGGTACGCATCCAATTCGCTTTTTCATTCATTTCTCTGATCTTTTGTTTAGCTTTTCTCAACGACACCGATCGTCGTCTGATGGCCCAAGACCAAACCAATTCAATCATTCGAGGGGCACCTAATGTTTTCCGGCTGTGTCGCACTATTGAAGATCTCGAAGAGGCACGGTGAAGGCAGGCGGGCGAGTGAAGAAGGACAAAAAAACATAACGTATCTATAGTTTTGAGAGAATCATACGAAAATAAGCGAGCTAGGGGCGAGCTTCTGGCTTGAGGCATGTCTGTCACTTTTCCTTCTTTTCAAGTTCTAACCTTCAGGAATCAGATGTTACCCCTGCAACCCAGAGCGGAAGAGAGGCTACAGTTGGAAGAAGGCTGCAAAGTCGCTCGCAGAAGCCCCATTGCCACGATGGCACACGACTCCCTCTACCATTCCCAATCGCACTCGTTCGAGAATTCTCGCATTCACCTTCGCTGGCATATGATCGGTGTATTCTGAACCAACTGTAACTCGAAACGGTAACGAACTGGATGTCAAAGGTCTTGATCTGCTTTTCGCGACTCTTACGGATGGGCCGACGGCAGATCCCAACGAACTCGTCTAGTCGCGGGACCTCGTTTGATTGAGATAGGCTGTGACATATCCGCTGGCAAAACCACTCGGTATTGCGTGTTATTGTACCGGTGGCCACGCTTCCCTACGACGTCTGGAAACTATTAGCACAGGATTGAGCTTATAGGACGGCATGTGGATCCACTTATTTGGGAGAGCTGAAGGGAAGGACGAGATGTCGAAATCGGTTCTCAGGATCCCACGCACTTTCGTCTTCGACAAGCCGACGTTCAGTACACTCTGACCGTTTTCACGAGGTAAAGTCGCCCTCGTTCCCATTCTCAGACTCGTATACTGGTTTGTATGCTCCCTCTGGCGACAGAGGATCCGCAGAATAGGGATATACTTGAGATCCCGGGTATGTCTCCTTCATTCGCCCCACGTCCGCGCAATTACTCATATCCTAGTCGGCAACCAGGTACCTGTGTAGAATCTCGTTCCCGCCTTCGAGTGCTACACGAACGTCGCCAGTCTTTCCAGTACACATCAGTACACCTCTCCGACGAATGAGCTTGCACCGGGATCTCGCTACCCCCTTCTAACGCGCCCAGCCTAACAGTCGTCCAAACCACGAATCGAGTTGACGGGGCATTCCAGCCAGCATTCGAAAGACACACCTTACGCTGATCGAGCCCACGATCGAGTCATCCGGGGGATGACGCCGGACCAGCTTTGTTCTTACCTTGCGCGGTAGGAACCCATCCCAAACATAGACAGGAAGGAAGCTGCGTCTATCATTTGGGTGAGGTGCAGAAAGCTGGGATAGGGAAGAAAAGTTGTGTTCTGCTATGAATAGCTGGAAGCAGAGCAGGAGTACGTGCGCGCTAATCCTAGAGCTCAAGGTCTCGTATCACGTACGGACAAGCCTCATTCGGGTATCTTATGAACGTTCTACGAGTATACGTTCCTCTTGCCTCCACGGTTTACCAAGGTTCTGAAGTATTACAATACGGGCTGAGGCGGTCGAAGTGTGGCCTATGTATCCATAAAGCTAGAGAATACTTAGGATGCATACACAGCAAATCCCAGCTTTCGTATGAAATTCATGTCCTAGGGAGGTACCATTATAGACAAAGAATGAAGTGACTGACGCCGCGCTGTTACTGCAACCTGACATGCGAAAGGCCCACTCGAGTCCGCTGGTGTGGTCATGGTACTTAGTTGTACTGCACAAACTTGAGAGCTATTGCGACGACCAAAGGAGAAACTTATCGGAGCCATTATGGATTGAACTCTTTGAGAGTTCAGCTCTCTTGAAAATTCCAGAGTGGCGCGGATAACCACCGAACTTCGGCTAACACTGCGACTTCATCCAGAGAGGTCTTCTGATGCTACAGCTTGAGGAATGCAGGTCAGAAGCAACCGAATTCGCCGAGTGGCAGTTGATTCACGAAGCCAGCGGCTTCCGCCCTCGGATTGGAACAAATGATAGAAGTCATGAACTTCGTTGAGGAAGATGAAAGACAAGTACCACAACAAGCAAGGTATCAGCTCAAGGAATGAATGCGACGATTTGCCGGGAGATGTAAATTTTCAAGATGAGGGCCGAAATTCGATGGAAGAGACCCGGAAGGTGCTCGGACTTTGCCGAAGACAGACTTCCACTTGTGACTTCGCTGTCATCAACTGGATAGGTGTTGAACCGACCCACTGTCAGACGACAAAGCAATTCAGACAGTTCTTATCCCACTGAACCGATTTCGAAATATGTCCGCTCTTCTCTTTTATTTACCACCACCATGCCAATCATCTCCCGTCGTCCGGTCCGACTGCGACGTCGACGAATCAGCTTTCTATTCACCGCGTTCCTTGTCGGGACGATACTTTTCTGGACATTGAGAGCTCTGTTATCGACCAGGAAAGACGATAATCAGAAGGTGCTGATGGAGGAGACCAAGGTCGAGGTACCCAAGGCGAATTTAAACGGCTCGAGGCCTCGTATACCCCATGAAAAACGTGCATTCGCGTCGACTACCTGGTCTAATCATTCTATCTCTATCACCTCACATGTGTTCCATTCCTCGGGGCTTTTAGAACTCAACAAAAGAGCTCTAGAAAGTCAAGAGCATCCCATACGCATCCTTATTAAACGCTCTCAGCAAGCCTGGGCAGAAAAACTCCACCGCCAGTCAACCACTCTACTGCAAGCCGTGAATGAATACAGGAAACGTCATAATGATCGTGAGCCTCCGCTTGGGTTCAACATATGGTGGGCGTACGTGAAAAGGAATAATGTTCAGCTCGTGGACGAGTATGATCAGATATGGAGGGATATTGAGGTGATTTGGGGATTCGGTACGGACGCGTTAAACCAATCACAACAGGCTTTTCTGGAGAATCATGCCGGAGATGTTTATGTGCTTGAGAAGAAGAGCTGGAATTCGCCTCTGGAAGTATCTCTCGGCGCGTCCAAGAAGATGACCTTAGGTGGAAGACTTGTGGTTGAGATGCTGAGAGACGCAGGTGTAGATGCGTTCATACCACCATTCAAGGTCATCGTCAATCCAGACGATCGGCCCATCGTGCAAAAGGATTGGGCTCTTTGGAATAGGGCGGTCAACAGTGCGAGAACAGGTCGTGGTGCGTGTGCCTGCTGAGTTTATCAAAACAAATACTCATCAATCCTTCTAGTCTTACTACCTTCGAAAAGAGCCGGTCCAAGGGCACCATACGGCTGGCGTCTATCCTGCGACCCACTCTCACCTGCTTGGACTACGCACGTTGATTATGCACCGCATGAGAAGCCTCCGTTTAGAGACCAGCCGCGTACCTTCATTCACGACAATGCTCGAACTATGGACCCTTGTCAACACCCTCACCTGTTCAGGATGCACGGCCAGTTTCTCAGTTTCGACCACGGAAGAGGACCCCACCTTCAACAATACGATTCGGATGCTACTGAGAGCTGGGTTGGCGTAGTAAGCTCCCCACCACGCCTACACAAAGCAGTACTGACCTCTCTACTACATTATAGATCAGCTTCTCACCATCACGACTGCACGCCGATCTGACAGCCGCCATACCCTTGGAGTGGGTGCAAGATTCTGATTTGGAAGACGATGAAGCTGTTCAGCGAAGACATTCCCATCTGGTGTCTCACAGATCGTCGCACTCGCGTCGTTGGTCTCTCAAATCGTCGGATCTTCGGCTTCATTGGCGTGGCACCAACACCGGAATGTGGCATGGAGATGGCATGGAATGGGAGTTGGGCCAGAGATTGAGAATGATGGATATGTTACAAGTTAATAGTGATCGTGCTGGCAAGCGTGAGTCCCGCTAGAATTCCAATTTCCAGCAGATGTCTGACACTCCACATAGATACGTTCCCGGAACCCTTCGTTTTCCCTGAAAACCTTACTATCTTGGTCGAAGGCGAAGGCGAGAAGGTGGTAAGTTGCATCTGGACTTTCGATACCTGACACCGCCATACTAAGATAACACTTTCTTAGGTCTCGCGCGAACAATGGACAAACGCGATGATGGACGTGGCGTTTGCTGGTAAGCTAACCAATCTTCTCAGTTTAATTCGACTAAATAGACGACGACGGACCAGGTCAGCCTACGTCCTGCTCTACCGAACAAGGAATCTGTGACGAACTTTGGGAACGATATGAATGGCGGCGAGGTGTCGAACGTGAAGGTGTAGGCAGGAAGAGGAAGTTCCTTCTTGACGTACCTTTCCCTTCCCATTACTATTTCGCATCATACTTACGATGCCCTCCCTGTAGGTCGATGGCAACGCCTGGTCTTCTCGGTTCAAACGACTTGTATCTTCAGGATCTGTCGTCTTCAAATCCACAATCTACCCAGAATGGTTTATGGATCGTATTCAACCTTGGGTACACTACGTTCCTGTTCAAGTTGATTTGGTAGATTTGTGGGATGCATACGCGTTTTTAAGAGAAGGTAAGAATGATGAGTTAGCTAGGGGTATAGGCGGGAATGCGTACGAGTGGAGTAGGAAGTTTTGGGGAAGGGAGGATATGGTGGCATATAATTTTCGGTGAGTTGTCTCCCAGGGTTCGGGATGTTGGTTAGATGCTTATTGGGGGATGGATACAGGCTGTTTTTGGAGTACGCTCGCGCAATGAGCAATGAGCGGGAGAGTATGGATTATGTGTATGATCCTCAAGATGAGGTTTGACTCGCGCTTGCTGTCGTGTTTCCGTATTGTCATAATATCATTTCCCAATTGAACTGAGTAGATTAAGCAGTTCCTCACTTGTTTGTGTCGATGACATTGCTTGACCAATCGCTGCTGCATACGAGGGCTCCGTTTTTGAGTAGACACCTCTATTAGATTCAAGTCACTCGATCCATTGAAACCCCATACAACATTCTGCTGCCAATATCATTACCCAACTTTAGGAAGCACTATTCTGTACAATCGAAGCAACTTTGCAGGTCTTACCAGAAGGCACGTTACCGGTAACGGTATACGGCTGCATAATGCCAATCTCGTCAGCAAGCAGTACAGAATACGGAAAGGACGATGAAACACACATAGTCCCCATGCACTTCATAGTTATCGCACCACTCTGATGCACTGGTCGTAGCGGTAATCTTGACGTGTTTCTATTTCGTTCTAATTGCGTTAGATCTGAACAGGGTAGGAGAAGATGGAATGGCGTACATAAATAACGGGACCAAAGTTAAATGGGATACCGGTCAACTAGGGTGGATGGAATGAAGTTAGTTTGGACAGAGTGCAGCTCTGGATGCGTAGAACTGACTTCAGCAGCAAAAATTGCACTACCGTAGACGACTGTGTAAGTCGCTATTACTTATAAGAGGAGTGAGACCTACCGGTTCATAGTACTTCCAGGGATGTCCAAGGTGGTAGACGCCGACTTGCCGTTGCTAGACAAGGTGGCAGTCCAGGTGGTGCCAGACTAGTAGTGTCAAGAGAATCATAAGACAAGTGGATTGCAAAATATGCATTCGGACACTTGCAGAGGTGAAAGAGAAGTGAACAGTGTCTCCAGGATTCACGTTGAATCCGTTACCCCATGGGAGCGATGGGGTGCCATAAAAGCCGTCGCCTGCACTTTCATGAAGCGTGGTATACACATGGAGTGCAACGGGATGCTTACCGATCCACCAGACACCACTTCGTCCATCACATACGGCCTGGAGGACACCATTGTTGCTTTGGAGCGCGGGCCAGACGTATGGGGTTCCTTTGCAAAGCAAATTTAGGTAGAGATTATGATTGATGCGGAACGAATGCTCACCACCTGGGTTAGGCAGCTTGGGGATCACCATGTCTCCTGATAGAGCCGTGAATTGTCTAGCACCATTGTGAAATGAGTAAATATTTCGGTAAGCAGTAAGAGCTACTAACGGAGCATCCCATTCTACAGTGTACCAATCGGCGGCAGTTACGCCTAGGACCAACAAGAAAAGAGAGGCGGTGCCAGCGAGAAACTTGAGGGACATTGTTAATGATCTTCGTTCCCGGTATTAGGTCTTTATTTCAAGTTTCCCGCGTGCATTGGCTCCATGCGGACACGAATTCGCGAAGATAAGCAAGTAGCTTGCTGGTAAGATCACGATGGCTTGCAAGTGCGTGTGGTCCAGTATGAGATTCCGACGTTTAGGCCGTGGTTGTCCCCGACTGCAGGAAAGGCTGGGGGCTGGGTATCTGAACGGCTCCGAGCAAGTCTTGCCTGAACATAGTCGAGGACCATTGCAACACACTTTGGTTGGGATTGCAAGTTATTTTTCGAGAGCTGGGCCAGCAGTATTGCAGTGGGATACGCATTTGGTTTCGCCGATAACTCTACGACAACACGAAATGCAACAGCTGACGAACGGAAGTGGTCCAGGTGTCTTCCCGAAAGGCGTAGTAGTTAAATCCTCAGGAATCATATAAGAACCGGCGCGAGCATGGGTTTTGTTGAATGAATCCAATTGGTACCGAGAGCGCATGTTGAAACTTGAGTATCCCAGGCAAGAAGCTGATATGCTTCGGGTGCGTTTGATATGCTTCCTTTGATATGTTTCGTTGCTTCTAGGATGCCTGAAAGATATATGTGAAAGATGGGACTTGATAAGAGGGTAGGAAACTGGCAGTGGTAGAAACGTACCTAGAAGTATTATCCCTCTCAATTTCTTTTCCAAGATTCGCAGACCCGTCGCAAATGACTCGAGCGAATCCTGCGCTTGAGTACTTAAGTGTCCAGTAGATGTGAAATGATGCCTACAGCCTGCAGGATGCCATCAGTTGGCGGTTCGGAAAGAAGTTGAACGCGCGTTTGCCGGGTTCGCGGACCCGACTTCCATGACGACCAAGTTACAAAATTGGGATATGTTTATACTCCTTCATCAGCTCTTTGTCTTTTCTTTTCCTTGTTAATCATGCATACCTGGTGGAGGATAATTTCTGGTTAAAGGTGCGTGTCGATAATGTTCTCTAGGTTCGAGGTAAAGTCAATACGTTCCAACTCAAAGAATTCTTGCAGCTAGAGAGACAGACACACGTTGCATGTTCTGCTTCCCTGCTTTGTCACACGGCGACAAAGCCGATTTGTGGGCCAGCGGGCTAGGGACTTGGCGATGGAGAAAGACCCTCGCATTCGCACAAAGAAAGGTGAACATGAATAAAAGATGGAAGTGTTCATGATACTGTTTTCGAATAACACCCACCGTATCTCAGCATCTCCTCCCATTTCCGGTGAGTGGCATATGTCTTGAGTACTCTCATCAAGCCTGACCACCAGTGGAATAGCGCGCAATCTGGCAATCTTATCACCCAAGAAGCAGAAAGAGCTCAGGAAATCACCTGATAAGAAAAGCAGGCGGAAGAGTCGCGCTAACGCACACCTATATACGCGTCCATCAGGTTCTGAGCGCGTCTTATCTACTTTACACGCCCAGATTCCGCCCTACCGTCTCCAATACCTCCTGCACCCCTAAAGATGCCTTCGCCTTCATACAACCCGGCGTACGCACCGTCTAACTTCTATCGCTTGAACCTAGCACGCTTCTTTTATGAAAGAAGTGTGTCGTCTCAAGATTTCCAGGTACGTCAGACATGACGTGGATTATGCTCCGCTGTGTACTGAGATGTGTATCATTCCAGGACGCCATTCTTAGGAATACTCATCGTCCCACAAACATTCATCAGCCAACGCCAATGGAATACATGACTTTGACCTCCGTGTCTTCCAACCTCCAACTCTTCAGTGTCGGAGAGCCAAATCCAAAGCCTTATCATGATGTTGGCTCATGTGATCCAAACTACAACCCGGCTATATGTTACTCCGCGTTGGAGAATGTCCATCCCGACGTGGTTCAGTCATGGGCTGCTTCTTGGTTTGCAAAGGAACGGTTCAACTTGGATCCTGCCAGTCACACTGACGCAGGTTTGAGTGCTCCTCAGTCACAGTGGCTAAACGTCTATGACATTGACAGTACTGTTACATCTGATGCTCTATCAGTGCCCGGTTCTTCACAAGATACAACTAGGACTAGTGCGCAAGCCCATGCTCCCATTGACCCGGTTACGTTCCTCGGTTCGGCGCCTTCACAGCGAGGTGTCGAGGGTCCTCCCTCGCACGGAGAATGAGAGGTGCTCCGCCAGCTACCCGCACCCTGATTGAAGGGCAAGTAGCCGTCGACCAATCTCGAGATACATCACATCCTCACGCCGTTTTTACCTATCATCGACTGTTTAATCAACTTTTTCATTCATTGTATTTTGTGTAATGTACGAGTGAACAAAGGTGTATGTAATATGTATCTTGCAATATTGTTACTGCCGTCCAAAACACCAGCTCACCACAATGAGTGAAAAAGTCGATTGCATCGGGGGAATCCGGAAATGGAGAGATATATTATGGTTCCAACAGTTCCGTAAATACTGCGCACAGAGACCTTTTTCTGTAATTTTCGGGATTAGCCGAAATAATACTTGACGCCGCGGGATCTTTCCCCCAGCGCGGGGCGTAATTCGCGATCGGAGTTGAAGAATTTGCGTACATGTACATACTTTGGCTTGGTCCGAATACTTTCAGGTCATGCCGAGTCTCGGAATGAAAAAAGTACAGCCCAACCTACCGTGATCCATTACGGTCAAGAACGCGAAGCGAAGTGTAACCATGTCAATAAGCTTGATAGCATTCGATAGACGACAATAAACATAAGATATATAGATATAGCGGATTGACTAGGAGAGAATGAATGAATTGAGATTGCCGTTGTACCATATATATATGGAGAGAGAGATAGAGTGAGAATGTTGGATACCTAGTAAGTAGTAGTAGTAGTAAGTAAACGCAACAAAAGAAAGAAAAGAAAGGAAAGGTATAACCAAAACGAGAAAAAAAAAGGTTTTTTTGCGTGACACAGAGACAAGATTGCAGGAGGAGAGGGAGGAGAGCAGATACTTTTTAAAACCGTCAACCAAGGAAAAAAAAGATTCCAACCCCAACCTAATCCACAAACCAAAAATAAAAAAAGAAACCGAGAAAAAAAACCCATCCACCCAACGATCATTAATTATCCTCAGGACTCTCAACAACTCCATCCGCTTGTCCAGGATCCGAATCATGTCTCCCACTCGAAGCTAAACCCCACGGTCTCTTTGTCTCAGACATGGATTGCGTCCTCACAATCTCTTGCTGGTGCGCTAAACTCAAATTCAACCCCTTGCCACCCCTCCCAGAACCAGAACCAGAACCAGACGCAGTAGGAACAGTCGGCGCAGAAATAGCACTAAACCTCTCCTTCTCCTTCCTAACAACCTCTGCCGCCTCACGTTCTTGTTCTTCCCTCGCTTGAGCTTCTTGTGCCTTGTCTTCGGTACTCTTCATTATTTCGCCTTCAACGCCCATCCAACTGTCAAAGTACCCTTTGGGTTCTTGTGGTGGTGGTGGCTGTTGTTGTTGCTGTTGTTGTTGTTGGTGGTGGGTTGTAGGGAAATAAGGAGGGTGGTGTGGGTGTGCATGTACAGGTGAACCGACAGCGGGGTTAATAAACGGATTGAACGCTCCCGGTCCTCCAGGTGACATTGCCAACCCAGGCGTAAAAGGCGTCATCATATGAGGTGGGCGTTGGTAGAAATGTGGAGGAAGCGGAGGTGCTGGTGGAGGTGGGGGTTGATGTGTCGAGGTGGTCGGATTGGCGTTTGCAAAGTAGGGGTTGTCATCTTGGGATGATGGTTTACTCGTCGTAGCGGATGAGGAGGATTCAGAATTCTCTGGACTACCCTGTTGTTGCTGTTGCTGTTGCTGCTGCTGTTGCTGCTGCTGCTGCTGCTGTTGTGAAGGTGCGGCGGTAGGTGTGACCATCGCTACACCCATCATAGGCATACCAGGTCCGTAACCTGGACTATGTAAAGGCCCACCGGGGTACCCACCAGCCCAAGGTGGGTAATAAGGACTCGTGGCTGGACTAGCGACACCAGGGAAGAAGCTGAATGGCGGCATGGAGGGTGTAATGGGTGGTAAACCATGAGGGGTCATAGGCGGCCCTTGAGCTGGTCCATACATCGGACTCATAGCAGGAGCAGCATACACTGGGCTCATCGGGTACGGATACGCATGCCCATAAGGCATCGAACCAAATGATTGAGGTGGTGGTAGCGAAATAGTCCCAGGGTGGTGCGGGTGTGTTTGCGAAGACGGCATTTGTGAAAGTTGAGGTCGTGTCGGCTTGATTGGTGAAGAAGACGAAGAAGCTTCCTTCTCCAATTCAGGTGTCGTACGCACACTACTGTTGCTTTGGCTCTTTCCTGATCCCGAGCCGCTCCCAGATCCCGAACCACTGCTCCGAGTTTCACCTCCAAGTGAGGGCCGAGCACCAACTTCACTGCCTCTTCTACTTCCCGACGTTGACGCCGAAGTCGAAGAAACAGTAGACCCGGCAACACTTGGCCGTCTCCTCGCTGCGCCTACACCCAAGTTACTCAATCCAGCTAAACCGGATGACGAGTTGGACGAGAACGAATGTGTTCTCGAATTCGCTGCCGACGGATTCCTCGAAATCGACGTGGACGCCGTCCGCGAAATCGGATTTGAGATTGATGATGGAGGGGCAACAGCCAGCATATCCATATCCCTCAACAACGACGGTCTTCTTGCAATCGGTCTTGTAGCTTCGGAGCTTTCGCCCAAACCTAAACCTTTGCTTATCCGTTCTGCTAGACTTGCAACGGTAATGTGACTCGGTGTCTGTTGTGATATTGGTTGTAGTTGCGGTTGGGGCAACTGAGGCGGCGGCGGTTGCGATTGTGATTGTGGAGGTGGCCACCCTGTCTCTCCGTACCCGTTGACTCCAGGTGTACCAGGTAACGACGAGGGCCCGAAATCAAGTGTGTAACCCGCTGGCATGACGATGTGATTCGGGCGTTGTGGAGTCGGTGGGAGTGTGTGAGATGTTGATGATGATAAAGATTGTAGAGAAGGATGAGGTGCGCCGGTATGAGTGTGTGCATGAGTGAGTGGTTGTGGTCTATGTACGGCAAGTCTGGGTGAGATACGACCATTAGTTGCAGTAGTAGGGGATGCCGGCGTAGATCCGGCAGTGAGGTGTGACAGGTGTGATGGAATAGGTATTGGTTGGAAGGACACGGGGGCAGGCGAGGCAGGCGAACTCAACGTGACAACCGGTTGAGCAGATTGACTGAATTTGTCATAGTGGACTTTTAGTGGTCTTCCGTTGTATTCATAGCCGTTGAACATCTTGAGTGCACGCTCTGCATCGTGTTCCGTAGCAAATACAACTGTACCAAAACCGCGAGATCGGCCGTCTTGGCCCAGCGCAACGTCCGCGCGAACGATGGTTCCGGCTTGTCGGAAGAGATCTTTGAGGTCCTGCCATTGGCAGTGGAAGGGTAGCTAGTGCAGGATGAGCGAATTGATGAAGAGGAATATATGGCGGCAACGACTCACGTTTCCAACAAAAAGGTTCCTACCACCAACACCTGGCCCCGAACTCGCGGGTCTATCCATTCCTAAACCCAACAGAGTAGCATAGTCCATCTCTGGCTGTAATATCGACGGTACGCTTAATTGCGCGGCGGGGTTTTGCATTTGGGGGTTCTCAAGCTCGGGAGGTAATCTGTCCGGCCTAACTTCAAGGATCCTAGTCTGCCATGAATATCCGTTGAACATGTCGATTGCTCTCCCGGCATCCTCGGCAGTGGCTAGTAAAACTGTTCCATAGCCTCTTGAACGATTATCGGGACCTAGGGAAACGTCTGCTCGGAGAACTGTGCCAGCCTTGCGAAAGAGGTCTTTAAGGTCTTGCCATCGGACTCTGTACGGAAGCTACAGCAAGAAATCAGTTCAATAGTCGGTTTCGTTGCAAGACTTGCGACGCACGTTGCCCACGAATAGTTGTGTTCTAGTATCTTTTAATGGCCCAACTCTAGTGTCGGCGGACATGGCCATTTGGATGACGGCTTCAATATCATCGTTGCTCGGAACAACCGCAGTGATGGACGGGGAACGACTTGAAGACGATGGATCCTGGATGAACATAAGATGAAAGAAAAGAACAAAGGGAGAATAATAAAGAAAGCCTTACAGAGTCCATGCTTCCCCAAAGATGATGGTAAAACAAAGAGCAGAGATGAACTGGTCCACGGATGGAGGGTTATCCACGGCTTGATTTTTGTGGAGCTATATCACCCTACCAATGATTTAACATCATATATGGTTGGCTCCTGCAAGGCTATACTGTTTTTTTTGCCTTTTTCTTCTCTGAAAATTCCAGTTTATCTCTTGATTGTTATTGCAATTTTCTATAATGTTTCTTACCTGCTCACTGTTGTTCTTGTTGTTCTATAATCTCATTGAATCCTTTTACAGCGCGCCCGACGCCCATTGTTGCTGACGTCACTCTCCGCGTAATTCTTCTTTGAACCAGCTCACAAGAAAAAAATTATCACTCCGACGTTCTCATATCCGAATTTCGAGGTTTTCATTATTTCCTCGCCAGTCCTCCCGCTTACGTTTGGTTATTTTTTACCCTTGTATCAGCTCCAAAATCAAAAAGCCGTGGCCTTTTGCCAAGCTCCACCCGCCGAGTTTTTATGCTTGATCCAGTCCACACTCCACAGTCCTTCCACACATTCTTGTCATATTCCAGCATGGAATGTTTACATCCTTCTCAGACGTCCTCGTTCGGAACGGAATTTCCTCGAGGAACATTAACGTGTACACGGCTGTACACGGTCCTTGAGCTGGTCCCTGCAAATCCCCGGACATTTCCGGCCTGGCCTCAAGCCGTGTTCTCTCACCACCCTCCCCTCGACAATCACTCGCTTTGATGCGGGGGTACCAACCAACTCCACTTCTAGGAACCAGGAACATATCCTTGACACGCCTCTTTTACTTGCTTTCCCATCTGATTGACTCGGTTGATATCTTTGGTGTTCCTGCCAGTGCAGCGTCTTCACGCTCAAACAATGCCGCTTGAGCCGTTGCAAAGAAGATTAAAGAAGCCCAACTTGTGTGCATCCATGGCTCGCATAACACCACTACTGCCGGAGCGTCATCTGTTCATGCCGATGCTCCCCCCCCCCGTGTTAACCCTGGAACGCGTCCCTATACGCCAGAGGTACTGTATGTACGGTTCAAAACTTGGAGCTGCGGCAAGTCAGCTTACCATGGTGGAACGCGTACACCCCTGAAGATTTCTTGGCCTCATGAGTACTTAATAAACCAGTCCTCAGCCACTCAACTGTCACATAGCACAGACGAGTACGAGATGTCTTTCGAGCCGACGCTCGGCAACGCCACCGGAATAGTCTCGACCTTTTTGATGAATTGTCCAAGAAGTCGACACTGCACGCAACTCTCTTCGAATTCCTATCAGCTGCTTGGGTAGCCGCTGATCCGAATCAACTTGTTCTTGTATATACACAGTACACATATCATTCCTTCAGTAAAGATTTCCCTGAGTGGAAAAAAGGCTTTTTCGGGATCCCTGATTTCCCGTCGTCCGTCTGTCTGTCTCTTGTTCTGATTTTCTTTCCCATTTTCAAGTCCATCTTTTTGGGATACTCAGCTCAGGCTGAATTTCGATATGAGAAACAAAACGACGCTCCCTCTCTCTCTCCGCGGGCTTCCATTTTCTGACCCCTTGATCAAATTAACTTGTCCTCTCTTCCGACCCTCGTGTTCGTGTTCCTTCCCGAGGAACGTCTGTTGGGATCAAACTTTATATCAAGTTTATAGATATATAACGATGATTACCCTTGACCCTCGACCCTCGACTTTTTCGGGTGTCGCAAGCTTGTAAAGCCCATTTGGTTAAAGATGCGCAGAAGAGAAAAAAAAAGGGAGGTCACACGAGTGCAAGTTTTCAATCCTTCGAATTGATAACTTGATGCGGTGATTTCCTCGTCTAGATCCGAGTCGGTCACCTCCAGGGACTCGGAGGTTCCATGAGGCACGGAACGGTTTACATCAAGCCGATACTCGTTTGCGGCCTCTTCAAAGCGAATATGGTTAGCAGCGGCACCGAGGATAAGAAGACTGAGGGAACGACCGAGGTCTATTGTTGTGGCGATATGTAGCTTTCGTAGTGCATAGGCCATCATTGGTGTGAAGGAGACAATTCCGACAGATTGCAATTGAATATCCTCCGATAACACCAGAAATACGGCTCATCAGTCCGTAAGGCTTCAAGCAGGTTTGTTATCTAAAAGACGGAACTCAATAGCCCGGATGAAGTTCTACCATCATTTTGGCATCGTGAAAAAATGCCTGTTGATGAGGACTACAATTTCAAAATGTTGCATATACACTGCCAAGAGGCGGGTTCAACACACGAATGATCCACCAATGACGAAGAGTCCCCAGGTCGTACACTTTTTCGGACTAAGCTCACTGAGACGAAGCCGTGTTTGATCAACTAGAGAAAACTCTTGAAATTAACCATGCTTCTTACCTTCAGTTCCATGATCTATATATTGTGTGTTTTGCAGGCTTTGACTTGTGCGTATACGCCATGAAAATGGGAGGACATGGATGTTAGGAAACATGTGCCGCGTTGGGCATCGGAACTCGGCAACTCGCCTCATGTATCTGTTGCATCCCCAGACAATGCCATACCGGCGAGTAGAAATCAAATTGGGCGATTTGAGAGTAAGTAGTTTCTAAAGGTACAGCAGAGAAGGGCATTTGCGATATCGCTCGTGAACAATCATACAGTACCTGACCCAGCGGTATGCAATATTCTAACTCGACATCCTGCGGTGGCTCTCCGCTCCATGATTGACAGCTTTTCCAAACAGTTGCTGTCGCCTCCTATAATGCTGATTGAAACGGATCGCAGACTGCGAATGCCGGTATTGGAGGCAGGCTGTAGCCTGGACATGATTGCTTCAGACAGGCAATCGGTATCCAACTCCTCGCCATACACGACCAGCGTTATATCTAACAGTTGTGGTAGCAAAAGATCGGGTCCGCCAGACGATAGGTCGGGAGGAGAATCAGTGAAGCGTTGCAGAAAGAGTGGAGTGACAATCTTATTGCTCTGCCAGTTGCTCGCCGACGGTTCGTGGATATAAAGCGTTTCTAGCGTTGGTAGGAGAAGTAGGATGGATATGACCTGCCGGTCATCCAGTTGTGGTACTTGTATGCGGAGAGATGTGATATTACATCGTGATCGGATAAGGAATGCTTTAATGTGTAATAGCACCTCATCCGGGTCGTTTGACGACCAGGCCGCATACCGTTCGCTGGGGCTCAAGTCGATAGAAGATAAACGGGGGAGAGTTAAGAGCCGGAAGGCGAAGGAGGTATCACAATCGTCTAGACCTAGAGCCACAATGGTCATGGACTGAACCCCGTGCAACGTGAGCGGCTCCCCTAACTCCTCAGCCTCATCATACCGGCCCCCAACGGCATAAAGGTTCAGTTGCTCAAGATTAGAGCAACGCGACAGCATTGAAAGAGCATGCTTTGGGAAAGCATTGCGGAGAGTGAGGACCTTGAGTTGCTCCCATGGTAAGGCTATGCCCTGACAATATAGAGGGTGACAATCAAAGGATGAAAGTGCAGGAGCAACCGCGAATACATCAGGGCCAGATTCCCCAAAATCATAGTCATCCGACAACTGGATCTGCTTGAGCATTGGGATGTGTCCCGAGATGACTCTAGTCGCTTCGTGTTCAAAAACCGCACGGGGCATTTTGAACTTGACATCAGACCAGCGTATGGAGTGCTCAGCGACAAGGGTGAAAATTGAGATGGCCGAGTCGAGGGGACCGGTCAAAACTAAATCCAGTGATATTGGAGACTGTTTTGAGCGCTGCATGAAGAGCTCTATCACTGGCAGCAACCAGGCATCGGAGATGACACTGTGTTCGTGGTCCGTCAGAATCGACAGAGATGCCCAAAGCGCAGGATCCGAGAGTATTATGTCACGCCAACGTCCGCAAACCGTTGAGAGTGCCATGACTGGTGGAAGCTTCGACCGCACTGACAGCTCATTCTTCTCGCAGCAGAACATGAAGATGCTCGACAAGATCTCTGTTGGTATTTTGTGGAGTGGATTTAACAATGAATGGTATTGGTCCACCGACTTCTGGAGTCCTCTTCTCTTTTTCTCTAGTTCGATGATTCCCTCTATCAATCTCATCATCTCGGCTTCACATGTCCTCATCTCTTCCTGGGTACCACGGAGATGTTGGAGGACGATTGCTTCGTCGCAGGGGGAGAGAGGAATCCGAGAATGCCCTTCAATGGCCGGCAACAGACCAGTAGTGGAAGAGGATTTGAATAGTGATGCGCGGTCCATTATCTTCAGCGTCGTTTAAATTTTCGCAGCCGATACTGAATAGTTGCGAGTGAGTATAAGTAATGAGTTGGACGAGGATAATGCAAGATATGGCTCACGGAGCAGAAGTGTACTTGCCCAGAGATATGAAGCGCGAAGGCGAATTACCAAACAGCCCTAACGCGAGCCTTTATGATTTCTGGTGGCAGTGCAGCGAAGCGCCCATCGGTGCACACTGAGCTACCAGCGAATCGCAAATGACTTCAATTTGTGAGAGGTATGATCACTGGATAAACATGAATCTAGTATATGTACTCAATAATGTCGAGAATTTTCTGGTATTTGAATAATACGGTTAAATTAAGTCTGGCTATCTGCCCTTGTTAGTCTAGCAGTCGCTGTGCCATCCGGTACATTATGGCTCGCAGTAAGTGCAATAGCCTTCATCACTCGTTTGAGGCATTGTGAGCAGTGCTATAGTCAAAGTTGCAGCGAGACGTAGTCGAACTGTATCGAGTCTATCGCTTACCTTGTACTTTGCCGCTGTGAGCATACCATCACTGCTCTCCGTGAATCTCATACATTCGTTCAAGACCGACATGTTTTGCAAAAAATAAAGTTTAGAGAAGAAAGTAGATGTACTGTTACATACTACGTTCAAGTTCCTCAACACATGGTCTACCCTAGAGCTGTAAACCCAGAAATATTCCAAACACATATGTCAGCAATTCGAAGTGCAACGATCTGGAGGCTCCTCGCTCTCATTGGCACGTTCGATGTAGGCCCGAGATTCGCATGGACCGAATCTCGTCGATGAAGGTGGTGGTGAAGGATGTCCAGTCGAAGACGACACGGATTGAAAGAGGCATAGTGCACGTCGTGTCTGTCCCGGCACGCTTTTGTATTGCGTGTAGGATACCAGGGACAGGCGGATAAGGCGAGTGTGATTTTACACCAAAGTGAGTCAAATTGGGAAGTATCTCGTCGTGCGCAATGAGGTTGAATATATGATTCCGGACTCTCCAAAGCGGGCAAAGTGAGGCAGCAATCACCGCGGTCGGCTTGCACGGACCGTCTCTGAAGGCGCTTCGGCCCCACACACGAGGCTTCCGAATCCATCGGATTACTGAAGCCACCTAAGGTGAGGGTTTATAGGCGAGGACAATAGGAAACGGCTTGAACTCTGTCGAGCATGAAGAGTCCCTCGAGTTGGAGATATGTTAGATTGTCCCAAGGAACCATGAAGATATTCCCTTCAGTGAATTCGTAGCCGAAAGTGGCTGATTAGAGATGCGGGGAGCATACCGAAGCCTGAAGGGAGCCATTATTTCGAACATTAACCTCCTGAAGGGAGATGAGCGGGAGTCATCCAGGATGGAGAGTGGGTATTGCCTGAGGGAACACGGGTAAATGAATGGATGTCCACTTTTCGCTATGATCGAGAAAGATGTCGAAAACAGCTTTGAGGAATGATTTTTCATTGAAGGATATGTGGAGATGAGTGGTTGGCCAGCAGTTCCTTCCAAGACCACATGAAGTATAGAGGTAGATTTTCATGTCCGGTCTGGATTGCGGGTGTGCTCGAGCGAATCAGTCAATAACTGGGGACAGTGATTTCTGTCCATAGGTTCAACGTGTTCAAAGCGGTTTGTTACCAAGACGTGCAGATGTCGTCCCTCAAACCATTCTCGCAATAAGGACAAGCAGGACCTTGGTGGACCGTAGAAGCGGGAGGAATGTAGAGCATTCATAAGGTATCGGAGAATGGGGCCTGTCCGTATGTGAGAGGCCTCCCTTCTGCGAGTTCCTGAGCTCTGGGACCAGAGGCCGCGCGTACTGCTGCTCTTCCTCCAGCTGATTCATAGGAACGCGACATCTTCCCTGTCCCTTATATGACCCAGTCACGCCACCTCCTTCCTGTCCATGTTCGAGATAATGGATAGGAACAAAGCTGATCCAGCGTCATCCGGGGTCCCGATCGGGACTTGACTAGCGCAAGGTGTCTTTCAAGTGCTGGCTGCAAAGCTTTGTCAATCCGCTTCGTGGTTCGAACAGCTGTTGGACTAGGAGTGTCGGAGGGGGGCCAGCGAGATACCGGTGCGGGTTCATTCGCCTGAGGAGTATCGATGTGTGCTGGAAAAAGGCCGTCGACATTCACGTAGCACTTGAAAGCAGAAATGAAACCTTTACGCAGATACCTAGTTGTCGAATGGATTATGTTAGTAATTGTGCGAATGAGAGGTGAATAAAAGACATACCCAAGATCTCGAGTACATCTACTGCCTATTCCGCGGATCTTCTGTCGTCCAAGGAAGCGCGTAGACCGAAGTTCATCTGGCGACGACAAGGCCTCTTCGTTGAGCTAGGGGGCGGCTTTGCAATTAAGATGTGAGACAGAATGAGAACGACAGCGACTTTACCTCATAAAGAATAGAGCGTGCTGAACAGCAGCTTGTCATCAAAGGTGAACGCGTCTGGGGTCTTAGGGGCCTAGTCACCAATTTCGACGTCTCATCTTTCCCTTGGGCCCTCCCAAAATTTGGTCCACATGCCGGCCTACAACCCCATTCCCATGCCAATGTTTCCGAACGTCGGAGGAAAGTGTGCCGGTGCGATAACACGAAGATCGGAGCGGTAGGTATTTCAGTGTTTAGCGCGTGGTGACGATCGTCTTGTCGGAAACCGGATGGAGCCAAAGTGCTGCAGTTGCAGTTGGGTACGACGGCCTGTATCGCATGCGTATGTTAAGTCAGCCACATAAGAGTGAAATCGAGAAGAAAGCTCACCTCATAATCGTAACGGACGCCGAACGGTGAAAAATACAGCAAGACCTTTTCGTGCAGTCTTGGACCTGAGAACAGGGAGGAGTAGTCAAATTCGACCTTGCGCATCAAAATCTGGCGGTACGTACGTTAGCAACAAAATGAATGAGATGCGAACGACAACGTACCTGGTTTGGTCCTTTCTGAGTTCGAGGTTGCTTGTTGTCCCGGATAGAAGCTTTCTATCTGAAAAAGCAAGTTTAGTATACGAGGTTAAGAATGCGAGCAGTAGCAACATGCCATATTGAATGCACTCGGTGACGGTGTGTATTTGCATCCGATTTTGCGTTGTACTTGTGTCAGTCTGATTGGCAAAGCGGGTGTATTAGAAGAGGGTAGTATAGAGATACTGGTACGTGTTGACTCACTTGCAATTCTGACTTCCCCCCTGTTCTATTTCCAGCTTCCAACTCTCGTGGAACTGTCGTGACTTGAAGGTGCTCTGAGAGCGATGGAGAGATTGAGAGGAATAGGATAAATATCCGTTTCTGCGTCGTGGTGGTAATGTCGGATGATGAGTTTTCCTATCTCTCATACTCCCAACCAAGGAAGAATGTTCTTGGAGAAGATATGAATTTCAAAGCTTAGGCTTGAAACGAGAATAACAACTCACCGAAGCCGAGTCTGTTACATGAAGGACTGGAAGTGATGGTGTGAGGGAGACTTTCCGCCCCAGTCCTCCTGCTTCCTGACCGTGTTCGTCGTAGTGATTTGGACAGCATTAACCCCGCTCTGCTGTCTCGTCGATCCACCATCCCCCCTGTGCTCCGGATAAGTGATTTTGAAGTCCGCGCTGAAGGTCGGCAACGGTGTTGTGGGGTGAAGCAACCCGAGCGCTCGTCTCATTGAAGGGCGATCTGAGTTCAAAAACCCTCACGAGTAGCTAACTTTCCCTATGGTTATGCCGAGGATGTGAGTGGGATGGTATGCTAGTGGGGGGATTGGACGTCTGACTCTGTGTGCCATCGAGGACTGTAAATGAAAGGGACTGGAGTCTGGGAGGCGAGAGGTTGGTGATCGGACTGTATGAAAATATGTTGATAGCATGTTGGTGATGGAAACACATTGCGCTGGTGGTGAAGGCGCGTTGCTTCAAAGGTTACGGGTATTGTCGAAATAAGAGGGATCAGATGGTTTGTGGAAGGAAAAGGCAATTCTGGGGGAGTCGGAGCGCGTCAGCAACACATTGGCGACGGCGGAGATGGTGGAGAACGTTGGGCTGGATGACCGGAGAGGTAGCTTCAACTGATTGTGTAGTGGGAGTGAGTATATGGAGAGAAAATTTTGGTTAAGAGGGATCAAGTCAGAGGCGAATTCGAGTGATATCGCAGTGGAGTACTCTGGAGTTTGAATGTTGGCTGGGCGCTATGTACCTGGCACTATCTGTGTTTGCTCCACTGCCCCTGTGCTGTGCGTTGACTGAAGCGCTGAAATTGAATCACGCAGTGAGAAAATTCAACCTGTTGCACAATATCCGAATTCTGTGCTGTCCTCGTGGCGAACACAGGGCAAGCAATACACCTTCCCTCCTCATCTCTACTTCCACCAACTACCACGTCTATCCAGGGATCATCCCGTCTCACCATTGAAAACTCACAGCTCACAAATGTCAGAAGGGACCAATACAACACTCATGTCCAAGGAGATCTGATTCAGTATTTCAATCGAGAGAAAAGCCAGGAGAAGACAATTTGGGATGATGTGTGTTGGCTGCTTACTCATCTCCCATACACTGAAAATAATATCTTGAATCTAGTATCGAAACATTGCAACGTATGAAATCTGTCTCAAAAGAAGAGTCGGAGAGACCTTGGTCAACAGATCAGATCAAAAGAAATGGAGACACTTGAATGCCTGTCGCAAGATCAGCATTGCCAGCATTAGTGGTGAAGATAAAGATTTGGAATTTTTATACATCCTTTACAGTGGTCCTGATGCCATGAGGGTCAGTAACATTTTCAAGCCATACCATGCCATCTTACACATGTATATGCAGGCCTTTCAACAAGATTTTGAGCAGTTCTCCTCTATCAAGTTTGTCAATCTCATTGCTAAAATGTAGAACTTTACACAGCTGTTTGCCTCTAGGGACATCAACTATGTCCAGCTTTATGGCTATAATTGGGGAATATCATTACCAGCTCTGGTCTCTCATAATAGTAAGAAACTAGTATTTTCTCTGTTTCAACCATGCTCATTTTCTTTAATCCTTAGCACCTGTCCCAGTTTCCCACATTCTTGAGCAAAATCAATTTTCCCCACTGTTGCATATCTATATTCAACATCAAGTATATTCAGGTGTTCTTCTGCATTGTGACTCTTTCTGACTCATATTTCTCAGTCTGCTGTAGCACAAATATCTAGTAGTAATCTGGTATTCCAAGTTCTACTGATACTATTTTAAACTTCTATTAATAAACTGAAATCCTAGGATGTTCGTGAGCTATGGCTTGACCCAAGAACTGGCCAACTATTCAGAGGGCCATTTGTTGATTGGTCATTCAACTGGATGACCTTTGCACTTGGTTTAGGATCAAACTCTACTAGCAACAGTCCTACTCTCCTGTCCCTCCAAACCTACAGTGACTCTACTGCTATCTTCAACTACCTCATCCAAACTCTTACTGCTCATGATTTCCTCCATGGAATCAACTGGTCCAATAAAATGATCAGTGAACCCATAGCTAATGAGGACATTGCATCTATACTCTCATCTCTACCTGGCACAATCTACAACAGAACCTACCTCAAGATTATTGCTAGATGGCCAGGAGACAGAAAGAAGTGGTATTTTAAACTTGAGGGTCAGTGGAATATACCAGATGCAATGTGGGAAAGCAAAGTTGACATGGATGATGGCTTAATAAGGTGTGTATATATGAAATAGTGACAAAATAGATGTTTTGGGCTAACTATAGATATAGATTTACAATCTTGCCATCAGATATTCAAGCTTTGCATAATCATCAGTTTTGGTTATTCTATGACCTAGTTGGGGAGTGGGATGAACTTGCAGAGTCCTGGCTGTCACAAGCACATAGTATGTTTAGCCAACTTGGGATTTGTAAAGATGAATGGGAAGAATATAGTATGTTTTAGTATTGTTTTCCTCTAGCACATACTTACTAATATTCTACAGCTATTATGCTTCGTTTCTGGCTTGAGCTGGATTGTCAAAAGAAACACCTAACACAGAACAATAGAGATACTCCAGCCAACAAACCCTTATACCTCTTTATTCTACCAATTCCCAAACCTTCAGACTCTGAGACTATCTGGAATTCCTGGGTTACAGGATCAAAATACTTTTGGTCTTTTGACTCTTCAGGAAATCAAGAGGTATCTGAGGATTTGGAGCTTCCCTCCCTCTTATCTAGAATTATGGTTCGCCATGTATGGTGGGATCACAGTGCCTATAATGCCATCCAACAACTTCATATTTCCAAAGGCTTTGATCCCAGGACACTGAGCCTTACTCAGTTACTTGAATTTTCTATTTTGGAAGTTATTGGAGATGAAGAGAGGTTTGAAGAACTGCAAGGTATGACATTTCTTTAACTACTATTATATTGTATTAATATCAACTAGAATCTTTATCAGATGCACAGTTATTGTCTGAAGCCACTGCTAGTTCCTCAAGCCTAGTCATTGAGGCTCATGCATCTACTCAACCTTGTATTGATTCTGGAGATACACCAATCATATCAATATATAATGGAATCTGTATGGCTAAGTGTATGAATTTCTTTTACTGCTATTTTCCTTGCTAGCTGATTAATCTAAAGATCAAATATCTGCAGATAATTTACAAACTAAAACTTCAAAAGAATGGAGGATTAGGGAAAAAATAAAGGTAAGCTATTTATCTAATCAATTTATATCTACTGCTGAAGCTTAAACTACAGAATACACTTACAAAGGTTCTCAAAAGGTCAAAAGATTCTAAGAGAAAGCATATAGTAGGCTGTTAGGGTTAGTTTTAAAGTGAAAACTGCTACTGTTATTGTTCTAATAGTATGGACAATATAGTCTGCTAATTAACAAAGTTTGCTAGATATCTGTTAAGAATCACATGTATTGATCCAGTCACTTTTCAATTCTGAAGTCAAAAGGCAGAAGCCATTAAGATCAAGGCCAATGGCACTATGATTAAGGGAGTTTTCACTGCAAGTGTCAGAAAAACTAGTTTTTAGTAATAATTGGCTTACAGGTACTTGTAGTAATAAATCTGAGAATAATACTCAATTCAGAGCTTGTGCTTATACTATTTGCAAAATATACACCATTTGAGCAAGGTTCCTACAGCAGATGGGACACTAGCTTTAGACACAACACTCTGGAAGATGAAAACTATAGTTCCAATCTAAAAAAGCCTTTATAATGCAACTGCCCAACTCATCTCCTCTGGACTCCATTTCTCCTTTAATATCTAGAATCCCAAATTCAATGATTATTGCCAAATGGATCAATAGTGTCTGTCATAGTGATTGCTGAACCTGAAGGTTCAGCTGTATATGACAACACTCACATGAGCAAAATTGTCAACACTAGTAAATACCTATATATGTATAACTTCATGTGCCTCATGGGTAATTTTGTCTACAATACCAAACACCTTTCACTTTCTTGTCTTTGCCTCTTATGTCTATGTTTGTTTCCAGAATCACTGTCCCATTTTCTGTTTATACATCTTAGTTTTTGACAAGATTACCTCGACATGTTTCAGCTTCTAATAGCTCAATACTCTTGACAGTAAAGGTCTCTGTTAAAGGACTTGTCCTTTATGGCATTCTCCACTTTCATCAAACCACTACCATGCTGGCCTCAGTAGATAGTATAAGTATTAGAGCTTGCTTATTTTTCTGTTTTTCCTACTACATGACCAACAACTCGATATGAGCTACTATATCAAGATTCTTTAGTAGCAGTATGGGCCTGTGAGGAGCCCACCAGAGGCAGGGTGATGAGCAGGCACCATGCTTATTTTATCTGTTATCCTACTACATTCCTCTGGGAGCTGCAAAATTCTTTACTCTAGAAAAACCTTATGTCTCTGCCTTGTATTTTTTTGTAGTATAGATGTAGTATAGATTTCATGCAAGTATCTACTTCAGGTTCAGCTCCTGCCTCAACAAGGCCCAATCTCATGTGATTTGAAAAGTATACATTATCCTGTTTATACAGAAAATAAGCTTGCAGCAGCTGGCCTAACTTTCCCACATGCATTCTGGCTTATTCTTCACCATTTCTGTCTGCATTTTTTGCAGCCATTTTAAATTTGTGCTAGAAATACCTACTGTTGATGGAACTTATATATAATATTATTACCAGTTTCGGGCCAGCCTTAAGAGTATACATTGGCCTAACAAAGGCTCTAAACTTGCAAAAAGAAGCCAAATGAGAAATACTTACACAGAAAATGCTTTCTAAACTTCCTTTACAAGATAAATATTTATTTTCATGTTCAAGAGGATGGACCCTTTTTTATCTTTCTGCTTTCCACCTTCTTAGCTTTTTTTTTTTGCAGAGAACCATTATCTAAAGCTACATCAGCAAAATGGACACCTAAATATATTGGAATAAAATGAGTGAAATACATTATAATGGCCAAAATACATTATAATCATTATAGTGTATTTTAATGTAATATAATTGTTGTTCCTTTATTTTAATGGATTAAAATGAAGCAAAATGGTTATAATGTATTTCAGCCATTATAATGCATCGGCCCCACCTGGGGGTCGGGGACAAAAAGAAATAATGTTTATTTGTTGCAACACCCGTGAGTCAAACCCTCAACCTCAAGGTGGATTAGTCAGCAACCTTGGCTGATGCAGAGTGCTCAAGACCACTGTACCACAGTGCCATGTACTTACCACCACACATAGTGCAATATATCCCCTTACTCAAAAGACCTATCTCCACCCCCTTGCTGTTTCTATTGATCAAATCCCCAACCAAAAGCTTCCCTTCACTTTATAGAGTCCTCTCCCTGTCCTCTGGAAGGCATAAAAACGCACTGTTTTGATTGCCTCTGTTACAATCTATTTTACTACATTATAATAACTCTGTCTCATTTTATTGCATTTTAATACACTATAATAATACCATCCCATTTTATTGCATTTTAATGTACTATAATAATACCATCCCATTTTATTGTATTTTAATGGATTATAATAACACCAGTCTCATTTTAATGCATTTTAATGTATTGTAATAGCATTGCTTGATTTTAATCTATTACAATGGACTAAAATCAGCAAAATACATTATAATTTATTATATTTAGGTGTCCATTTTGCTGATGTACCTATAATGCTTCAGCAGTAAGTTATATCTTTGTTTTTGTCACTAGCTTGATGCTATGACAAAACTCCTCCTGGTCAGAAGAAAATAGAATAGTGATTTTAGTCTATAAACTAGGTGTTCTGATTGAGACTTCTCACCAATACCTGTAATTATGCTTTAAAAAATTGCTTCCACAACAACAGTGGCCACACACCTGTGCACCTTTTCTAAAACCCAAATGGTTTCTGAAGGATAAGGAATGAAATTGTCAATAGGACACTGCTGAAAGATTTTGCATTAGAGCCATAGGGAATCTGTTTAATGAACACTGAGACAATATTGAATGAGCTGGCCACCCATCAGGATGCAGTGAGATAGCCATGGATTATCCTTTATTATAGCTGCCAAATTATTCAATTCAACTTATAGTATATGTTTGTGCTTCAAGCTCCAAGGGCTACTTTTGCCAATGGTATCTTGGGAATCAAAAGCCGTGTTAGGAATCTGATTGCCGGATTCAACACTGACATATAAGTTACTAAGGACTTTGCAACAGATCACAAGAGTTTTCCCCTCCCCGTCAACTAGTATGTACATATACATGTAGAGATGCAAAAGCTGGGAATCCATGTCTATCGATCAACTAAAGAACTTCAACCGTTCAAGCGTCGCGCAAGTCAATGAACTCCTTCTGAAGACTCAAGTCAGCTAGTACTCCCTTCAAAAGTCAGAAACTAAATATGAACCAGCTTGTGCTTATCATGTGTCCAGCNCCTGTCCTCTAGAAGGCATAAAAATGCACTGTTTTGATTGCCCCTGTTACAATCTATTTTACTACATTATAATAACTCTGTCTCATTTTATTGCATTTTAATACACTATAATAATACCATTCCATTTTATTGCATTTTAATGTACTATAATAATACCATCCCATTTTATTGTATTTTAATGGATTATAATAACACCAGTCTCATTTTAATGCATTTTAATGTATTGTAATAGCATTGCTTGATTTTAATCTATTACAATGGACTAAAATGAGCAAAATACATTATAATATATTATCTTTAGGTGTCCATTTTGCTGATGCATCCCAAGCAGACATTGTTATCCACACCTGTTGAAGATGAAGAGCCAATTCATATGGTCTTACCTTCACAATGCAGAATATTCTTGCTCACATATCTCATAGGTCTTGTTGTCTATATTTCAATACCTGGTGGAAGCTTACTCTGTAAAACAATTCTGCCAGATGCAAATTTCAAAGAGCTCACCACTTTGGTATACTTAACAATAGGATGTGAAGAATTTGCCTGCAAATCTGACCTAGAGTACAAGCTTGGCAATCCCAACTCTAAATTTCAACCCATACAGCTTCAGACAGAAGATGATTGGAAAGGATGTGTAGAGGATGCAATATTGAGTGTGAAGAAGAAAAAGCAGCCTGAACATGTTTACATTTTGGTCAGTGAACTGGTAAGAAAACACTTACTTGTGATGGTAATTTGTCTAAGACAAGACTAGTGGAAAACTACCCAAAAGATAACCTCCAAAAGTCTAACTCAGGTTGTTGTGCAAGTGTAGATTGGCATGATCAGAGTTCCCACACTTAGAATGCCAACAAAACTCTTAGCTAGATTGATTTTCTCTTATTGAAGTAATCTACTTCCTCATGTTCACCTCCAAAGGAGTATAAATGGGTTTATTTCACAAACACACATATAAAACACAAAGAACACAGTGCACAAAGCACAAACACAAGAGCTATAGTCCTGTACAAAGACTCAATAGCTGATATAGTCTGACCCTACAGAGTTCAAGACTTCTTTAAGACAACTACAGCACACAGCATACTGGAAAAGGTCCTAGACTAGTTTCTACAAAGAGTTCAGTGCAGGCACACCCTTTGCTAAGACTTTAAGTGTGTCACAACCTGATACCCAATGCAGGCCACACTTCAAGTGCCCAAGGCTCCTTGGTGTAAAGTGTCTCTTGGAAAAGTGCTATGATGCACCCAAGATGTTACTCTTATCTCTTACGATGCAAGTTCATTATCAGATGTCTATCTCTCTGGAGTCACTCAGAACCAATCTCCAGGGCCTAAAGTGAGGAAGCAAAACTGGAATAGCACACAAAATTATACATCAAACAAACTCATCATGTATTCACAATCAGAGGGGGTAGAGTTACTTGAGTATGTATGAATATCTAGCTGTCCTTATATACAGTCCATGGAATATATCTACAGAAAAAATATAAATGATGTCTGATAATTCAGGAAATATTAAATGAGTGACTGAGATACTAAAAGAGGGAATATTCAGATGTCACAGAGTCTGGCCACTAGAGTATCTGACCATATCTGCATGGGTATCTATGTCTCCAGGTGTTCTGGACTCTATAATTTGTATTTTCTCTTTTCTAAGTTAGATATCTATGAGCAGATGGTTGTATCCATCCCATTTCTTACAGCATTTCCCTTTTTCTAGCATCTACACATTCCCAGTAGTCTAGATGCCAAAGTTTCCAAGGTTGGAACTTGCTGTTACTGTTTCTATCTCCTTTGACAATGCACACTTGGTCTTAATTTAGACTTATTATGTATTGGATATTCTTTGTATGTCTCATTGTATCTGATACATAGATAGGTCAGAAAGTACAGCTTAGACACCTCTGTATAGCATATCATATAGCTCTTCATACTTTCCAAGGCACCATAGCTTCTCTAAGGCAATGACTAGCAGACTGGGCTCACTCTAGTCCTTATTACCCATTATCTCATGTTATATTATAGTGTTCTGATTCAAAAGTAATGTAAATAAATAAAATTGGGTCTTTTCTAGGTTTGCCATATTAACAGCAACTCATGACACTTATCTTTCCATAATAGTATCTCAATTCACTTGCTGCTGCCCTGAAGAAGCACCAGAAATCATTTTTGACTCAACTCTCACAGGCAAACTGAGTGGCAGAAAGAAAGAAAAAAGCCAATGTACAAATTCTCGATCTTAAATGGGTTTCAGATGCCAATGATAATAATGAGGGTGGGAGTGAAGATTAGATGCAGAAGGAGAAAGGATTTATGGGAATGCTCAAAAAGGAGCTAGGCAAGCGTCAGATGTGTGGAAAGGAGGTTATGTGCAAGGTTGGCCTTGGCAGTCAACATGTTCATCTTATGATCAACCAGCTCTAGGGATGGGCAGCAGCACTAGTAAGTCACAATGCTAGTCCATACTTTCCTATGTCTCATTACTCTCAGGCAAACAGAACATATAGTGTTACTCTATATACCAAGAAATGATCTATTCCTGGAATTTCATCAAAGTGGCCCAAGTATCACTCCAGTTATGCCTACTCTGCCTCCACCTCCACCTCTACCTTTAGCAGCTAATCCAGACTCCCAGATAGTAGTGGCAATGACACTGCTCCTGCTGCATCTAGTTGACAGAGTGCTTCTACCTTCCCTGAGCACCTATCCAGTATCCCCTACTTGGCAATTCCATGCAACAGAGAGTTCTATCACTCATTTACCCTCCAGTGACAGCCCAGATGACAATAGTAACCCTTACCCTGAGATTGCTAGTTTCTTAGTAGCACTCCATGAAAAGCACCCCAGGCAGAACCTCAACAACTTTATTGACATCTTTGAGAGCAAGGACTTCTATAACATTGACAAACTGTCCAAGTTAACTATTGGCCAGCTGACCTCTCCAGAGTTTGGTCTTTTGATGGAAAATGCTTACTTCTTATTAGGGAGGATTACAAAGGAGATGAAAGATGTTGATAAATGTCAAAAGAACCATAACTAGTATACTCTATATATATTCTGAATGTCTGAACCATTCCCTCACCACTATAGGTGTAATTTGATCTAACATATTATATAGAAATAAAAATAGGTCAATTGGATCACTGGTCTCTATGATATCTTGAAGTTTGTGTCTATGACAATGTATATAGCTCTTTACAAAAGAAAAAGACTCTTCCACAGGATTTAGATGGGGACAGTACAGTGGAAGATAAATCAGCTTGATACCTCTGGGAGAAATATTAGCATGCTGAACTCTATGAACAAGAAAGATAACCTACCACTCCTCACACATCTCTTTGACACCAGGAACATGATGGATGTGGCAATTATCAAGGACAAGCACACTGTAAGGACCTGGATATAGATTCATAACTTCAAATAGACCTTCAAGCCATTGTGTAAATTCTTTGCCATTATAGCCTCCAATCTTAACAAGGCTATAGATGAGTCCATCTATTGTGAGCACAGGTAGGAGGAAATAACTGTCAAATAATCAGTGGGTACTCAATGGTGGAGACATATGCAACTACTCACCATGTTCTCTAAACAAAATCACACTGCCTATGAACTTTCAAACCTTTTATTCCCCATCCATTCTGTTGATATGTAGTCAGAATGTTGACAGCCACTTCATCACCAAAAACAAGATATTCTGAGGGTTCACATCCAATTTCCAAGTAAAAGTTGTTAATTCAGTCTTTGCAATGCTCACTTCTCAGGTCTCAACTAGCCTGTGCCTCTTGCACAACTAAATAAGCTAGGGCCCGAAGTGGTTGAAAAAATACTGATTGCTAGTAGCTCTTCTACCTGAACAACCTCATACACTCTGGTACTTGGTGGCCAGTATCTCTTCTGCTTTCCACCTACAAAACATGTTCCCTTATATACCCTACAACATAAATAATCTAATATATCTGTCACACATACAAATAAAATTGAGTTGAGTGCTAAATATTATATAAACTGAGCTGTGTCAGGTAATTTCTCTGTCACAGTGTCTGATTGCAGTCAGGTGCTTCATAGCCATAAACTCTTTTATTCTTTTCTATGATGATTGTGCAGTCTTCTGACACCAATTGTTTGCAATTTTCTCTGTCAAATGGCTCTCCTCCCAATTCTGTTTGAAAATATTATACCTCCATGCCACTCCACATGGTTCCTTCCTTCTCCATCTACTGTCATATGCTCTGTGGACGTGTAATATCCTTCTATTTTCATGTCTAAAGTATATGCATAAGCCCAGCCATGCTATCTTTTCATTATACAGCTTTGTCTTCTGCTTTTCCATGATACAGGCACCTTTTCCAGTAGCCAATCATCTCTTTCATTTATCCAATTTGATATCAGTATCTCAAGTATCTCCTGCCAATAATTTGTCATTCTCTGTTTCATATCTGTTTCTTGGTAATATTCTCATTAATATATTATTGAAGGCTTTTATTCTTCTTTCAAGTTGGGTGTGGATTGAAAATATTATTAAAAGTGAAAATATCCCCTTTGGTATGCTTTCAATAGAGAGGTATAATGCAGTGTGGTTCCCTACAGGTTTCAGGATGCTCCTCTGTGTTCAGATTCGCTGTTTATTTTCATACTAGTAGTGGTCAGGTACCTCTGTATGGCCTACTGTCAACCATTACTCTGCTAATATTTTGTATCCATCTCTACTACTTGCTTTGATCAGCTGCTCAGGGCTCACACTAGTCCTCAATTCCCTTGTATACTTCATTTTCAACCATAAAAGTGCAAAATATTCTCTATTTGTATGTGAAATAAAAGGTAAAAGTTATGCATATCAGCACCTCAAAGTCCTTGATAATGCAGCAAGAGAGATCCAAATACCATGCTGATAGAGTAGCTGCTCTTGGGCTTTGTCAAGATACATGTCTGGAGAATGCTTGAGCAGAGCAATGAGAAACTGCAAATAAGAATGTGAGGCCAATATCATTGTAAGCAAGAAAAGAGATTCATGCACCTTTGTTTGCTCAGGAGATAGTAATCCTGACCATTCTTTACCATGCCTAGCTCACACCAAGTCTGTTTTACTCACTGAACAACATGAAGAGGCATATTGAGGTTGATAGCAATCTGGGTGCCAGATTTGCCAAGAGTAAAGGCTTGATGAATCACCTGGTGCTTGAGATCTGGAGAATAGGCATTCTGTAGAGGGTAGATTTGTTTTTTATAAGGCATGAAGAACAGGTGCTGAAGTTGAAAGAACAGTGACATGTCACCTGGTGCCCACTTATAAATTGGAACCTTAGACTGGAAAATTGGGCCAGAAGATTGGAATCAGTCACACATTGTCAAAAACCTGGGTGTGCCCTATGTTCTGCAAATGGCAGTAAAAGAGACACACTGATAGTTGAATATATATATGGTGTACCAAGGGGATATTTTACTTTTAATCAACTTTCATTTACTCTTAGAGAATTCATTCAAGCTCAGGATAATACCTATGATATATCAAGAGAGAAACAATGATATCTAAACCAGATCAAAGAATGAATATTTTAAACAAATATATAATTACTCTGCATTTAGAGATAGTGAAAAGATGATCACTCCAAGATAGAAAGATAGTGATAAAACAGATGGATAAGATGAGAACCATGAGGAGATAGGAAATATTTGATGATCTGTACAGGAGTAGAGAGTATTTCTAACCATTGAAAAATAGAGCAAGGAGCTTCTATGCAGTTGCAATGGATTCTGAACATAGATACCCATATTATACCACATGGAGGGCCTAGCTTGAGTCATGCTTCTGATACCCAAGATTGTATTTATTGGTGACCCACATACCTATATACAGTATGAGATTACTATTGTGACATAGAATTGAACCTATATATGTTCATTTTGTGACCTGTATGATATATATCTGTTATTATAATTTTACTGTAAATATTTGTTTCCAGCAGTATATAAGGACAGCTATTTTGTAGGTGGGAGCAAGAGGAATCTGCTCCACCACTATATGATTGTATGTGGCTATTGTTTGTGTAGAGAATTACATTCAATCAGATTTTCCTCATCATGTTAGGCCCTAGAGACTCAGAGTAGACCTAGTTGAGATATAAGACTATATACTGATAGTGACAGCAAAGCCAGATATTTGTTCTGTGCTTTAGCAGATAGCCGTTTTCAAGTCAAGAGAAGACTTTGTATCAGAGAGTTTTGGTGGCTTTCTGAAGGCAGCTAGTGTTTTGCTAGTGTCAATGCAGCTTAGAGAGGGCTCAGGCTACATTTGAAATAGAAGTTTTCCTGCTTAAGTGTGTTACAAATTACAACCAAGAGAGTTGTATCCAGTACAAGGGGTACTGTAGTCTTTGATTGCTTGAGTTATCACTCCAGAGTAGTCTTACTATTGCCTCAGTGCATTAGCTGTTGTACTTAGGCTTAATTGAGATAGTATAAACCAGAAAACACACAATAAAAATGAATTATCAAACAAATTTACTTTTGTAGTCTCTACATCAATAAATGAATACATGTTTATTCAGAGCAAAATACTCAAGTAAGAGTCTAAGTACAGCAACTCTGATCATGCTGAACCACACTCTGCACACCACCACATATACATAGACAGTAGGGGAGTAGAATCTGATCAACAGATCAGCTCTTTTTGTGTAGTGTATTTAAGTAGTATTACTAATAAGGTAGCCTGCAACTGGTTTCAACACCCCTTACTAAGCTGTCATGTCATGCCATGTCACATCACAGTCACAGGTCAAATCATTATTGCATGAGTTTGAAAAAATTTTAGTAGGGGTATAGGTCAGGAGTTGGTATATACAGCATGTAAAACATCTATAATAACCATGTTTGAGCTCTAGCCTTTGCAAGCATCTTGGGAGGGAGTGTACAGTGCCCATAATAGTGTCTATTAGCTTATGTGGCCTGGCTTTCTGAAAGACCTTCAGAGTATGTGTGTATGAATCTTGCTAACCAGTTTGCAAATCTGAGTGAATAAGACATCAGTAAGGCTATTCAGAATGATAAAATGACCACATACCTTCAGATCTTCAGCAATGAGACACTATCCAATGACTTGACCACATTGTCCCTCATCTTCTTCATAACAGGTGTCAGAGGTGTGCCACAGTACTTGTGTTTTGAGGCTCCCAGTACTGTTCAATGAAGTTCAGTTCACAATGATACTTTGGGTAGAAATCACAAATATGGCCCCAAGACTCAACAAGTTCTGCAAGTGCAGACTTCTGAGCAACAAAGTCTGGCTGGCAAAAGAAGAAAATTTGCACAGCTAGTTACTGGAAAAGGCAATGTCATGATCACATGATTTGTCACATTACAGGTCAAATCCAAAATTTCCCCAATGCTTGAAAACCTAAAATCACTCAGAATGTGTTAAAAAGTCACAATGTTTTTGGTAACATAACATAGTATCTAGGACACTTTTAAAAAATCTGTTCTGGTAGAGCTCTTCCTCTAAGTCTTCCTCTATCAGAGCCTTTTAGCTACAGGAGTGTTTGACATTGTCTAATGTTGGAGGGAAGATCTGTCACACTTTTGCTTAGTAAGGGGTGTCAGAACCAGTTGTGGGCTACCTTACATCATCCACATATGGCATTGTAACCTCTGGTATCTCATCTCTAAATATATAACAAACATTACATTCAATCAGATTTTCCTCCTCATGTCAGGCCCTAGAGACTCAGAGTAGACCTAGTTGAGATATAAGACTATATACCAAACTTGATAGTGATGGCAAAGCCAGATATTTGTTCTGCACTTTAGTGGATAGTTATNTCTACTCTGGTAGCCTGAGCCCTCTCTAAGATGTGTCTACTCAATTTAGAACACACTTAAGCAGGAAAACTTCTACTCTCATAGCCTGAGCCCTCTCTAAGATGTGTTGACACTAGCAAAACACTAGCTGCCTCCAGAAAGCCACCAAAACTTTCTGATACAAAGTCTTCTCTTGACTTGAAAATGACTATTCACTAAAGTGCAGAACAAATATCTGGCTTTGCCATCACTATCAAGTTTGGTTTATAGTCTTATATCTCAACTAGGTCTACTCTGAGTCCCTAGGGCCTGACATGAGGAGGAAAATCTGATTGAATGTGATTTCTCTACACAAACAATAGCCATATACAAATATTGTGTAGTGGTGGGGCAGATTCCTCTTGCTCCCACCTACAAAATGGCTGTCCTTATATACTGCTGGAAACAAATATCTACAATAAAATTATAATAATAGGTATATATTTTACTGGTTACAGGAAAAATCACAAAATGAACATATATGGGTTCAGTCCCTTGTCACACCAATAAATACAATCTCAGGTATCAGAAGCACAACATAAGCTAGGCCCTCCATGCAGTATATGGGTATCTAGGTTCAGAATCCATTGCTACTGCATAGGAGTTCCTTATTCTGTTTTTCAATGGTTGGAAATACTCTCAACTTCCATAGGAGTCATTGAGTATTTCCTTGTTCTGTCTGTCCTATCTGACTGACTCATGCTTATCTCTCATGTGTCTTTTCTTGTCTATCGATCCTATCTGATTTCCATCTTATTGCTTTCTCCTATCTTTGGAGGATCATTGCATCACCATCTTGGAATGCAGAGTGATCATATACTGGAGCTAATACTCCATCATATATCTGCTTTGGATATTGTCATGTCTTTTCTCTTGGTATATCATAGGTATCATCCTGAGCTTGAAGGAGCTCTCTGAGAGTAAATGAAGGTTGTTTAAAAGTAAAATATCCCCTTGATATACCATATATATGTTCAACTACCAATGTGTCTCTCTTGAACACACTGTATAGAGGTCCCTACAGGTTTTGGGAGGCTCAATGCACAATATTAAGAGTCTATAAGTGACTTGGTACCCATATGAGGTGTACCATAAGTACAATTAACTTATAACTTTGTGCCATCAAGCATATATAGGTTTTGACTGACTACTCAGGCTCCTATCAGTCCTTCCATTTCCATTTTTCTTATCATTTCAACTGTTTAAATNCTTATCTCTCATGTGTCTTTTCTTGTCTATCTATTCTATCTGATTTCCATCTTATTGCTTTCTCCTATCTTTGGAGGGATCATTGCATCACCATCTCAGAATGCAGAGTGATCATATACTTGAGCTAATACTCCATCATATATCTGACTTAGATATCATCATATCTTTTCTCTTGGTATATCATAGGTATCATTCTGAGCTTGAAGGAGCTCTCTGAGAGTAAATGAAGATTGTTTAAAAGTGAAATATCCCCTTGACATACTATATATATGTTCAACTACCAATGTGTCTCTCTTGAACACACTGTATAGAGGTCCCTACAGGTTTTGGGAGGCTCAATGCACAATAGTGAGAGCCTATAAGTGACTTGGTACCCATGTGGGGCATACTGTAAGTACAATTAACTTATAGCTTCATGTAATCAAGCATATATAGGTTTTGACTGACTACTCAGGCTCATATCAGTCCTTCTATTTCCATATTTCTTATTATTTCAACTGTTTAAATATGTCTGAATGACACTTATATGTGTAGAATTTGAAAGGTTTATAAAATTGGTGTATTACCAAGATGAAGGGTCTCTGCACAAGTAAGGATGAGAGTGAGTAGAAGAAGAGCATAGAATAACATTAATTTTCCACTTGGGGTATACTGGTAGAATACAGCAGTTTATATCTACTAGAAAAGAGTACAACATGGAGAACATGTGCAGTCCATGAGGATAATGACCAAGATGTTGCTACAAGAAAAATGTGTGGCAAGATGTACAATGCAGAGATTAATGAAATGTGTAAGATATGATAGAAAGGGCACATAGGTGGTCCTCATATGAGTTATAGCCAAGCTGAGTTGTATGGGTGTGACACAATGCATGCTCAGTCTTATTTAGAACTTCTTATGTGTTAGATATTCTTTGTAAGTCTTGTTATATCTGTCTGTAGGTAGCTGATGTCTTTCAGAAGTGATTTCCTTCTTTCCGAGATGACTTTGTACCTCTTTATTTTATTTCACATATTTTGCCACTGGTGAACTCTTTATTAAGAGATCACCTGCTTTGACTTTGATCTGTAGATTGACTTCAGAAGAGGATTGTTCTGTGATCATTCCTGTTTCTAAGTTGTCTTTCTGTTTTGATGTCTCCACTAAGTACCTCTGTACTGTTTGACTGCATGTTGCACTTTGCAGATGTTATAGAAAGGTAGAATAGAAATTAAAATCCCATTGATAGCACTTTGAGAGCTTGGTTAACTAGCCAATGTGTTCATTGGGCCATAGTTAGGTTCCCTACAGGTTTCAGGAGTGATCCGCTTTGGATCTGATACATATATAAGTCAGAAAGTACAGCTTAGACACCTTTGTATAGTGTATTATATAGCTCTTCATATTTTCCAATGCACCATAGCTTCTCTAAGGCAATGACTAGCAGACTGGGCTCACTCTAGTCCTTATTATGCATTATCTCATGTCATATTAAAGTGTTCTGATCCAAAAGTAATGTAAAAAGAATAAAATTGGGTCTTTCCTAGGCTCACCATATTACTGGGTCCCAAGTTAACCCTCTGCTAACTGCTTCCTTTTTATCAATGCATATGATTATCAATCCTGAATCTAATATTCCTTCAACTGTCTCAGGGTGTCCATTCAGATTCAAATATATACACCTTAAATTTTTGAATATGAATGCAACAATTATGATCTTTCCTCTATCTTCAGGCAACTGTTCATTCAAAAATGCTTCAACTACATCACAATGCACTAATGATCTGATTGGTAAACCATCTTCCTCTTTGTCTAAAATATCAAAGAAGCAGTCCCATGTGTCTGTGGGTGCACTGAATTCTGAGGCTTTCACCACATATTCACTTTTCTGTAAGTCCTCCAATACTTTATTGCTCAACACTAGTGTTTGTTCCAAAGGTAAACCTCTGTAAAAGCCACTAGTATCTTGCTTCACCATATTTCTGAACTGGCAACGATGACTCATCAGCTTGCATATCTTGGGTGAAATCTGCAACATCTCATCTAAAGGTATAGACATTTCTGCTGACAGATATTTATCCAATATATGTTTTTCCAAGGAAAGATTTTGGGTCACTTTCCCTTTAGGCAATGCCACATTGGGTTTTATTGACCATGCCATGCTTTTTATTGATGTTTATTTCCACTTCTTTTGTTAAATGCTCTGTCCCTCATTCTTGAACATGGTTCTTGGGTATAGGGGGATATTCTACTGCCTTAACTTTATCAAATGGATGGGTATATGTGCCTTGTTCATTAAATCACACTCTTTTCTCAGTTGACTTTTCTGGCTGCTTATCAGCTTCATTGGATTTTCTTTTAGAATCCTCTATTGGATCTGTCTCTTTCATTTCTATATTTTTCAATGGATCTATGTATTTCTCTTTCTCTGACTGTTTTATATATGTAATCTCTATTTGCAAAACTTTCCTTTTACCCTCATGTAACATAGTTGTAGCTATGTCCATAGCTACTCTTTCAACCACTGGGGTTTCTAGTTTTTCGACTCCACAGAAGGCATCTGAACCTTTTCTGCAACTATCTCTGCAAACTTGTTCCAATCAAACCCCATATCTAGGGGCACAGATGTCATTTGATAGACTGGTATGGTCTCTTCTTCTGGATTCATAAATAGATAAGCCTCAGGATGTGCTGTATGATTCCAGCCTTTAGATTTGGCATATTCTGCCACTTTATCTTTGAGCTTTTCTGCAGGTAATACTGAAGGGAACTGAGATCCATCCCTCAGCATATATCTATTTATTTGCATGTTCCAGATGATCCATCCTTTATTTATCATTTCTTTCTGGTACACATAGTCTCTAACTTGATGGCCTTCTTCACCACAAAAGAAATGTGAATATTGAACACTGGTGCCAATCATAGGTTGACCCTGCTTGCCTCTGATTGCGCTGCTAGCATCTGTCTTTGATCCTATAGACATTTGATTTGCTAACACAATCACAATTTGTCTAGGCATATTTACCAATGTATCTTTGATTTCTTGCATCTTTGTGTTTAGACCTTTCACTTCTTCCATACCTTTCTTCAAAGCACTTATTTCAACTTCATGTGCCTTTAGGCTGGCTGTATGCATATTAACTGAGCTAGCAATATTCATGCCTCATAATTCAGCTTCTTGCTTACTCTTGTCATACAGTATGCCTACAGTCGATTCAGGCTCTTCTATCTTTATCATCATTGCAGTGGGTACTGCCATCAGAGATATACTCTGGTTTTGCATTACTTGTGCCACTCCTGGTATCAAAAGAGGTGGCTGGAAAGAAAAGCTCATAGGCATGGCTGCATTCATCATAGCTGAGCTCATTCCTGAAAGTCCCAAGGGCACTCCCACTCCTACTGCAAAACTACTAAGTCCCAAATATATGTTTCTGGAGCTTGCTCCCACTACTATTTCTGCTTGTTCCATGACATCCTTTAGCTGCCATGGGTCTATCTTTCTCCTGTCTTTCATATCTATCTCTGGCCTATTCAGTGACCAAAATTCCATGCAACTAATGACTCTCAATTGAATAGCTTCTGGTAAGCCAGTCAAATATAAGCCTACAGATTCAAGATTCAATATCAATGCTGAAGGCTTTGTCAATTTTCCTTGTTCTAATTTGAATGCTCGGTGATATGCTTTCAACTTCTCTAAGTCCCAATCTAGAGCCTTGCTATAGGTCACTATGATATGATGCAATCTAGCCAGTGAACCCTGGCCATTATCAATCAACTCTAGAAACTCTTCAAATAGCATCTTCTTAAAGTCTATTCAAGATGAACCAAGTACTTCTTTATGGTCTTGCAACTGTTAATGCAGCTTGTATGAAAACTTTGTCATTGCTAGATAGATCATTGACTTATCTATCTTAATCTGAGCCAACATTAAAGCATTCTCAAATTCTTCAAGCCACAGTTGCAACATCATTGGTATCAACTCTTCGAATTTGCTAATCTTGCTCATGATCTTCTGTATGGTGCTGTCCCATATTCCCTTCATGGCTTCTTCTGATAGCATGTTCCATTGCATTCTTGGTCCTGCATTTCCATCTGGGCTGTTCATCTTTGTAGTAGTATTGTCAAATGTATCTGGTCTAGAATTGTTGTCTGACTCAATTACAAGTTTGGTTAGATTGATTGAATCTAAATCTGAATCCTTGTTCTCAGTAATATGTCCAGCCTAGAAAAGACCCACTTTTATTCATTTTACATTACTTTTGATTTGGAACACTTTAATATGACACAAGATAACAGGTAATAAGGACTAGAGTGAGCCCAGTCTGCTAGTCATTGCCTTAGAGAAGCTATGGTGCCTTGGAAAGTATGAAGAGCTATATGATATGCTATACAGAGGTGTCTAAGCTGTACTTTCTGACTTATCTATATATCAGATCCAAAGCAGATCACTCCCAAAACCTGTAGGGAACCTAACTATGGCCCAATGAATGCATTGGCTAGTTAACCAAGCTCTCAAAGTGCTATCAATGGGATTTTAATTTCTATTTTACCTTTCTATGACATCTGCAAGGTGCAACATGCAGTCAAATAGTACAGAGGTACTTAGAGGAGACATCAAAACAGAAAGACAACTTAGAACAGGAATGATCACAGAATGATCCTCCTCCAAAGTCAATATATAAATCAAAGTCAAAGCAGGCAATCTCTTAATAAAGAGTTGCCGGCAGCTAAACAATACAAGATAAACTAACTAGGTACAAAGACATCTCAGAAAGAAGGAAATCACTTCCAAAGGACATTCACTACCTACAGACAGATACAAAGAGACATAAAAAAGAATATCTAATGCATAAGAAGTCCTGAATAAGACCAAGTGTGCATTGTTGAAGGAGATAGAAACAGTAACAGTGTGTTCCGACCTTGGAAGCTTTGGCCTCTAGACCTCTGCTGATGTGCAGATACTAGAAAGGGGAATGCTGTAAAGAAACAGGACAGATACAGCCATCTGCTCATAGATACCTGACTTAGAAAAGAGAAAATACCAATTATAGAGTCCAGAACACCTGGAGATATAGATACCTATGCAGATATAGTTGGATACCCTAGTGGCCAGACTCCGTGACATCTGATCTGTCACTCATTTATCATTTCCTGAATTATCAGACATTATTTATGTTTTTCTATAGATATATTACATGGACCATATATAAGAACAGCTAGATATTTGTACATACTCAAGTAACCCTGCCTCCTCTGATTGTGAATACATGAAGAGTTTGTTTGGTGTATAAATTTGTGTGCCATTCCAGTTTTGCTTCCTCACTTCAGGCCCTGGAGATTGGTCCTGAGTGACTCCAGAGAGATAGACATCTGATAACGAACTTGCATTGTAAGAGATAAGAGTAACATCTTGAGTGCATTATAGCACTTTTCTAAAAGACACTTTACACCAAGAAGGAGCCTTGGGCACTTGGAGTGTAGCCTGTGTTGGGTATCAGGTTGTGACACACTTAGAGTCTTAGCAAGAGGTGTGCCTGCGCTCAGCTCTTTGTAGAAACTGGTCTAGGACCTTTTCCAGTACACTGTGCACTGTAGTTGTCTTAAGGAAGTCTTGAACTCCATAGGGTCAGACTATATCAGCTACTGAGTCTTTGTATGGTGATGTGCCCAATTTTGGCCTAGACACGAAATCGTGCACTTCTTGCATCAAATACTAGAAAAAGAGCCCAGAAGTATGTGTGATATTCACATGACTTGCTGACCTGCAAGCTCTAATATGGCGCCTAAGCTTTAAGCGCCAGGTCTAATAAGTCTAATAATTGACACTGTAACACAATCTAGAGGTTAGTAGTCTATACTAGCCCCCTACATTACAGTGAAGCATCACTGTGAGGGTCCTTGGTCAATAAAACAGGCTAGAAACCACTAATTCTGAATGCAAAGGAATAGATATCAGCAGGATCCACAGTCTAAGTGCACTAGATTGTTCATTTTGCGATCACATTGCATGATAATGCATCAATAGACTTAAAACCTAATTATTACTATCAATAACTAGTACACAGTTGAAACTTGTTTCTACATGGAGCTTCAAAGACACTCATGTGGATATGACGGCCTTTCCAGGTGTACGTGGGATGACTGATAGGCAACGAGTATGCTGGAAATTGCGAATGACTCACAAGATTGTATGTGGGACAGGAGGAGATTGAATATGGCAGATGTCTAGACCATGACATCCACCAATCTAGCTACGCAGAAGCGAACTGGTGGAAAGGGAAACATACCCACATATACAGCCAGTCCAGAACCTATGGCTACGCAGAAGGATTATATGACCCAGCAATGCTCTGTGCAGGGTCCAAAACCCAATAAATCAACCATTTGGTCACCAAATATACCCAGTATACCTAATTGCTATGCAGAATCAAACTTTTAGGCACAAATGCATATGATTTATACCATAAACTAAAACACACTCATTTTATCTTTTATTTTGTTATTTCCAATTATTATTCTGTGTATAAAGAGCTGTACTTGTAGATGCAGGCTCAAGGACTGACTGGTACTTGCACCTTATAGCTCCGTGCAGCATTGAATTAGACCTCCATGCAGCTTCTTAGACCAAGTCTTTATGCACTTGCCAGTCAGTCGCTTCTAGTTGAGCCAAGATTTATATATATATATCTTGCCTCACTGTATACAATCTGATAACCAATCAGTAAACCACTCGTGTTTAAAACCTACACTTTGTGACCTTTGAGTGCAATACTTGAGTCATCTTAACTAGAGTCTTTAGACTCTGCAATCTAAGCCAGCCAATTGAAGATATAAAGGGTTCTGTCCCCTTTCTCACCCCGAATCACTTGAGATAGACTCAGTCTCGTAGCAGACTTGTACAGTGCTTTCTCACTTATAGAAGCCTCTATTGTGGGTTTTGGTGTGTGTTGTGTGTGTGTGGGTTTTGTAGCTGTGTTTAGTTGCAGAAGCCCTGTTTAGAGAGCTTTTAGAAGTGAAGATAGTGTGTAGTTGTCTTTTAAAGGAGATAAAGTTTCTGCCTCTTCAATAGTGATATGCATAACTTTTACCTTTTGTTTTGCATGCAAATAGAGAATATTTTGCACTTTTATAGTTGAAAATGAAAGATATAAGGGAATTGAGAACTAGTGTGAGCCCTGAGCAGCTAGTCAAAGTGAGTAGTAGAGAAGGATACAAAATATTAGCAGAGTAATAGTTGACGGTAGGCTATACAAGGGTACCCAACCACTGCTAGTATGAAAATAAACAGCGAATCTGAACACAGAGGAGCATCCTGAAACCTGTAGGAAACCACACCACATAATACTTCTCTACTGAAAGCATACCAAAGGGAATATTTTCACTTTTAACAATATTTTCAAACCATACCTGACTTGAAGAAAGAATAAAAGCCTTCGATGATACATCAACAAGAATATTACCAAGAAACAGATATGAAACAGAGGATGACAAATTATCAGTGGGGGATACTCGAGATACCGATATCAAATTAGACAAATAAAATAGATGATCAGCTACCAGAAAGGTGCCTGTATTATGGAAAGCAGAAGACAAAGCTGTATGATGAGGAGATAGCATGGCTGAGCTTATGTGTACACTTTAGAGGAGAAAATGGAAGCATATTACGCATCCACAGAGCAGATGACAATAGACAGAGAAGGAAGGAACTGTGCAGAGTGGCATGGAAGTATAATATTTTCAGATGGTGTCAGAAGAAGAGCCATTTGATAGAGAAAATTGCAAACAATTAGTGTCAGGAGACTGCACAATCATTATAGAAAAAGAATAAAAGAGATTATGGCTATGAAGCCTGACTACAATTGGACACTGTGACAGAGAAACTATCAAACACAGCTCTGTTTATATAATATTTAGCACCCGACTCAGTTTTATTTGTATGTGTGACAGATATATTAGATTATTTATGTTGTAGAGTATATAAGGAGACATGTTTTGTAGGTGGAAGGCAGGAAAGATACTGCCCACCAATTACCAGAGTGTATGATGTTGTTGTTCAGGTAGAAGAGCTACTAGCAATCAGTATTTTTCAACCACTTCAGGCTCTAGCTTATTTAGTTGTGCAAGAGGCACAGGCTAGTTGCAACCTGAGATTGTAACCCAAACTAGAGATATAAATAAAAGCTAGGAAGAGCTTAGTTTTTAACACAAGAGGCATGTTTTCTGATAAGAGAAACATTGTATCAGTCTACTAAGAGGGTAGCTGACATGCATCAGTATAGTCTGGTGTTTTGACATAAATCGGAGAGGGTTTCAGGCTAGCAGTGTCTAGAAGATTTGTCCTCTTGAGAATTGTTGCAGAACATAGCTAAGAGGGCTATATTCAGGTACAAGAGGTACCTTTGTTCTTACTTAGAAGAAGTTTATTCTTTGGGCAGTTTTCTGGTCAAAATCTATACCAGTATTTGCTTTCAAAGTGATTAATAAAACCACAAAACCAATAAATATTATATAAAAACAAACATCTATTTTTGATCTGAGAAGTTGTTTTGAAGGCAATCATCTCTGAACTACCAAGTGAGACATTGAGAATTATTCTTAACGTTGCAGTAACAGTGAACCATGCCAAACCAACTTGCAAACAAAACTGAGAATCAAGGACTTATATATACCTTTTTCAGGGGTATTTTGGCACCACAGGCCTCGTGTTTTCATAGTAGAGGCATAGGTTTCTGAGCATCTTCAACAGGACTGTAGCTCTTGTGTTTGTGCTTTGTGCACTGTGTTCTTTGTGTTTTGTGTGTGTGTTTGTGATATAAACCCTTTTAAAACCATATATATACTCCTCTGGAGGTGAACACCATTGAAGTAGATTGCTTCAATAAGAGAGAATCAACCTAGCTAAGAGTTTAGTTGGCATTCTAAGTGCAGCAACTCTGATCACACCAATCTACACTTGCACAACAACCTGAGTTAGACTTTTGGGAGGTTATCTTCAGAATAGTTTTCCACTAGTCTTATCTTAGACCAATTATCGGTAATATGTCGAACCTAGAAAAGACCCACTTTTATTCATTTTACACTATTTCTGAATCAGAACACTTTAATATGACACAAGATAACAAGTAATAAGGACTAGGGTAAGCCCAGTCTGCTAGTCATTGCCTTAGAGAAGCGGTGGTACCTTAGAAAGTACGAAGAGCTATATGATATGCTATACAGAGGTGTCTAAGCTGTACTTTCTAACCTATCTAAGTATCAGATCCAAAGCGGATCACTCCTGAAACCTGTAGGGAATCTAACTATGGCCCAATGAACGCATTGGCTAGTTAACCAAGCTCTCAAAAGTGCTATCAATGGGATTTTAACTTCTACTTTACTTTTCTATGACATCTGCAAAGTGCAAGCTGCAGTCAAACAGTACAGAGGTACTTAGAGGAGACATCAAAACAGAAAGACAACTTAGAACAGGAACGATCATAGAACAATCCTCCTCTGAAGTCAATATAGGGATCAGAGTCAAAGCAGGTGATCTCTTAATAAAGAATTCACTGGCGGCTAAACAATATGCAATGAGCAAACTAGGTACAAAGCCTGCTTGGAAAGACAGAAATCACTTCCAAAGGACATCCACTACCTACAGACAGATACAACAATGAAGATGCTCAAAAACCTATGCCTCTACTATGAAAACATGAGGCCTGTGGTGCCAAAATACCCCCAAAAAAGGTATATATATAAGTTCTTGATTCTCAGTTTTGTTTGCAAGTTGGTTCAGCATGGTTCACTGTTACCACAACGTCAAGAATAATTTCTCAATGTCTCACTCAGTAGTTCAGAGATGAATGCCTTCAAAAAACAACTTCTCAGATTGAGATTGGTGTTCTTTTTGTATAATATTTATGGGTTTATAGTTTTATTAATCACTTCAAAGCAAATACTGGTATCAATGTTTGACCAGAAAACTGCCCAAAGAATAAACTTCTTCTAAGCGAGAACAAAGGTACCTCTTGTACCTGAATATAGCCCTCTTAGCTATGTTCTGCAACAATTCTCAAGAGGACAAATCTTCTAGACACTGCTAGCCTGAAACCCTCTCTGATTCACGTCAAAACACCAGACTATACTGATGCACGTCAGCTACCCTTTTGGTAAACTGATACAATATTCTTCTTATCAGAAAACATGCCTCTTGCGTTAAAAACTAAGCTCTTCCTAGCTTTTATTTATATCTCTGGTTTGGGTTACAATCTCAGGTCTCAACTAGCCTGTGCCTCTTNGCTCTTCTACCTGAACAACAACGTCATACACTCTGGTAATCGGTGGGCAGTATCTCTCCTGCTTTCCACCTACAAAACATGTCCCCTTATATACCCTACAACATAAATAATCTAATATATCTGTCACACATACAAATAAAACTGAGTCGGGTGCTAAATATTATATAAACTGAGCTGTGTTTGGTAATTTCTCTGTCACAGTGTCCAATTGTAGTCAGGCTTCGTAGCTATAATCTCTTTTATTCTTTTTCTATGACGATTGCACAGTCTCCTGACACTAATTGTTTGCAATTTCCTTGATCAAACGGCTCTCCTTCTGACTCTGTTTGAAAATATTATACTTCCATGCCACTCCACATGGTTCCTTCCTTCTCTGTCTATTGTCATCTGCTCTGTGGAAGTGTAATATGCTTCCATTTCTCCTCTAAAGTGTATGTGTAAGCTTAGCTGTGCTATCTTCTTGTCATACAGCTTTGTCTTCCACTTTCCATGATACAGGCACCTTTTCGGTAACCAATCATCTATTTCATTCCTCTAATTTGATTATCAGTATCTCGAGTATCCCCCACTGATAATTTGTCATTCTCTGTTTCATATCCATTTCTCAGTAATATTCTCATTGATGTATCATCGAAGGCTTTTATTCTTCCTTCAAATCGGGTGTGGTTTGAAAATATTGTTAAAAATTAAAATATTCCCTTTGGTATGCTTTCGATAGAGAGGTGTGATGTGGTGTGTTTCCCTACAGGTTTCAGGATGCTCCTCTGTGTTCAGATTCGCTGTTTATTTTCATACTAGCAGTGGTCGGGTACCCTTGTATGGCCTACTGTCAACCATTACTCTGCTAATATTTTGTATCCTTCTCTACTACTCACTTTGGCTAGCTGCTCAGGGCTCACACTAGTCCTCAATTCCCTTGTATATGTCATTTTCAACCATAAAAGTGCAAAATATTCTCCATTTGCATGCGAAATAAAAGGTAAAAGTTATGCATATCAATGAGACATATGAAGAATATCTAATGCACAAGAAATCCTAAATAAGACTGAGCATGCATTGTCAAAGGAGATTGGAACAATAACAGCGTGTTCTGACCTTGGAAAATTTGGCATCTAGGCTACTGCTGATGTGCAGATACTAGAAAAGGGAAATGCTGTCAAAAGACGGGACGGATACAGCCATCCACTCATAGATACCCAACTTAGAAAAGAGAAAATACAAATTATAGAGTCTAGAACACCTGGAGGCATAGATACCTGTGCGGATATGGTCGGATACCCTAGTGGCCAGACTCCATGACATCTGAATAATCCCTCTTTTAGTATCTCAGTCACTCATTTGTCATTTCCTGAATTATCGGACAATATTTATAATTTTCTGTAGATATATTCCTTGGACCATATATAAGGACAGCTAGATATTTGTACATACTCAAGTAACTCTGCCCCCTCTGATTGTGAATACATGACAAGTTTGTTTGGTGTATAAATTTGTGTGCCATTCCAGTTTTGCTTCCTCACTACAGGCCCTGGAGATTGGTCCTGAGTGACTCCAGAGAGATAGAAATCTGATAATGAACTTGCGTCGTAAGAGATAAGAGTAACATCATGAGTGCGTTATAGCACTTTTCTAAGAGAAACTTTACACCAAGAAGGAGCCTTGGGCACTTGGAGTGTGGCCTGTGTGTGTATTAGGTTGTGACACACTTAGAGTCTTAGCAAGGGGTGTGCCTGCACTGAACTCTTTGTAGAAATTGGTCTAGGACCTTTTCTAGTACACTGTGTGCTGTAGTTATCTTGAAGAAGTCTTGAACTCCATAGAGTCAGACTATATCGGCTATTGAGTCTTTGTACGGGACTGTAGCTCTTGTGTTTGTGCTTTGTGCACCATGTTCTTTGTGTTTTGTGTGTGTGTTTGTGATATAAAACATTTTAAAACCATATATACTCCTCTGAAGGTGAACACTTTGAAGTAGAACACTTCAATAAGAGAGAATCAACCTAGCTAAGAGTTTTGTTGGCATTCTAAGTGTGGTAACTCTGATCATGTCAATCCACACTTGCACAACAAACTGAGTTAGACTTTTGGAGGTTATACAAATGGGTAGTTTTCCACTAGTCTTAACTTAGACAAATTATCAGGACTCTTATTGGAATTCTCTGATGTAGACTCCTTATCAGTTGGAGTATTATCTTCAGGTGTATTTAGTGGTGTTATTGTTATATGAATGTCTCAGAATGTACAATAAAGACTCAAATCTTCATTGTCAGATGGTGGAGTTGGAAATCTCTCTGCTCTCCCAAAGTATGGTCCAGGCACTGCTAAAGGATTTGAAACTCTTCTGGAGGTATTGGTTGTTGTTCCACTAACTTGTGAGTCAAATATAGGTATGCCTCTGTGATTGAAGTTATCAGTTCTTGGAACAACTGTAACTCCTGTGCTCTTTGCAAGGCTTTGAGTAACCCTTCTTTGATCAGATAATGGTAGACTAACACCTCAGAGTGAAGAACTTGATCTTCCTTTACGAGGACGTATATGTAGGGTGTTCTCTGTGACTATATCATCAAGAGTCCTTTTTCTTAAACTAATCTTGTACTATTTGGTCTAAGTTCAATAGATTTCTCTAATTGACTCTGATTTTCTATCAGAATTATGCAAACCTTGTCAAGGTTTACAAATATATGTTATAAAATTAATGAAATCTCTTTGTTTCTAAGCTTATACAAGCTCAAATGTCACAAATATCAAATAAAATTCTAGAACCACCCCTTGTGGTGGGCTCCAGATAATACCACTTGAATGTGCTACACAAAGAGCTGATCTGTTGATCAGATCCTGCTCTCTTCTTGTCTATGTGTATGTGGTGATGTGCAGAGTGTGGTTTGGCATGATCAGAGTTATTGCACTTAGACTCTTATCTGATGTTTGTGAACCAATAATATGGCAAACCTAGAAAAGACCCAATTTTATTTGATTTACATTGCTTTTGAATCAGAACACTTTGATATGATGTCAGATAATGGGTAATAAGGACTAGAGTGAGCCTAGTCTGCTAGTCATTGCCTTAGAGAAGCTACAGTGTGTTGGAAAGTACAAAGAGCTATATGATATGCTATACAGAGGTGTCTAAGCTGTACATTCTGACTTATCTATGTATCAGATCTGAAGCAGATCACTCCTGAAACCTGTAGGGAACCTAACTATAACCATATGAACATGTTGGCTAGTTAACTAAGCTCTCTCAAAGTGCTATCAATGGGATTTTTCAATTTATTCACTTTTCTATGACATCTGCAAAGTGCAACATGCAGTCATACAGTACAGAGGTACTTAGAGAAGACATCAGAACAGAGAGACAACTTGAAAGAAAAGGAACAATCAGAGAATGATCAGGCATTGGAATATGCAAATCAGAATCAAAGCAGATGATGTCTTAATAAAGAGTTCTAATATGGTGCAAATAGATGAAATTACTTAACAAGGGGCAATGCAACCTCAGAAAGAGTTGAAACACCTCAGAACAAGTGTAGCTATGTGACTACAGATACAACAAGACATATAATTGATATCTAAGGAATGTGAAGTCCTAGATAAGATCAAGAATGAATTATCAAAGGAGACAGGAACAGGAACAGTATGTTCCAGCCTCAGAAGCTTTGAAACCCAGACATCAGCAGCTGTGCAGATGCTGGAAAAGAGAATGTGGAATGGATAGACTCATCCATCCATCCAGACCCACCTAGAAAAGAGAAAAATCAAATATCTAAGAGTCCAGAACACCTGGAAAGTGGATACCTGTGTGAATATGATTGGATACCCTAATGGCCAGACTCCGTGACATCTGAATATTCCCTCTTTTAGCATCTCAGTCACTCATTTATTATTTTCCTGAATTATTGGACATTATTTACATTTTCCTATAGAAATATTCCTTGGACAGTATATAAGGACAGCTAGATATTCATATATACTCAAGTAACTCTGCCCCCTCTGATTGTGAATACATGACAAGTTCATTTGGTGTATAATTTTGTGTGCCATTCCAGTTTTGCTTTCTCACTTCAGGCCCTGGAGATTGGTCCTGAGTGACTCCAGAGAGATAGAAATCTGATAACAAACTTGCATTGCAAGAGACAAGAAATAACATCTTGAGTGCCTTGTAGCACTTTTCTAAGAGATAACTTTACACTAAAAGTTCTGGTGGCTTTTGGAGTGTGGCCTGTGTTGGGTATCAGATTGTGACACACTTAGAGTCTTAACAAAGGAATTGGGCCTGCAATTAAGCTCTTTGTAGAAACTGGTCTAGGAACTTTTCCAGTACACTGTATACTGTAGTTGTCTTAAAGAAGTCTTGAACTCCATAGGGTCAGACTAGATTAGCTACTGAGTCTTTTGGTGGGACTGTAGCTCTTGTGTTTTGTGCTTTGTGCAATATAAACTCTTTTAAAACCCATATATACTCCTCTGGAGGTGAACACTTTGAAGTAGATTGCTTCAATAAGAGAAAATCCACCTAGCTAAGAGTTTTGTTGGCATTCTAAGTGCAGTAACTCTGATCACATGGATCCACACTTGCACAACAACCTGAGTTAGACTTTTGGAGGTTATCTTTTGGGTAGTTTTCTATTAGTCTTATCTTAGACAAATTACTAAATATGTATTTGTTTATCAATGTAGAGACTATGTAGGTATATTTGTTTATAAATCTCATTTTTATTATGTGTTTTCTGGTTTCTATTATCTCAATCAAGCCTAAATACAACAGCTAATTGCACTGAGGTGATGGTAAGACTACTCTGAAGTGATAACCCAAGTAATCAAAGACTACAGTACCCCTTGTACTAGATACAACCCTCTTGGTTGTGATCTGTAACACACTTAAGCAGGAAAACTTCTACTTCTAATGCAGCCTGAGCCCTCTCTAAGATGTGTTGACACTAGCAAAACACTAGCTGCCTCCAGAAAGCCACCAAAACTTTCTGATACAAAGTCTTCTCTTGACTTGAAAATGACTGTTCACTAAAGCACAGAACAAATATCTGGCTTTGCTGTCACTATCAAGTTTGGTTTATAGTCTTATATCTCAACTAGGTCTACTCTGAGTCCCTAGGGCCTGACATGAGGAGGAAGATCTGATCAAATGTGATTTTTCTACACAAACAATAGCTACATACAAATCATGTAGTAGTGGGGCAGATTCCTCTTGCTCCCACCTACAAAATGGCTGTCCTTATATACTGCTGAAAACAAATATTTACAATAAAATTATAATAATAGGTATATATCATAATGGTCACAGGAAAATCACAAAATAAATGTATATGAGTTCAGTCCCTTGTCACAATAGCAGTCCCATACTGTATATAGGCATGTGGGTTACCAATAAATACAATCTTGGGTATTGGAAGCACAACTCAAGCTAGGCCCTCCATGCAGTATATGGGTATCTAGGCCTGAAACCTGCTGCCACTGCACAGGAGTTTCTTATCCTATTTTTCAATGGTCAGAAATATTCTCAACTTCCATAGGAGTCATTGAGTATTTCCTTGTTCTGTCTGTCCTATCTGACTGACTCATTCTTATCTCTTATGTTCTTTTCTCGTCTATCAGTCCTATCTGATTTCCACCCTATTACTTTCTCCTATCTTTGGAGGAATCATTGCATCACCATCTCAGAATGCAGAGTGATCATATACTTGAGCTAATATTTCATTGTATATCTGATTGGGATATCATCATCTCTGTTCTCTTGATATATCATAGGTATCATCCTGAGCTTGAATGAGCTCTGAGAGTAAATGAAAGTTGTTTTAAAAGTAAAATATCCCCTTGATACACCATATATATGTTCAACTATTGATGTGTCTCCTCTTGAACAACACTGTATAGAGGTCTCTACAGGTTTTGGGAGGCTAGATGCATAATATTGAGAGTCTATAAGTGACTTGGTACTCATGTGGAGCATACCATAGTGCAATTAACTTATAGCTTCATGCCATCAAGCATATATAGGTTTTGACTGGCTACTCAGGCTCATATCAGTCCTTCTATTTCCATGTTTCTTATCATTTCAACTGTTTAAATACATCCAAATGACATTCATATATATGGAATTTGAAAGGTTTATAAAATTAGTGTATTACTAGGGAATTCATTAATCTGAAAAACATAACTGTAGGCTTGAATAATCTCTTATTTGTTTTGAAGGCTGCTTTCCATTGGTCTCTGTCTTTGATTCTTATATTGTTATATCTGTTTCATAAGTCCAGTTTGGAGAAGATCTTCATACCATGGAGTTTGTCCAGCAAATCTGACACCAAAGGAAGGGAATAAGTGTTCTCGATAGTCCCATTGTTCAGTCATCAATAGTTCTGCATTAGTCAGAGCTCATCCTTTTCCTTTTTCCCTATGAAGAAGAATGGAGATGCCATTGGTGATTTTAATTTCTGAATGTATTCTTTATGTAACTTCTCCTCCAGGAACTTATCCAACTCCTTTTGTTCCATTGCCATCAGTGAGTAAAGCTTGCAGTCCATCAGCTTGAATTCTGGCTTGAGGTCTATCATGTGGTCATAGGACCTGGAAATTGAGAAGTGTTTGGCAGCTCTATCTTCAAATTGGAATGAAAAATCTTGAAGGTATGTCAGAATGAGCTCTGTCAAGAGCTTCTCTTTTTGCTGAGTCATGTGTGCCATAGACTGAGAGACTGATAACTTAGCTCTTATGTCTATCCTTTGGATGATTTCCTCTGGTTCTTCCCAGTTGAGCATGCTTCAATTTCTAGGAATTTTGATGTACCTTTTCAGTCAGAACATTATTTCTCCCAATCACCAATCAATGTCCAGGTTGTACTTTTGAAGCCATAGTAATCCCAAAATAATATCTTCCTTCCCAAGGCCTGAGAGAAGGAAGGTGTCTGTTAAATGTTCAGATCCTATTGAATATAAAGCTGTTACTGAATGCATAATCCAGGCTGTTTTGTTTGGCATTCCATCTACATTGAAAACTTGAATGTTCTCAGGAAGTCAATATTTCCATAATTTCAGCTGTGATGCCATTTCAGGGCTCATGAAGAGTTCTCCCGCTCCTGAATCCAGAAGACTTTGTACTCTGATGTTTTCTGTTACAACATTGTAAGAGATAGGAATGTGAATAGAATTTCATTCAAGCTTAGCTAATACAACATTTGAAATCATGATCAGAAGTGGCAGAGAGAGTGTCAGTCTCTTCTGCCACTTTAAAAACTCTCCTTCTCCATGATGTCCAATAGCTCCATCTGTTTGTCCAGGTTATATTCTCATACAAGTGCTCTAATTTTTGTGTAGGCCTCTCTTGGAGTCTTTCTCTGTTCCTTCTTCTCTTCTACTTTTGCTGCTCCTTTCAACAGACAATCCCAAGAAACATGTCCTGTTTTTGTGCATCAGAAGCATTTGCCCTAACTCATATACTCCTTCTTTGCTTCTTCTGTCAGACAACCACTGTCCACACAGTTGATAGAAGTTCTGTTTCATTTTATAAACTTTCTTTTCTTTTTGTCAGCCACCCAGAATTTCTTCAGCTTTTGTATAGTTTTGGCATATTTGAATTGTTTGTCACACTATATAGCTGCTTTATACCATCCTTCTAGATCACCCAGCCTTCCTTGTGGCTGGTTTAGAACCTTCCCAGCAAGCAAGTATGGGAGTCCCTTTCTGAAGATGTGGATAAGAGCTTGGTCATTGTTTTCAGACTCATCAGCCAAAACTCAGAAATCATTAACATAGTTGTCAGCTCTATCAGTCATGCAGAGATCTTCAATCTGTAACTGAGCTTCAGCCTGGATGTCTGCTGGCAAGTAGTGCTTCTTGAAGGCCTCCTTAAGGTCCATCCAGGTCAGTTCTGGATCTTCATTCTTCTTGTTGAAGATCTTAGCTGTCTGTGTCTGTTTCCAGGATGCTATTTTTATCTCTCAGAGATATGAGAGCAAGAAAAGACATTTTTTCTCGTCAGTATCATAGTCTGTTGGGTGCATGCAAATGAATATCTCAACTTTGGTCATGAACTGCTTTGTGTCCTTTCTATCTCCTTCAAAGGGGTCTGGAGCTGCTACTTTGGCTCCCTTCTTCTCCTTCTCTTTCTCCTTCTTCTTCTCCACTTCTTCCAGTACTGCTGTGGCTACTGAGATCATCATCTCTTTCTGAGTCTTCAGTTCTCTCTTCAGGGTTGAGCTCACTTCTCCTGACATTTTGGCCTCTTCTGTGAACTGTTCTTCTCCAAAAGTGGTTAAGCATGATAATTCTGGTGAGTTCTCTATCAATTTGTGTGATGGTGAGCCTCTCTCTTCAGTAGGTGATTCTTTCAGCATGGATGGCCAGGTCAAGCTGTTCTCAGTCATGATGTTACATTACTTGCACAGTAATAACAACAACTCAACACTTGCTTAAGCAAAAGTGAAATGTTAAGTTATCAAGGTTCAAGTTTGAGTTTGAGTTTGCTCAGACAAAGTCTGAAGTTTAGAAAGTTTGTTCATTGACTAGACACAAGTTGATTTAACTAGGTCAAGCTGAGGAGCTTAGATCTAGTACTACTCTACTTAAATACAAGTCTTGTACTTAGTTGTTTATACACAGAGAATGCTATAGAATGTCTAAGAAATATGTGTTTTGTAAGTGATAGAAAGTGATAGAAAGAAAAAGAATAATGATGTCATAGAGTGAATAATATGAAGAAGATCATGGAACATTAAAGAATAGTTAGTAAGAAAGATACTGAAAATGGAACAGAGGAAGTGTAGATGTCCAGATGTTAAAGGGAAGCATAGTATGAGTGTAAAGATGAAAAGAATAGACACTCAGTAACTAGAAAAACTGTAACACATGATATCTGGACATGTTTCTTCTTCTGTCATTAAACCTGGCCCAAGCATGTCTTGTAACTGCTGGATGGTGTTCCAATGCTGGTGGCAGGTTATAATTGTATGCGAGGTCAATTCAGAGCTCACCAAAACTCTGATCCCTAGGAGTCAAAGCTATTCTGTAAGACTGATTTTGCAATCTAGTGTCTCTTCATCCTGTGCAGTCAGGCATGCTCTTGGTGGCATTATTTTAAGTGATGTCTAGACCTCAAGAGGTCAGCTTCTGATCAGCTTGACCTTGTGTTATGTTACTTGCACAGCAACACTAACTCTAACCCCACAGTAATGTAGTGAAGTTAGATCAAGGTTCAAGTTTGAGTTTAGTTCAGAAGGTTCAAGGTTCATTTGCTAGCACAAGGTTTATGATTAACCAGGTCAAGCTGAAGAGCCTGTACTCAGTATGAGAGGTTTATATACACAGCTTGTAGCTAACCTTTGTAATACAAATAGAAATGGATGGAAAGACATAGAAAAAAGAAGAAACAATGAGTAAGACATAGAAGTACAGAGAATGTCATAGAATGATGACTAAATGGAAAAGAACAGCATAGAAAGAGAAAGAATATTGAGTAATACATGCACATAGTATTCTCATGTCCATGTTCATAACAGTTTACCATTGAATATGCTACCAACTTAGGGCTGCCAACAGCTCAGCTCAGCTCACTCCTAGCTTGCTTGTGGAGTGCTGATCTGGCTCCAGCTCTGGAGCCATTTGTAGGTGAGCAGCTCCACCCTGGTGGCTCTCTGCTTTTTCAATGCAAAAAAATTACCCACAATATTGCTGTATGCATCTAGAAAGCATTGTTCAGCCTTGAGGTAAAAAAGGAAACTAAATAGGACATCATGGGGACAGTCACTGTCAATTGCCAGTGTACTTGACCTGGGAGCCATTTACCCCTAACAGCTCCACTAGCCATTATGGGCAAGCGGCTCCACACGGCTCGGCTCTAGAGCCGCTGGAGCCGGCGAGCGAGCCGAGCCGTTGGCACTCCTACACCAACTTGCCTCCCTTTAAACAACCAAAGCTGCTTCACGTAGTTACGTAGGGTACGAGCGATGCGGAAACGCATGTGCTCGTAGAAAGCTGTAGCCTCTAAATGATCCACGACGGTGGGGGGAAAAGCATGCTGGTCCACTCCGATGTCATCAAGGAGCACAAGCTGTAAGTAGATACGGTGTCTGAATCTGAAGCCAAAAAGTCAGAAACACCGTCAACAGTAAAGAACGACATTCTTCCCTGTGCATTGTGCAGTGATTTCAAGATGCCGTCGTAGGGTGATGAACAATAATTTAATACACTATACATACTCACGAGATTTTTGCACAAAGACCGTTTCCAGAGTGATACACGGAGAAGACAGTGTCTCCCATAGCCCACTAGCACCAATCGCTGGTCGCTCTCTATGTCGGAGAACATGGGAGACTGCTTCTAAGAGCCACGGGTATGTTGATATTGACTGAACGACTCACTCTTCCAGGTTGTTGTGTCGATTGTGGACCAGAGATGTCATGACTTGGACACGCGTTTGTAGCTATACTAATACTTGCGATTCGCATTGATAATAGAACGGCAGAGAGGACAAGAAAATACTGCTATATGTGTTGAGTCGAGAAGGCCTCAGTAAATTGCCGCTGCCCGGTTACCTGGCACCGCCTTGACGCTCACCTGGATTAGGCAGCTCCTGACTACCATCTCACAGCCTCGAACTATCGACTCTGCATACGTTGAGTTCAGTATCTGAGCGTGCTAAGGGTGTCTGCCCATGGCGTCCACCCAGCAGGCAGCTCAAACCGATGCCCTTACTCAAATCTTTCATGGACTGAAGAACAAAACCCCAGATGCGCGTCTACAATCGGCCATAGAACTTCGACGATATGTGAGTCGATAGTCTTGCACTAGGATTTCTTCGGCTTACACCTTGGGATAGGTTGGCACTATTGTTTCAGAAATGTCTTCAGATACAGCAGAAAAACTCTGGGATGACAACATTAATCGAAGGATCTTTGACCTGCTGCACAGCCAGGATATTCAAGCAAATTTTGGTGGCTTGATAGCTATTGGTGCGCCTGTCTATTTTCTCAAGTCAATCTGAGACTCATATGTCATTAGATCACTTGCTGGATGTCGATGGAGAAGAAACCATCGAGTTCAAACGCAATCTCTTCCGGTTTTACAATTATGTGAAGCACCTGCTCCCAAATCCCGAACTCAATCTAATGCTCGCGGCCTCGAAAACGTTGGGTCAGATTGCCGAAATTGGAGGACAGGCTTTTGGCGAGGGATTTATGGATTTTGAAGTGCCAGCTGCTGTCGAGCTTCTGCATCCCGATAAGCCAGAGCTGACGCGATATGCGGGAGTTCTTATTTTAAAAGAACTCGCTAGGAATAGTCCAACCTACTTCCAAGCCCACATTGGCATTGTTTTCGATAACATTTTGGCCCCCATCCGTGATCCGAAGGTACACGTTCGTGAAGGGGCAGCTGAACTATTAGCTGCATGCTTGGAGATAGTCACACAACGCGAGCGCCAAGTTCGAAGCCCGTATCTGAACAAGATTTTGTCGGATGCCCAAGCTGGCCTCAAACTAACCCCTTCGGAAGTCATTCACGGGTCGCTCCTCACATATCGGGAACTTCTACTTCATGCAGGCATGGTGTGTCCTCCGTATCACCGGACGATCGTAGTCTGACCCTTTTCCCAGTTCATGAAAGAGAATTTCATGGACACCGCAGAGCAAATCCTTCGGTTCAAAGCTCACAAAGACAATCTAGTTCGGAAGATGGTCATCACTATGATACCCTCACTCGCCGCATACGATACGCAGACCTTTACCGAGCATTTCTTACACAAAGCCATGGGACATCTTTTGACCCAACTTGAGAAGCCTACCGAAAGATCTTTTGGTACGTGAAGTCGTTTTTCATTTGCCTATCACGCTCCAATCTCTTTCTTCTCAGCATTTGTCGCCATCGGGCACACCGCGACGGCGGTGGGAAGTGATATGAAACCTTTCCTTGAATCAATCATGGATCAAATCAAGATTGGTCTTCAAGGCAGAGGGTGCGTCACTTGGCACAGTTAGAGAACTCTTTGCTGACCCCATTGCAGGAGAAAGAACGCGCCACAAGAAGAACCGATCTTTCAATGTGTTGGGATGTTGGCTTCTGCTGTTGGTCCCAACTTGACCAAGTATCTGCATGACCAACTCGACCTGATGTTTGCCGCTGGGCTGAGTGAGCCTTTGAGGCAGGCTCTTACCGCGATTGCAAGACATATACCGCCACTTCTGAAGACTATTCAAGGTATTTCGTATGCCTTTTATCTAAGCGCGTATGAGGTGTATAACAACTCATCCAAAGATCGACTCTTGGACCTCTTGTGCAATCTTTTGAGTGGACAACCCTATAAACCACTAGGCGCACCACCATCTCTTCCTCGCGTGGAGGCGGTACCATTGAGCAGAGATTTGAACATGTCACAAGTCAGTTTTCCTATTTGCAATGCTACGGGTTAGCTCCTTACATCTAACTGCCGTAGGTCTCTGCCACCGAGAAGTCTGAATTGATAACGCTCGCTCTTAATACTTTAGGATCTTTTGATTTCACTGGTAAGCAAAACTCTAACGGGAAAGACCTATACTTCTCACTCAATACAGGTCACACCTTGAATGAGGTTGTCCGTCAGTGTGCTCTTCCATACCTTGAAGACGACCACGCCGAAGTCCGAAGGGCAGCTGCTTTAACATGTTGTCGCTTATTCGTGCGAGACCCAATTACCTACCAGGCAAGCAGTCATGCCATTGAGGTCATCAGTGATGTGTTGGACAAGCTGCTAACTGTTGGCATCGCTGATCCAGGTATGTGCATAGTACTGTGCCATTGAAGTTGGCTACTCACCATTCAATGACAGAGCCCTCTATACGTCAAACTGTCCTCTCTTCTCTACATGAGAGGTTTGACAAACATTTAGCTCAAGCTGAGAACGTACGCTCGTTATTTATCGCACTCAACGACGAGGTTTTTGAGAATCGTATCACTGCTGTGACATTGATTGGACGCCTAGCTAAGCATAATCCTGCTTATGTCATGCCATCGCTCCGAAAAGCGCTCATCCAACTTCTTACTGAGCTGGAGTATTCCACCGTTCGGTGTGTAAAGCCCATCCAGTTCCAATTTCACATCTCACTTACAGATATTCTAGACGTAGCCGCGAGGAATGTACCCGCCTGCTCACCCTTCTCGTCAGTGCGACTCAGCGAATCATCAAGCCGTACGCAATTCCGATGCTCCGAGCGCTGTTGAAGAAAGCCAATGATTCTAATCCCATTGTTGCTGCGAACGTCTTGATGTGTCTCGGAGAGTTAACATGTGCTGGCGGTGAGACGGCTGTTCCTCACATCCCGGAGCTGATGCAGATCATCATGGCCAAATTGGCCGATACCTCTTTCATTCAGAGGGATGCAGCTCTGCACACGTTAGGCCAAGTGTGCTCTAGCACAGGATATGTCATCACACCTCTGGTGGAACACCCACAGCTGTTGCAGATGCTAGGTAAAATTCTACGGACAGAGCCCGCTCAGGCGGTGAGAAGAGAGGTGGTCAAGGTTTTAGGCATATTGGGCGCCGTCGACCCATATAGACGCAAGGTCTGTTTTCTTCTGCTTTGTCCTATATCTTTCCTGACTGTTCGGCTGTAGGAGAGAGGTGCCGAAGATTCCACTCATGAGACAGCCGTCATGGCCGTTAATCAGGTGCCAATTAATCAGCGGAACCTGTCGAGTGCATCGGACGACTACTTCCAGACTGTTGTGATAACTGCTCTGTTAGCGGTTTTGAAGGAACCCGCCCTTGCGAGTCATCACTATGCCGTCGTCGAAGCCATCATGTCCATCTTCAAGACCCAGGGGCTGAAGTCCGTAGCCTTCTTACCTCAGGTCTGTACAATTCCAACATCGTGGACGAAGTCTGACGTCAACTATTTAGATCATCCCGGCATTCACTACTGTGACTCGTGCCGCGTCTACTCGTTACCAAGAGTTCCATCTGCAACAACTCTCTATTCTCGTCGGCATCCTCAAACAGCATATTCGTAACTACACAGGGAATCTCTTTGAGCTTATCAACGAACTTTGGAAGAACGCAAATCTGCATGTTCCAATCGTTGGTCTGATTGAGGCTCTTGGGAAGGCCCTGAGCTCCGAGTTCAAGCCCTTCCTTCCCGGTATCATTCCGTTGATGCTCAAGGTTTTCGATGGCGAATTCAACGAGAAGAGGGTCAATATCCAGAGCAAAGTGCTAGACGCCTTACAGACATTTGGTTCCAATATCGAGGAATACCTGCACCTGGTCATTCCAGTAATTGTCAAATCCTACGAGAGGAGTGACGCCCCACTTGGTCTGCGGAAGAATGCCATCCAGACGATAGATATTTTATCAAAGCGGGTCAACTTCTCTGATCATGCTTCACGCATTGTTCACCCGTTGATTCGGGTGCTCGAAAATGGGTACAATGAACTTCGCATGGCAGTCATGGAAACCCTCTGCTCATTGGCTGTCCAGCTCGGATCCGATTTCGCTATCTTCGTACCAACCATAAACAAGGTGAGCCTCCCACCCTGCACATGCCAACGTAGCTTATTTTGTTCCCCAGGCTCTTCTGAGAAATCATATCACTCATCAGAAGTATGAGGGCTTGATATCAAAACTACTGAATGGCGAACGATTGATACAGGAATCTGGCGTGTTTGATATAAGGTATGCCCCCAAAGCGGTCGACGACGCCTAATATTCATGTGCCTGCATTTAGTCACAGCGATCCGTCCAAAACGGCCGAGTTCTCGACACCAGCAGAAGCGGCGAAGATGACCGTAAATCAGCAGCATCTAAAGCAAGCTTGGGACGTTTCCCAAGTCAGCACTCGAGATGATTGGACTGCCTGGATGCACCGACTGAGCGTCGAGTTCATGAAGGAATCGCCTTCCCACGCCCTTCGTGCTTGTATGAGCTTGGTTGACATTCATCCGCCGCTTGCGAAAGAGTTATTCAACGCGGCATTCATCTCTTGTTGGGTAGAATTATATGATCAATATCAGGTGAGTAATAGAATTCCTTCATTCTCATAGATCTAATATTACTGCAGGAGGATCTTGTTCGCTCCATCGAGACCGCCATTTCATCGCCTACAGCACCTTCTGATCTCATCCACAGATGGTTGAACTTGGCCGAGTTCATGGAGCACGAGGAAAAACCGCTTCCCATCGAACATCGAACTCTCGGAGAGTATTCCCTTAAAATACTCGCTTATGCGAAGGCTTTGCATTACAAAGAGCTGGAATTCTTTTCCGATGCTTCGCCATCCACCATTGAGGCTATCATCACGATTAACACCCGTCTCCAACAGCATGATGCTGCCTGGGGCACTTTGATAATGGCGCGAGAGCAATACGATGTCACCCGACACGAGGAATGGTACGAACGACTCGGACGTTGGCAGGAAGCACTCCAAGTATACAACAAAAGGGCAGAAATGGATCCAAATGCGCCGGGCGTTCAGATTGGTCGCATGAAATGCTTACATGCTTTAGGAGAATGGGATCAACTCGCCCAGCAAGTGGACGAACTTTGGGATCATGCCAACCACGAAGATCGAAGGGAGATTGGCCCTATCGCGGCAGCGGCGGCCTGGTCATTGAATGAATGGGATTCCATGGATGACTACATAGCGACTATGAGATCCGATTCGCCGGATCGAGCCTTCTACCGAGCCATTCTGTCGATTCACCAAAACCAGTTCTCAAAAGCTTTCGTGCATATCGCCAAAGCTCGCGACCTGCTCGAGCCGGAACTCACTTCCTTCGTCGGAGAGGGTTATGTGAGTTCGTATAAGTGAGTACACTATGGTCATCTATTGCTTCGCCCCGGTCCTCACGAGTCCTCATAATTGACAGCATAATGGTTCGAGCTCAAATGCTCTCAGAATTGGAAGAGATTATTGCGTATAAACAAAGCGCTGACCAGCCTGATCGTCAAGCTACGATGCGTAAGACCTGGATGAAGCGGTAAACCGTTTTCATAGTTCGTTTACTATGTATACTGATCCAACATCTGCTAGGTTGCAAGGCTGCCAGAAAGATGTTGAAGTCTGGCAACGCATTCTGCAAGTTCGGACCCTCGTTTTGAAACCAGAAGAAGCGCCTCAGATGTGGATCAAATTTGCGAACCTCTGCCGGAAATCTGACCGTATGGTCCTAGCGGAGAAAACGATCGAGTCACTTCTTTCACCACCGTCAATGGACAAGGTTCGTAACTTCGCTTCATCGAGCTGCTTGCTTTCTTAAAGTGATTAGGGCCATCGTTCTCGTGAACAGACCGGCCTCAAAGCACCGCCAGATGTTGTCTATGCTCACCTGAAGTTCCTATGGGCAAACGGAGCACAAGAGGAGAGTCTAGGATACCTTCGTCAATTCTCCAACAAAGTCGCTCGAGATCTGCAAGCCGAGAACGAACACCCACGAAATCCATCGAAGCAGAGGAACGAGCAGCTGATACGATTACTTGCTCGATGTTACTTCAAGTTAGGCGAGTGGCAGGTCGAAATGAATGACAACTGGGGTTCTGTAAGTCTCCTTAGTGTATCTCATTCACATCTGACCGCTGTCGGTAGCGACTTGTTCCCGACATCCTTCATTGTTACATTTTAGCAACTCGTTATGACCCCGGATGGTACAAGGCCTGGCACACGTGGGCATTGGCTAACATTGAAGTTCTTCATTATCTCGACAGTCAGATTGAGAGTGGAACGAAGGGAATTCACTCGTCCACCGTCGCTGAGCATGCAGTTGCAGCTATTGAAGGTACCTTTGAGACATTTGGCGGGCATTACAGCATAACTCAACATTTCCCAGGTCTGTTCGAATCCATACTGCTGCGAAATCAAGATGCACTTCAGGATACCCTTCGTCTCCTCACACTTTGGTTCAAATTTGGACAGCACGATAATGTTAGCAACGCGATGTCTCAGGGCTTTGAGAAGGTTGGGATTGATACTTGGCTCCATGTCATCCCACAGGTATGTGTAGAGGACCGTTCGTCTGGTTTCTGATTATTCACTCGTTCGTTCTTTCAGATCATCGCTCGCATTCAGACTCCCAACGCTCTCATCCGAAGGAGAATTCGCAGCGTCCTCATCACCATTGGGAAACACCACCCTCAAGCTTTGATCTACCCCCTTACTGTTGCCTCAAAGTCCTCCAGCGAGACCCGTGCCGCAGCCGCGATGGGGATTATGGAGGAGATGAGAGACCATAGTAGGATGATAGTAGAACAGGTGATGCAACGAGCCATCTGTCTTCATCATTCCTCTGACATCGTTCTACTTCGCAGGCTTTGGTTGTCAGTCATGAGATTATAAGAATAGCCATTCTATGGCACGAGCAGTGGCATGAAGGGCTGGAAGAAGCATCAAGGCTTTACTTCACGGAGAAAAATCCAGAGGGAATGATTGCAGTATTGGAACCACTTCACGCTAAACTGGAAGCGGTAGGTTGCATATCACATGTGTCTGCACCTATTTTAATCATTCCATTGCAGGGACCTCAAACGGCTCGCGAAACATCTTTTGCTCAGGTGTTCGGCCGGGAATTGGCTGATGCAAGAGAAGCTTGCCGCCGGTATCGAATCCGCGGAGATACAAGTGAGCTGGACAAGGCTTGGGATATCTATTATGCGGTACGTCCCAATCCGGTGTAACATAAGCGACTTACCTCCTGAACCCATGTCAGGTCTTCAAAAAAATCGAGAAGCAGCTTCCTCAACTTACTACTTTGGATCTGCAATATGTTTCTCCGATCCTCTTGCAAACTAGGAATCTTAGTCTCGCTGTGCCAGGTAAACTGTGATCCTAGGTTCGGTCAAACGGAACTGAAATTGGATATCTCAGGAACTTACCAAAGCGGTCGCGAGATCGTTACCATTCTCGAGTTTGCTCAGAAGTTGACCGTCATCGCTTCGAAACAGAGGCCACGCAGGTTCTCCCTCAAAGGAAGCGATCACAGAGAATATCAGTACATTTTGAAAGGTGCTTCATTCTGTTTTTCTTATCGCTACTACTTATAGATACTGTGTTTATCTATAGGCCACGAAGATCTTCGACAAGATGAGCGTGTCATGCAGCTTTTCAGTCTTGTGAACAATCTACTATCTGTTGATACCAACAGTTACATGCGCCGTCTACACATACAAAGATACCCCGTGATACCGCTGGCACCCAATGCTGGTCTGCTCGGATATGTTCAAGGAAGTGACACGTTACACGTTCTTGTCAGAGATTATCGTGAATCTAGGAAGGTGCTTCTCAATATTGAATATCGTCTGATGCTTCAGGTAAGCTTCAATTCATCTTATGTACCGCTGCAGGCTGAACATATGATAGATGGCGCCTGACTACGAGAACCTTACCCTCCTTCAAAAAGTAGAAGTCTTCGAGTACGCGTTGGAGAATACGACCGGTCAAGACCTTTACAGAGTTTTATGGCTGAAGAGTCAGAACTCGGAACACTGGCTTGAGAGACGGGTATCATACACTCGCTCCTTGGCTGTGAACAGCATGGTCGGGCACATCTTGGGTCTGGGAGACCGTCATCCTTCCAATATACTCGTCGAACGAAGCACGGGTAAAGTCATCAATGTCGATTTTGGCGATTGTTTCGAGATTGCAACCCTGCGAGATAAATTCCCTGAGACGGTTCCATTCAGGCTTACTAGGATGCTGACGCATGCTATGGAGGTACGACTCCCTTCTGAGCCATTTTTCTCATCATTTTATTGACGCTCTGGGTCTTCAAGGTGGGAGGCATCGAAGGCAGCTTCCGTAACACATGCGAAATCACGATGAAAGTGCTTCGAGACAACAAAGAGTCTCTGATGGCTGTTCTTGAGGCATTCGTGTATGATCCGCTCATCAGCTGGAGGCTTATGCAAACAAATGAAGGGAAGCGGATTGATGGTAAGATGCCTTTCGCTAGGCTATCGTCAGCGGATTACTGACAGAAGCAGACAATACTACTGAACTTGCCCGTGCCGCGGCCCATCCTCAGGGTCCTGGCCGCAGAAAACTGAGGGCTGATGAGAACGACATCTTCGGAGGTTGGTGTAACCCGTTTTCTGAAGGGTCGTTTTACTGACGGGGTGAGTTTTAGAGGCTGGTGGAGCATCTGCGGTTGGAGATCACCTCGGGCGAGAGGTTCGCGATCATCGTGCAGTGTCTGTGTACGAACGCGTGCAGAAAAAGCTTACAGGTGCGGCAAAGTCATTTATTGTCCATATTCTGGCTCAAGTGTTTTCATAGGACGTGATTTTGATCCTGATGTACCTTTGTCTGTCAAAGTTCAAGTTGACAAATTGATACTTCAAGCAACGTCGCTGGAGAACCTCTGTCAACTCTTCTCAGGATGGTATGTTGATTGAATTTTTGGCTTGACTTTCTTGTCACTTAGGGCTGTCATTAGGTGCGCTTTCTGGTGAATGTTCCAGGGACTTATGGACGATTTATCTATCCTATGTCATCTGTATTATATCCCTAGTCGTATGATTAAACATTTTTTACGAGCAATCCTGGAATCTTGGAGCGGTGAGCGAGCCTAGGCGCTCGCGGTATCTGAATTTGGCAACCGCGTAATCAACGCCTGAATGCTGTCAGAATCAATGCACTCTCAGGCTCAACGTCAAAAACATCTCAGACCACCACCCTTATCGACCAAAAATGCCCAGAGGCATTCCCAATGCGAAACGTGATGACACAGGCATACGCTATACCACGTTTCATGTTCCTCTAGCGTCAGCTTCACCCAGGTTCCTTCTCATTTCATGGCTGAATTCTGATTTATCCAGCACCAACCCTAAGCAACTTGGATCAACATACTTGAAGTCGGAGAATCAAACAGTATGGCATAGAAATGCACAGAAGAAAACAAAACAATCTCAGGAGGAAGGTACTTCACCGGAAGCAAGGTGAGTAATTCATGTATGTCGTCGAAATGCTGGCGTTGCTCAACGCGTGCTAGACGTGGATCCCAGGTTCTAGTGATACATCCAGGCTCAAGATTTCTTCGAATCGGACGAGCATCAGACGTGAATCCAGTTACAGTGCCCAATGTGGTTGCTCGCAAGACTGCTCCGCCAGTTGCCGCGTCAACATTTGTTGAAGGCGTTTCGCGTCCACGGAAAGCGAAACGAAATCAACGGCAATCTGAGGTGGATGAAAATGCAGATGAATACATGGTATCCACCTCTTCTGATGATCCAGTCAGTTCGAATCGGTCTTTCACCTACGTTCGCTCACCATCTTATTGAGCAGTTCGAGGAGAAACTTTCCGCTATTATGTCCTCTCTTCGAGATAGAATGCGTTTCTACAAGCTTCGAGTCACGCCTAACGCCAGTAACATTGCTACGACTTTCAACGAACAGTTCAAACCGGAATATATTCAAGAACACAACGATCCATACCGAGTAGACTGGATAACGGATAACAAGGAAGATATTCTAGTCGGCGAAAAGGTCTGCCGATTATGCGGATTTAGTTTGCCTAAAAGAATAATTGATAAACTTGCACCTAGGCCTTGCGTTTGGCGGACCCGCAGAACTCCAACTACGTCGTGAGATGGCCGATATACGGATCCAACTTCAATACCAGAGATTACTCGTCTATTCAGATGATCCTTAATGATATGGAAACTATTCTCCGAAATACGCTGAAAGACAAGCTTGGCATTGAACCCAAGGACTATAGCGTGAGCGCAGGTGCTTCTACTCTCTTTGCACAGAGGTTGTGACAAAAACGTTTTCAGAAATACTCGATCGTCCTTGTCATCCCTGACTTATACGACCGGACCTATGTTCGGGACCTTGTACATCTCCTTCTCGTTTCCATGGGTTTCAAGCAGCTATGCGCGCAACAGGTAGATCATATATTTTCATTTGACAGCCTCGCATTCACGTACATCTCCAGGAATCATTAGCAGCGACATATGGAGCAGGGATATCAAGCGCATGTGTAGTAGATATCGGCGCAAAAACGACAAGCATCGCCTGCGTTGATGAAGGTCTAGTCATTTCGGATACTCGGTGAGTGATACATATCTGTCTTTTTTCCCGCTTTCCATGATCTTAGTATGGACAAATCAGGATGTCGTTAAATTTTGGTGGAGACGACATCACAGAGTTGTTCTACGTTCTACTCAATCGCATCGGCTTTCCTTACCGTGAACTCAACCTGGCTCGATCATATGACTGGAATGTCATAGACACCTTGAAGTGCAACTTGTGCACTCTATCTGAGGTGCGATGGGCAGCTCTTGTGGCTTACTCTTGTCAATCAATCAAGTCAATAGGTTGACGTTGCGCTCAATCTGTACGATTTTGTGGTCCGCAAGCCGGGTCAACCAGCAGAGAAATACGGCCTCCGTACCTATGACGAAGTAATTCTGGCTCCAATGGTGGGTGGTGACGACCGACTTCAATGGCGTTCGCTCACACCCTGTTACAGGCAATCTTTGAGCCCCGTGTGATTGAGTTTGATAGAAAAAGGGTAGGCTTTTGGGATATCCCAAATGCGGACGTCACAGAAGAGATCCTTGAGCTCTCAAATGACCACATTGTGAGTCGTCCTGGCAGTATTTCTTTCCGGTTGCTATATGGAAACATCCAACTTGCAGACGTCCGCCATGATGATCTCTACTCAGCATTTGATGCCGGGGCCAAGCCCGAGCATCGAGCAAAATGCGGATCAGAAAGGTGTGCCCCAAATTTTGCTGACCAAATTACAAGAGTGCTTACAGTGCGCCTTGTACATCGAAGCAGATCCACAAACTCAGGAGGCGATCCCGGGAGGAACGGGTGAGGGCGACAACACAGCAGCAGCAGTTCCCTCAGAAACTTCCACCGAGGTACCCATGGAAGTAGTTGATATTGAAGATGATAGCAAATCTTCGGTAGCACAACAGACTCCTTCCAAAAGCGTCACTAAACCACCGACACCTGAACCGGACCCTGCGTTTCCCGGAGGATTCGGTATCGATGTCTGCTTTGAAGCCAGTAAATTGCCGTTGGACGTGGCAATCTACAATAGCGCCAGGGCAGCTGGAGGGGACGAGAAGATCCGCAAATATCTCCAAGCCGTTCTCGTTGTCGGCGGGACCGCCAATATATCCGGAATGGCTCATGCACTTGATAGCAGGTACGGCGCGACGTTGTGTTGTTGTTTTCCTCCCCTACGATGGTGGCACTCACCGTGACGTTCTCCGCCCAAATCGGCAGGTTGCAAGCCATTTCTACGCCCTTAGTCTCGAATATGGAGAAGGTGCAGATTATTCCACCACCTAAGGACGTTGATCCGCAGGTTCTAGTGTGGAAAGGAGCGGCAGTCTTGGGCAAAATGGACGGAGCGTCCGAATTATGGGTGACGCCGCAAGATTGGGTGCGTTATTTTCTCAGTTCCGTCGGTTCATCCACGTTACTCAATATTGTCACCCCATCAAGGATGTATTGGGCATGAGAGGTCTGAAAGAGCGGTGCTTTTACTTGTGATTACAAGTCCCTAGAATTTAAGCCACAGATAGAGTTTGTACAAATGCGATCTGTTTTGATTCACTTTCAGTATACATGCATCATCGTCTGGGCATAATAGGAAGGGTTTTATGAAGTACAGGGAGAGATCGGGGTCAATTTGTGAGTACAAAATGTCATTGATTTCCATAAAGAGTCCGAGCATTTGTATCCGGTGATAAATAATCTGGTAGTACAAAGTCAATGATGCGCGACATCGATAAGAGCCTGAAAAGAGGGCTCTGAATGGAGGTAGGAGGCGAGGCGATAGTCGGGACAAGACTACCCACGGTGAAGTTTGGTCATGATGGTGGCTGAAAATAGATAACCGGGTGAGCGAAACGATGTGGAGTAAAATTATACTCCAAGTCTATGCTTGGTCGCGATGAAGTCGCTGGCTTGCATGTTCGTCCAACGCTCGAGCAAGTAGCTCATTTCCTTTCTGCCGTCCCTGGAAGATATTGATCAAAGTGAGCGAACCCCTCACGATAACGATAAGAGACCGAACTTACTTGTCCCTCTTCTGCCATTCAATGCGCAAATCTCCTCCTGGTCGCCATTCTACCAGTTTAGAACTTTCTTCGTCCTCATCTTCGCTCTCTTCCTTTTTCGTTTGACCTTTCTTACGACTCCTTTCTAGACTCCAGACACCTTCACTGTCTTCGCGTTTGACTGTCATGCTACATCCCGAAGGTGATTGTCCAAGTTTCTCTATTAATGATTCGCATAGTGTGGCGGCTAATCTATTAGGAACGAAAGGAAAGGTTACGTCGAGCCGAGGAGCACGTTCCGGTGTGATGACAAGTAGACTGCGGCATATAGGACAGTCGACCGATTCATGCCAGCCACCACATTGTCTATGGAGGCGGGAAAAGAACCATTTGATGATACACAGGGCACAAAATGTGTGTCCGCATTGTCCAGGATTTAGTGAATAGGGATGAGACATAATTTCGTAGCACCTTGAAAAGAAAAAAAAAAATGGGTCTTCGCACAAACACTTGTTCAAAACGACGAATACGCACAATGGACAAGTAAAATGTTCCTCCAGCTGAGCCAATGCTGCTTCAGCTTCACGCTTCTTCATCTCGGAAATCAAAACTGAGCTCTCCTCCACCTTTGTCGATAATGATAGATTCTTCGCTTCCAAGTCACCAATCTTCTGTTGATATGCTTGCTCCTTCTTCAAGAGTTCTTGTTCTCGCTTAATGAGATCGGGTGGTGTGATTCGCTGTGACCGCCGAGGTATGATGACTTGAGAAGATGTAGTCTCCAAATTACAATTCTGTGATGATCCCGAGGTCGATGGCTTTGGCTCAACCTTCCGACGCTTCTTTTGAGGAAGCTCTACGTGCACAATTTCCCGTTTTTTTGCATTACCACTGCTACCGGCACCATTGGCTAGAGCTGCAAACAGTCAGTCTCCTTTTAGGTTGCTCGGGCAAGATTCTCGGCGTACGCTGGCGATTATTTAGGCGAGAGGAGCGTCTCTGGGGTTCTAGATTGGACTGACGGATAGTCCGGCCTGCCATTGCTGATGGTAGTCGTGCACAAAAATGGTCGTTGTGGTCGGGAATGAGACCGTCTGAGAATACCGGTTCCGAATTCCGATGACATGCCATGCCACGTGCCCACATTGAGGCCGCGAATTAAATTTTTCTTTATTCTTCCCTTCTGCTATGTGCTACTTGCCACCAAATCCTTTTAAACCTTCTCCTTGGAGCCGCGCGCTTTTTCTGGTTCTGACGTGCTGATGTCAAGAAGGAAGGAAATCTTGAAACGACCTCAATGTTCGGCTGTACTGTTCTCTGCTGAGGTGTGATCTTTGTTACTCCAGATATTCTCGGAACAGTCCAAATACGACGCGCGATGCGCTCCCCCCTCCACAGCTCCAAATCTAGCCAGATTCGCGCCACATTCTGTTTTTGAGGGATTCCTTGTTGCTTTGGTGACGGCTTGAGGGAAAAGGTTTCTCAAATAACTAGGCGCTTCGCAACTGCCCGTCTCCTCCTGTTGACTTGCTCGGACAACTTGTGACCAAGTCCAACAGATCCTCTCTATCGTAACTGAGGAGTTCCGGAGCTGACCATTCATTTTAGATGCAATTTCACCAGGAACAGCTTGTCACCCTGGCATATACATACAAACCTTGCCGATGCATGAGCTGCCAAAAGTCAGGTCGGTCGGTCAAATCGCTGGACGTCTTGACCTTGACAGTTGGGAAAGTTAAACCCCATGAGGAGATGCTCAGGTACGATTCGTCCCTTTCCGCAAAGTTTCATGTCTCCACGATAGTACGCATCTCACAAGCTTCGTATGGAAGTCTTCAGGTATCTGTTCTTAGTTCTGAAGCCGTCTACCGGAATTACCGATTATAAAGGGAATTCTGCCGAGAGCCTCACTGTCAGTGTTAGGTGTTCACGTTGGCCCGTAACGTTCTATTTTTTTTCTGTATTTTATTACCCCAGACTCCCAGATTATAATTAATCTGGCTACCCAAGTTGGACTGAGCTCCTATTTTTTCGGAGGTAGGATTACACGTCCACTGCATAAAAAAGAAGAAGAGAGGGCTGGAACTAATTGATTGGCAGAAGGGGAATCCGGGTAAATACGCCTTTCTCTACCAATCCCCTCCCTTAGAGTCGGCATAGGCATCCTATTCGCAGCGGAGATGCCGTAGCAACCCACAACTCCGGATATCGTTTCCCCTAGCTGGATCTACTTTCCAAGTGCGGCAGCAAAGGTATTTACGACTTTCGCTTTTACTCGTGCATTTATGCATTCGATTTATCATGATATCAGCTGTCTAATAGGCAACTGCCATCCCTCGAGATCCTCTTTGTTTCCGATATCAAATAGCAACAGCCGTTCTGATTGAGGCTGCGGCAGTCCCATGCTGGGACGAGGCGTCTTTCAGTTGCTGCTATTGGATCATGAATTGTACTTGTGAGCCTCAAGGCTCACAAATCTCGACGTCAGTATCCCTCCTTCTTTTTTCCCTCCCCCTCTTTCTTCTTGTCAATCCGATAATCATCAGCTGATATGTTTTCTTTTGCCTCTTGGGTCCCTTCCTTTGTTTTGGTCAATGTCATGATGCTGGTTTCTTTCTCTTCGCCTCAATGTCTCCGAGTACGCAAACTTCCTAGCTCTGTAATGATGATGATGGCGATGATGTATATATACTCGATACATTCTACCTCACGCGCGTGTGCAAGTCGCGTACAAAGTTGTGGCGCAAAATGGCGATAGCAGCTTGTGAGTGACAATGTTTGCCTTCTTCTCTTCGCTCGCCTCTTTTTTTCTTTGCTCGCTCGTTCGTGATGGGCATTTCTCGTTCATTCTTTCCCGGAGCCGTATCAGATCAACGGTATCATAACCAATGACGTCCCGGAAGATAATTCGGAATCATATCTTGTCTTCATATGACCTGAAGGGATTCTGTTTCTCAGCATTTCTCCGTTTGAGGTTATAAGCATTTCCAGGTCAAAGCCCGTGCGCGATCGTTTTTTTTTCTTTCCTGTTGATTGTGTACTCCCGGCATCCCTTGACACTACGGTGGTCGGCTACGAGGTTTGCGTTCTCATTATTAGTCATTTGTCGATCCACGAGAACATCATATTAACAATAATCGAAGCTACAGCAATGATTCTCAGCTGATTGAGAGCTGACACGGACCGGAGCGCATATCGAAGCAAGGAAGCTCGGAAAAACAAGGAGTGTGTCAACGGGTACAAGTCTTTTTTTTTTCCTGCAATCGGTATGTTGAGCCAATCATCGCCTACTACTTGTATATGTATGATTTTTGCGCTCAAATTTTTTGTTTTTCTCTATTAGTATGTTTTCATGGGAAACGAGTAACAGCACGGATTTTTTGTCATGACACTTGGGAGTGTCCGTGTGTGTCTTCGGCATTCTGATAATTCGCAGTTGTATTTGCAAACCTCTCACGATCACCGCGCTCATGCAAGCCGAGAGGGGCCGTATCCATTTTTTTTTGCCCACTGGTCATTCTGTGGACCGTCCGTCTTGAAACGACTGCTTTTCTGCTTGCTGGCATGTCATGCAAGTTGCAGACGGTCAATATATCAATGCTGTTTATACATATATCGGTGGCTTCCATCTGATCAAGACAAGCGCTCAGAGGGGCGCGAGGATCGCGATGCAAAGTATACATGAACAAACTGTCACGCGTTCTTGTCAAGGTACGGCTCGTACCGAATTAACCGTTGAGGACAGAGCAATGGAGGTCAGCTGGGGTTGGTTTGTCGTTTCCTAGGTGAGATAACTCTTTACAGTAATGCTCACGCGTCATAATTTTTTATTCATGGCTCTCTGGAGGCCGAGGCAACGATATAGTTCTGCGCAGGCGTACGATCAATGTGAACAGCAGTAATGAGAGAGAGAGAGAGAGAGGAATTTAATTTCAAGATGTAAAAGGAAGGTCAAGCCCGGATCCGACGAAACCGGAATGATGCGTATATGTCTGCTTGACTCTGCCACCCTCGTTTTTACCTCATTGCCCTCTGCAGCCGCCAGCGTTAATAGAGGCGCGATGGCAACGTCACGCTCACGAGGACATCTCGGTGAGAAAACAATCGTTTGGGATATTACAGCGTGTGTGTGTGTTGTGTGCTCGTTACCCGCCCCGTTGTATTCATCTGATGATAAAGTTTTGAGCAAGAGCGGAAGTTGAGGGGACGATCGCACGCGCGCCAGCCAAAAAAAAAAAAAAAAAAAAAAAAAAGAAAAAGAAAATAAATTCAAGGGATTCATCGTGAATTCATTACCTCCCGGAGCTTCCTTATCGGACATTTGCACCATTCGTCCAAGGAAAGTGCGAGACGAACAACAGCTTGTTCCTGATGATGATTGCTCACAAGTACACAGCCGTGCCCCGCAAGGATAGTGTATATAGACAATCACTCGGATGGTCGGGGGAAAGATGAAAAAGATGCCAATTAGACACAGAGACGTTGGTGGTGCCGCAGTTCGCGGTTTGGACTATTCGGGTGGGCGCAATGGGATGGGATTTATGGAGATACCGAGCGACGCATAAGGATGGATGACGAAGCGGAAATGGTCGGCAATCGCTGAGGATGAATGGGGGGTCTGGTGATCGCGCCGCCACGGAAGGAGATAGCAGAAAAATAATATCTGTGACATGGAGTGTGACAGTTTAGATCTTTAGATCTCTTTGAGCCAAGATTGTATTTCACAAATATTGTATCACAAAATGTAACACAAAATGTATCATGTTTCCCGATGAGAGGCCCTTTTCTGTTTTGAGCTTCTCTTTCGACACATCCTTTTTTTTTTTTTTATTTTGGTCATTTCCTTTAAATCCCCCTGGGTCACCTTCTCTCTGCTCTCCTCGCTCCGTCCTCTCCACACAGATGCTTCCCGCTCCTCTCCCGACCCCTGTCACATACACCCACACCCACAACCCCCACTTTGCTCAGCCCTCATCCAGCTTGCTATTCACGCGTCCCAGACTCGCTCTCTCGGATAACTTGTATCAGGACATTACCCACTTTGATTGTCCTTCGTTATCTCCCGCGTCTTCAAGCTCCCCAGCAGGAACAACCGTGGACGACGATTCCCTCTCTTCTCCCACTTCTTCCCAGGCCTATCCGTCGCCGAATTACCACTATGACAATTGTGGTTCTACCTCGTTCGGTTCGCCCAGTTCAGCCACGGAAATGTACGACAATGATCCGCCCTCTGCTTACCCTACTACGACCACTTCTTCTTCTTCTCCCTCCAATATCTATCACACAACAGTGCCTGCCTCCACTAATTATTCAATAGGCACTGTCTCTGATATAAGGGAATCCGATGCTCCTGCTTCCTACCATTCGGATTCCCCTTCCCCTGCTGACGTACAGTCTTCTGCGCACTTCTTCTATCCATCTGCCGAATCTCATCCTCCTCAAGATCGTTTTCCTTCCTCTACATCTTCCTCCTTCCATCCAGATCCTGACGAGGATATAAAACATCCATCCCAACTCGTTCAGGATCGCGAATCTCATCTCCATCATCATCATTTCCTCGATATCCCAGTCTCCTCCACTTTTCCTTGTCAAAATTCAAATACCAGCGACCAACAACGACGCATGTCCGAACCTTCTATACACCCTTCCAGCGGGTTCTCCCCATCTGATCCAGATAACAGCCCGACAACAACAACCACCAGTCGTTATTCTTATGGAATGCCACCATATACCGCACCTTTACGCGCTGCCCAAATTCCAATTCAACGGGGTCATAGTCTCGGTTCTCTTCGGGACGTACGCCACCACCACCACCACCATCACCATCATCACCACCACCAACAGCACTTGCCATTTTCGCAGTCTCGTCCGAGTTACGATGACTCGCGCCACATACCGCCAGATGCCTTGGAATCTCCAATCTCGCCACTTGAACCAAATTTTGGTTCAGGTGCCAGTGGTGGTATGTTGACAGAGTCTTCCACTCTCCAATACCCAATCATTGAAGATCCTTATGGACCTTCCCCACCAGGAACAGGTACCTCTTCGTCTTCCAATGCCCGCGGTCCTATCGGCGTCTCGCAGACGTCAGTAACATCAGATTCCCCAGGTTTTCCATCCGCTGATATATCAGAAGCCACCGCAACTTCTTCTAGCGAACGCCGCAAATCGAACAATGCTGATCCCAGTAGCCGGACCTACTCGTTTGTAGCGTTACCTGGAAATGCGGTCCGGAAACGCCCTCGAAGACGGTACGACGAGATTGAAAGGCTCTATCAGTGCTCATGGCCAGACTGTAACAAGTCTTATGGCACCTTGAATCATTTGAATGCACACGTTACTATGCAGAAACACGGTTCAAAGCGTAGTCCAAATGGTACGTCTCATTCTCACACACACACATAGGAAATGCTAATTCATCAAATAGAATTTAAGGAGCTACGAAAGCAATGGAGAAAGGCAAAAAAGGAACAGGAAGCTGCAGCGACCGCTGCTGCACGTCGCGCAGCTACACTTGTGGGCAACGAGCGTGAATTTTATGATCGCCATGACGCTCATCATTATACATCACCGCAGCAACGGTACCCATTCCCAGCCCCACAGAGTCTTCCTTCGCTGTCTCCTTCTTCGCGCTATGCCGCAGCAGACGATTTCTACTCGAGTTCTATGGAACGACACCACTTTACTGCAGTACCAATCCGTCGGTACAGCGAAGGTGGAATTGGGTCGTCATGGAATATTCCTTCATCCGCTCGCTCAAATCTTGGATACATGTCAACGTCTCTTCCTTCACATACCGGCCTTGCTTACAACTATGGTCAGAGTCAAGTCGTCCATCCTCTCGAGGAGGAGGAGGAGTCTTACTCGACTGGTGGATCCCCAGAACGGCCTCTCTCTATTCCGAACCCACCACAAATGATGGCAGGTCGTCTTCCTCCGAATAGTACACTTTTGACCCCCCTTCCTGGCTATGAGCCCCGAGAAACTTTGCCTCCAATGCAAGTAGGAGGTGACATGACGTATGATCCCGAGTCGTATTACGACGAGGAAAACGGTGCAAGATCTAGCTCAGTACATGCGAACCGTGGACGTGGTGATGAATTTTGAACCATACCGGCCCACCCTTTCTCCCTCCCCCCCCCTCGATTCGTCCATTTGCTCTTTTCGCTTCCGCGAGATTTGATCAGTTGAACCAGATCGTTGCGGTCTGCATAGACGATGGACACGGGACCCTCGATATTTGTTGGATATCTCGATCGCTACTCGCCTAATTTTTTTTACTGGTTCTTTGGGACAATTTCTATTGGCACAAAGAAAAGGAAAAGAAAAAAGAAAAGTCATCGGAAGGCGCCACTGATTGCCTCCTGCTTTTTTTTTTTTTTTTTTTCAACTACCATTTCCTGCAAATACTTCATATCATACATTATGCTCGGCCAGCTGCACTGGGTATAATTTTTGTATATCATTCCCTGCACCAAACTGCTATCTTGTGTACATTGCTAGTGTCTATCTTACCGTCAGGCCTGTTGTGTCTCATACTGTACATCTTTTTATTTTGTTGTCAAAATCATCCTCTTCTTCACCCATGCCACCGCTTGTTGTGTTATTCGCCCTCTTCCACTGCACTATTTGTTCACCTGTACATAATCATTACTCGCGCGAAAAGCGTGCTTTCATGTGTATACTTAGCTTCCTCTCCTCCCCATCGCATATACATAGTAGTCAATAACCAATGTTGCTTGCTATTATATTTGTAAAAATTAATCTGAATAACACGCACCAATATAGTCTTCGGAGCCTCGTTTCAGAATGACTTCTGGTACATGAATGAGGCGTGTTCGGTTACTCTATGGAAACTCCCTCTGGCTTCTCTTCATCCGCGTCCTGCAAGTCCCGCTCACACAAGGTTATCCCAATTACAGGTAGTAAACGTCAGCTCGATTCGACTCTTTTGTATTCCACAGAGCATGCGATTTTTTTTTTTTTCTTCAGCTCCGTTGTGTGGCCAACTCGTTTTTTCTTTTCGAAGCGCCACACGACTCGTTCGGATTGATCAAGTACGGTTCCGTTCCGTCCAACGCCATTACATATTGCAAATTTCAGCGGTATTCATGCTTATCAACTAAACTATCGGATGAATCGGGTCTTCCGATTCGGAACAAGAGAGGATCAAAGAAACGAATTTGGTGTGGGACGTGTAGTGAGTTGGACATGTCCACTAGGACTTTTTTTCTCTTTGTGTGTGTGCGATGGTGTTCCTGGAGGGGGGGGAATCTGGAACGTTAATAACGTGCCTGTCCGGGCCTTTTGGCTGTACATGTCCATGTCCTTGAGCCATGTGTCTAAAAAAACAGCGTTGTACGGCTACACGGCGCGCCCCCCCTTCCATCTCTGGAGCTTTCATATACAAGTCATCGTTGTCGTAACGAGACGTTTAATGATAGTACGAGTGTACGTACAAGGGATTGCCGCTGCCAGGGCCAAAAGTTGCATAATGGATCAGTAAATCTGCGGTTCTCTCTCCCTCTCTTCCATTTTCATTGATTCGAGTTTTACTTGGAGTTCATTGGTACCCTGGAGATGTCAACAAGACGTCTTTCCGGTGTTGTGGAGTTGTCTTATTAGTTCATTAAAGCAAGTAGGTCCTTGTTTGAATAGGAACGAGTCATTTAATAATGGGCTAGACTCAACGTCTGGAACCAACGCCCCCTACATTGGACCCAAGTTGGACAGAGTAGATCCCTTTGTTTGCATGAAAAAGCTTGCATATTCAATGTTGACTTGGTAAATTGGTCCTCGCAAAGATAAAGTGGAAAAGTGAGAGGGCGGGGTACTGTCGGGTTGTTTTTTCCATACCGGGTATCAAAAGCGCAGACGACGGTACCCAGAATTTGGGGCTACTGTGTATGTGAGCCACGCGTTTCAGGGACGTTCACTTTACAGGTTGAATGAATTCACGTATGTACGCATGAGGTGCTACAGCATTGGTCAGTGCACGATACGTGGTTGGCTGAGGACTCCAGGCCCCAGGTCATGATCCCCAGTGGGTGGAGGTTAACTGAACAGAGTTTTTCGCTTGGCAGGCTGTTGATAGAGTCCGAAAACCTCTTCTCTAGTAAATAAGTAATAAAATCTGAATTGAGTCGACGTTTATCAGTATGTTGGTATCGCACATGTTTCAAAGCACGCACGGACATAAACCTCTACCCGCCCAAGGCCAACCCTTGTGGAAAGGCAATCACAGAAAACCTTTTCCAAAAACTTGCCCCATGCCCGTCTCCGGTGAATGACAGCCTCCTAGAGCCCCATGACCCATATCTATCGCTTGCACCTTGATCCTTTCACATAAACATCTTGTTCGTGATACTCCCATCGCTCAGCATGTCCGAATAAATGGGAAAATTGCTCGGGACCCCCTAAGGATCATTGACACTGCACTTGACAGCCTGTTTGGAAACAGCAACTTGAAGGTAGAGGTCGGAGGGGATGCCGTCGCATTCGTTCGGACCACCCTGTCATGAAAAGTATACCTTGGACGCTTGGTGACCACCAAATGGAAACATTAGACTCACTAGGAGTCTCGACTTGTCAATCCACAACGTGTGTAATTCGGAACTGCCGAGTAAAAAAAAAAAAAAAGAAGAAAAAACAAAAACAAATTGACGGTAATGGGATTTGTTGGATTGCACGATCTCCGAGCGCCTAGCTTTTCATCGGAAAATTCCTCTCTCCAGTAGACCTGATACCGAAGAGACCGTATGACTAGGGCCGCTGCCAGGCAGAATTGGAGCTTCTCTACCCATTACTCACCTCTCAATTCTACCTGCCAACCGTAGTTGACTATGTCATCCGGGATATGTCGTGAAAAAAGCGCCACACTGAATGCTCTTGTTCCTTGGAAAGGCTGCTGTGCCAGTGCTGTTCAAGTGCTGTCTGAGTGTTGTAGAATCGAGAGAGAGAGAAGAGTCCCGCCTTGAGCGGGGGGTGAAAAACTGGCCGAGTATGACCGCATTTTGCCAAGTTTAGATGCCGATGTAACTTTGAATCATGTATCTATAAAAGAGCATATTCATCGGGATCCATGCAAGTCTCCAAGGTCTAGATGGGGCGGGACAGTATCACCCGAAGTAGGTGTTAAAATGGTCCCATTTAACAAACAGAGACAAGTCGCAGGTCGCGGTGCCTTGAAGACGAAAAAAATTGGGGACTTTATCTGCCAGAGGTCAAAAGAGTCAATCATGATTTTTTGCACAAAAAAGGAAAGCGAATTGGCAAACCATTCTGTTCCTCAATATTCCCTCCATGAGCCGATAACGAACATAAACTTCCCGACTTGCATAGGGATCGCAGACCAAACGCTAGATGAACCCTCAAGCGTACAGAGGACAGGAAGGACGGACCGAACTGGTCCGGTTTACCGTGTCACGTACGACGTCATCGCTTCACCGTCGCAGCCGCAGGCCCGCAGCTCGTTCTCCTCTATATCTCAACCTCTTCCTCTATATCGCAACTTCTCTGGTCATGCCCGGAATCACTGATCTCCCAGTAGAGCTTCACATCGATAATCTTTTACCCATTCTTCCACTTCCAGATCTATTGAGTCTTGGATTAACGAACAAGGTGCTTTTTGAAAGACCCTATTGAAAACGTCAAACTGATAACCGAGGATCTACAGGCTTTTGCGACCTTGTGTAGAGACGAAACCTTGTGGAAACGCAAGCTTCAGGCGGACTTCAATTTCTCTGGTGCAGGCACGGCTCGTACATCTGGGTGGAAATTCATCTACCTGAGACTCACAAAACCGCGAGGTGAGTGCCCAATATCTTGAATTGTTACTCATATAGCTCACGGAATCCAGTCTATGTATGGGGGTGAGAATGTGACACACATATACTGGGCCATTTACTCATTCGTACCAACAGAAACCAAGGTAACGGTCGCTTGGGATTGTCCAAATTGCCCAAAGCAACCCTTCCTGGCGTGCCTTTCCCTACCGAGCTTCGCATTCCTGGAAGGCGTATCGTGAGTCTCGTGGCTGGCGGAATGTATGCATGGCGCCCAGAACTCTATCACCTTGGCATTAATTGACACTGCTACCGGTCGACAGGTCATTTCACGCTCTGGATGATGAGGGTCAAATTTATGTGTGGGGTGAGATGCGAGATCTCCACGTTGATGAATCAATGCTAATGTCTATATACTTCAGGAACGCTGGATGGAACATCTTTCGCATTGAATAGTGACGGATATTCCGAACCGGCGAAGCCGGCACCTACGCCCATGAGATTGGCATTGCCTCACCCAACACGAAGCATCAGGTGGGAATTCCATTGGAACTGTTATTGTAGGCGTGCCGACCACTTACCGCTCACATACCGCAGCTGCGGGAGGATACATGCCTGTTCTTTGGATGCCAAACAAGCTGTCTGGAATTTCCTGAATTGGGGGAGGCCGTTCAAGATGACGTCGCATCATTTCTCAAGTCGATCCATCGTTCAAGTTGAATGCGGATGGGCATTTTCCGCAGTGTTGACAAAGTCTGGTGATGTACTGGTCTGGTGGCCATTTTCAGGACGACTGAAGGAGAGGTTTGACGAGAAAATGGCTGAAATGGACCGTGATGGGGACAAGAAAGTATTACCCATCGAGGACAATACAATCCCGTGCATCCCGTGGGAGGTTGAAGAGCATCCTACCCTGCTCCCACCGTTGCCTCCTTTACCAGACTTCAGCGAGGAAAAGAGCGATAAAGAAACACGCCTCATTCAGATAGCTGGCTATGAGGACCATCTGATCGGTCTCACTAACAAAGGGCACGTCCTGTTGTTTGATTCACTGGGAGGCGACACCTCTGTCCAAAATGGAAGGTGGACATATGTGAGGCATTCTATTTTTCATTTGGCACAATGGATGACATTGCGACATCTGATTCTGTAGCTCCCCAAGTTCAGTGAATTGGCCAAGGTCCGCTCGCATCCGACGTTCGCTAACAACAAGGCCACGCCTCCAGCCAAGATGAAGATAACACATGTGAGAACTGGATATACATTGAATACACTTGTCAGGAGGGGTAACACTTCATTTCATTTTCTAGGTTTCCGCACACTTTCGCCACTTTATCGCCTACTCTACAGAAGGCAGCTCCATCGTTCTCATGGGCAATCTGGAAACTACAAGCGAGATGCAGCCACAGATCATCCCTGAGCTACAGAACCAGTCAATTATATCCGTCGTACTCGGGGACTACCACTATGGAGCTCTGACCTCAACAGGCAAGCTTTTGACTTGGGGTGCATTCTCGAATGGCGCGTTGGGTCTAGGCGACCCTGCAGATTTACCCGTGGGAGCGCCTGGCGGTTTCGCCACTGAGCAGCATCGCTTACAGGCTGTAGAACGAAGAAGGGGTGAACCTCCAGCTGTTGAAGTACCCACAGAGGTTAGATTTGATCACCATCGCAAACGTCCAAAGGAACGGTTCTGCGTGGCCGCCGCCGCGTCCGGGTGGCACATGGGTGCACTGGTCATTGATTTGGAGGTAAGGTACCTATTCATATGCAGATGGAGGCGTGAATTGACTCCCGGCCCAGTCCAATGAGCGTGACGATGATAGTGACGTGGAAATGGAGTTTAAGGATAGAGAAGAGCCCGGTCGTGCCATTCGGCGAGGTATAGGAATACCACCGCATGATCCCAGTATACCTATGATTGCTCGCGGGGCGCCCGTCTTCAGAGTTGGTTTCGCGGGTAGAGGTGCGGGCAGGGGTGGTCACATGTAATCTAAGAATATGTCTATATTGTAGGTACTACCGGGATAGCGCTTGTAATGAATTTATACGTATTGCGGATATGACAGATCGTTATATTTTTAGCAGTTGTTGAATGTAGTGAACTGTTTGAGTTCCGTTTCAAAAGAAGTCCCCAAAAATAGTGGAGACGGGAATCCAACAAAAAGGGGCCTGACCGGGAATTGAACCCGGGACCTCCTCGATGTGCCAATACAAGCCCTAACAAGGAATCATACTACTAGACCATCAGGCCTCTGACATCTGGTCGGATCACAAGGTATATATGGCGACTAGAAGTCTCTGAGATCGACGCGGTACTCCCGTTATCGTACATTTGAGACTATCATGGTACATCTAACTACTTGAATCGAGTAAATATCTTCCGCAGAGGTACTGGCATCCGACTGCTGCCTTGACCTTCGGTGTTCCCGACACTACCCCTCCTAAACGTGTTCTCATCCAATGCCCGACGACCGGTATACGTTACAGACAGTGAGGCCCGGGTTTTCGGTCTATTTTCTTTCTCCTTCTGGGACTTGTCGTCCTCTTTCGTAGCAGTAGTGAAAGCGCGCGCGCGCATGGGAGACGAACTGGTCCGTAATGGTATCATTTTCGTCGGTCTAGGAGGTGAAGTGCTCGATTTAAGAGTAGGCAGCATGAGCTTGGATACTGGAGTCTGTTTCAATGCAACACCGTTCTGACCGGAGGCAGGGATTGTCGAAGGCCTTAAAGACAGACTAGACTTGGGCGTCGGTCTCTCACGTATGGCAGAGATAGATGATCGACTCGATACCGGCATTTCAGTGGGCGTCTTTGGTGGCTTCGTTACAACTTTTCCGTAAGCGGCAGGAGACTTCTGCCTGCCAGCGGCGCGCAAAGACGGGGTAACGGATGATCCTGGGAGCGTAGCATGTGACAGAGGTGCGGCATAGTTGCTTTGCGGAGTAAATGTGGAACGGAGGGGTGAAGGACGTTTCAAAGGCTTGTGCTGGGCTGATCCTACGGAACGACGAAACAGAGGACGGGAAGGCGACGGGTCGACGAGCTCCTTTGAGATAATAGGATGTTCTCCCGTGATGGGCGACTCGGCAAATCTAACACTTTTACACCGCTTTAGGATACCTCGGGGAGAGGGATTGACAGGGGTACCACTTGATGGAGAGTCACTCCTCGCTGACGGGGTCGGGGAAGATGGTGATATGGGTCTCTTGGAATCGCCGATAGGGTGTAGCAATAGAGATGTTTCACTCTCCAAGGAGAAAGACTGATCCGGGGTAGAATTTGAGGCGCCAGCGTCATTCAGACCTTTGAATGGGGGCGTTACACTTGATAACGGACTTGAAACAAGGGTGTGGTCAATGGAGCCTAGGGTAAGATCCAACTCTTCAACTGAGGCCTCCGCCACAACGACAGCCGGATTGATCATTGAGACTGCATCGCCATATTTCTGCATAATAGACTGAGCGAAACCCCATTCATCTATCTCAGAACTGATAGTAAGACTTGAAGATATGGCCTGACTAGTGACTCCTTCCTCGACGGATGAGGTATGCGTAGATGGCTTGACTTGGAGGGGAGCGCATCGAGACCGTAGGTCATATATCATGTCATTGAAGTTGGCTGGCGGTTGTTGGGTATTTCCGGCATACTCCAAGGGCGGCCGCTCGTAGGATGGAGTTCCGAGAAAAGTCGTTAGGATATCAGGGTATGGATCTACTGTCTCAAGATTTTCCGGGATACCGCTATTAATCAAGAGGGGTGGTAGTGGCCTGTTACCACGTCGAACAGCAAGAGTAGTCGGACAGGAGGATTGCATACTGCCTGTTGATGGTAGCGAAAGGGGCATAGTAAAGTGCGAGTTGGAAACCATGAGGAACGGCGGATCCGGTGTCGCTGTGACTGCTTCCTCCGGCTCTTCCTTGAAAAACGATTTCAGATGACGGAGCTCCAACATCATATCAACCATATCAGGGTTCATGGTGGAAGCCGGCACATGAAGGGACCAACGCTTTGTCTCTCCTCCGGTTTTCAAGGTAATTTCGCGTTCAAAAACCAAAGCATTGCGGAAAGAAGAGGACTCATGTTTCGTGGCACACCGTGATCGTGCATACTCTGAAACAGGTTCCTTCCTGGCAATTACAGCTCGACCGGTTTCCCTTCTGTGTCTGTCCACAGAGAGCACATTCTGGATGGCATCTGGTGGGTCCTTGGCGTACTCCGGAATGATTTCGGTCTCTTCGAGATCAACGATTCCCCATGGTATGTGCCCAGGTGCAGCGCACGTCGTATTCACGGTTGCCTGTGTTTAATATTAAAAAAAAAAACGCAAAATACAAGTTGTTATTCACATACCGACCACTTTTCGATACACAACTCTTCCTTCAACATCGTCCTAAGGCGCGGCGGCGTAGGTATAGTTATAGTGACTCCACTGGCTGGTAAATGTGATACAATGTTGCTGATACTAAGGAAAGATGACATAGGAACCATACATCCCAGTGGAATTGGCGGAGTGGACTTGTCCTCCGAGAGGGTTGACAAGGAATCCAGCGAGATTGTTTCGGATAGTAGACTACCGTCCACAAGAGGAATGGATTCGAGGACAATGGAGGATATAGATGGACTGGATGCGCTGTGCGTGCTCGAATTCGACGATAGCATGGTACATAAAGGAGTGTAAGGCGCGTTCTGTGAGACTTTACAGGCTTTGCAGTACCCAGCGGCACTGCAGATCGTTGTTCAAGATCAGAAATTCAATAATTACCTAATACTGTTATCTCTCTCTCTCTCTCTCCGTTCAACGACTGGACCCTGGGACGCTTGCTGGCCTGATCTCTAGTGTTGCACTCAGAATTCCTCTATAATTCCACCTTATCAGAAGAACGGGAAAACCAAGGGATTTGTGGATTCGGCGCAATCTGAGAATCATCACGAGCAATGATTCCGAACTGAGCGTCAAGGCGCTGAAGGCCCGATGTTTCGCATGGTTTCCAGCAACCTGAACTGCTTTCATGTTTCCGTAAAATCCCCTTGTGATTATCGCGATGCAGCCTGAATGTTATGGGGAACTCTGACTCTGCTGTTGCTTGCACAAGTTGCGACTCGAGAGCATGTGCACAAGATAGGCCTTATCGGAGGATAAGGCCTAACCACGCGCGCTACATGAATGTCTTGAATAGTGTTGTGCTTCTTCGCGTCTCTGAAATGGATCATCATCACCGACGGTCACTACACTATATCTGCCAAGGCACAGTCACCACATGCGTCGACACAGGTTAACATACGGATCCTGGTCACAGCGAAGTTGTGCATCATTCATTGTGCTTGCGAAGATATAGCATAAAAGCGAATCAGTATTCATCAATTCCCTTCGTCTTTTTCTGACCTTCCGCGACGTGCAAAATGAGACTGCAGCCCTTCTTGGCCATTCTCGCTGCTGCTCTGCCGCTTGTTGTCAAGTGTGCGCCAATATCACATGAAGAGATAGAGACAAACGTCGCTCAGAACCTCAGGTTGCTGAGCCTGGAAGAGGGAGCCGATCCAGTATGGAAGACGGAAGAGGAGAAACTCGACCTGATGAGGCAGGGAGTGAAATTCGTGAGTCTAATTTATGTCTGCTGTTCCTAAAACGATTTACTGAATATACTCTACAGTTCGACGTCACTGAGGTTTACGAAGATTTACAGAAATTCCCTGCGGTCAAGGCTCCTGCCGCTACATGTACGTTCTTGCTTCGTAATTGACCAATTTTTACTAAACAGTCACGAACAGTCCCTTCACCTTCACACCAATCTGCAGTGAGACCTATTCTCAGCACCTTGTCAACCTCCAACATGCAGTCGTCTCTTTCCAGTCTCACTGCATTCAACAACCGCTACTACACGGCCTCTACCGGTGCGGAGGCCAGCAACTGGATATTAAGCAAGGTCCAAGGAGTACATACAACTTCATTTTTGCAGGCTTGATGACATCCTAACCTCAAATCTAGTACGCGTCCGGCCGCTCTGATATTACTGTGTCCCTCTACAAACACAGCTGGACGCAATCCAGCGTCATCGCCAAGATTGCTGGAACTTCTGCCTCAAGCCCCGTCACGATCCTTGGTGCACACTTGGACTCAATTAACCTGAACAATCCCAGCTCTGGTCGTGCTCCGGGAGCTGATGATGACGGTACCGGAACGGTCAACTTAATTGAGGCCTTTCGTGCTCTCATCGCCGCCGGGTTCAAGCCCTCCACGCCCCTGGAGTTCCACTGGTACTCCGGCGAGGAGGCAGGACTGTTGGGATCTCAGGCTATCGCGACCAGCTACAAGAACTCGAGGGTCAACGTGAAAGCTATGATTGAGTTTGACATGACTGGATAGTAAGATCATTCCGGATGTAGCATTTACCATATCACTGAACCTGCACCTTCATAGCTTCAAACCTGGTTCCACTGAAGTCATTGCGCTAGAAGCCGATTACATCGACTCGGGCTTGAACACTTTCATGCGAAGCATCATCAGTTCATACTCTTCTCTTCCCGCAGCCAATGACACACCGGTACATATTCTATTCATGTCGCTTTCTTCTGCCGTTAACGATGACGCTGACATTTATCCCTCTTATAGTGTGGTTATGCTTGCTCTGACCATGCTAGCTGGTATAGAGCCGGGTATCCGACCGCGATGCCTTTCGAAGCCATTACAGGTGTATCCTTTTCTTTCCTTCTTTGGACATTAGCTGACGAGAAACGTCAACAAAAGGGAATGATAACCCTAATATTCATTCAACATCAGATACCACTTCCGTCAATGGTTTCTCTTGGTCCCATTCGTTGGAGTTTACCAAAGTTGCTGTGGCGGCTGCGTATGAACTTACAGCCTAAATCAATTAATATATTATGGTGGCGATTTGAAAATCATCGCCGCCGCAAGGCACTGTATGTACGTCGGTTGATACCACAAATCGTTGAATCCAAAATTGTAACAGTAGCAACTTGCCATCAGAGGTGGGGTACACAGCGGGAGGGTATCCCTGAACGTCCAATAGGCCAAGGGCCGATGTCCAGCGGTAAGTACGATTTGCAAATCGCGAGGGGTATGAATCTATGATCTTTGCGCCTTCCGTTTTGCTTGTACGATGGAAGTGGAGTGCGGGACACTTTCAGGGTCGCAATTGTGGCTGGCATCGCTTGAGTAAGTATGTGTACCACTCGGATGGGGTCGGGATGGGGTAAGTCGAGCGTGACTTGGTGGCACCAGGTCTAGATCCAACTGTTTAAACAGAGAATTTTCTTGTCTATAGCCTTAAGAGATATCAATCCGAGCAAGTTATTTAATGGGGGCGCAAAAGTACCGAGGGCGAGCCTTCGTGTATGTTCCTATAGGCTGCCTTCCACGAACTAAAGAGTGTAATAGGAATTCGACCGACTTTACGTCTTCCAGGTCTCAACTCCATAACCCCTGAACGCGCGGGCGGTCAGGGAATCCGCGTGAGGTTTCGCATACATCTAAGCGACGCCAGTTAGCTGGCGTTAGTTATCCCCGTCGCTATTATCTCTAAATAATGAAATATGCACGCACTTTACCATGCTGCATCAGGAGGGCACTGACAAAATTCCTGAGATTGACAAGCAATCTCAATTGCCACAGGGATGTGTAAATACACCTCTCCCACGCTCCCTACATCGTTGAAATAACGAAGTCACGAATGATGGCGATCGCCTTTTTGAAAATTGCGATGACGATGCGGTACAAGGTGCCTGTCAAGTTGAAGTTCTGTCAAAAGATACTTTATTATGAGATCCTACAGTGATTGATGGTGATAAGCACTCACGTTCAGGGTCCCAACCCGGAAACTTTATTTCAATGATACTACACAGACAGTTAATGTCAAATATATCCATAAAATGCATAAAGTTCCGACTCGAAATCTGGGGTTGTTGGTAACGTTTCAGAGCACTAACACATCTTCTGGCAATCTCCAGGCAAAAGGCTCAGTCATTTCTTCAGCCACAAGATCAAAAGGAAAGATGAAGGTCCCAAGATCCTCCCGGTTCCGAAAAAACTGGATTCGCTATGTAGTCGACTGAATGATAACAGGATGCTTCGAATCACAAGGTTCGCCGGTCAACAGTTTGAATATTCGTCGCTTGAAGCGTCTTTCAGCCACCAATGTGAACATCAGAACCGACTTGAATTTGTTGTCATGGAGGCTTCAGAGGAATGTCTTTTGAGCTGTCGTGAATCGCTTAGGTTGGGCAATTCAGTGGTCCGATATATTGTAGAGAGCCAAGCCAGACAGTGATTCAAAAAGGAAAGCAAAGTTCTTGTAGCCCTGCAGTAAGTGTGCAAGTCGTCGTTCATGATCAACGTTAACTTTGACCGATATTTTCGTCTTCGGCATATACCGGACGAAATTCCCACACCGTGTTCGATACACATCCGGGACCGAAATTGTGCAAACACGACAACGGTGTCACAACGTTTTGGTCTCTGTATCTGTAATCGCGCGACTGTATCATAATATTCCTGAGTTCTCTCTCTGGGTAAGTCTTGATTTCATTCTTTGGACCCTTGTGATGAATTTCTTTACATGTTTGCACGTCAGTCTGAGCATGGAAGATCTTTCATGCAAAGGATGTTACTTTCGCTTTCTGATAATTTCTTGCTTCTTTCAGCTTTCCTTTTTACATGGCTCAATGTGCTCACAATATCTATTTAGAAGCTGTATATTACTGGAGTTTGACGTTGAAGGTGTCGGGTAAAGGACTTAAGGGGGACCCGTGAGTTGAATCTCATATCCTGCTGTCAGGCGTTTATACCAGTTGTTTGTAGCGAATAACACATAAAGGAATATACCACCCTTTCACATCTGGACAAGGAGAACGTTCAGGTCACTTTGACGTATTCCGGTATCAGCACCCTGCTTTCGTGCTTCTGAACCAACCATGTCCAACCTAAGCAGCTCGTCAGTATCACGGACCCCATTGACCCCTTCTTCGGTCGCCAATGGGACTTCTTCTCAGAATAACGGCGCTTCTCAACCAAAGCAGGGCCTAGTGCCTACTAACAATGTCTCGACGATTGAGGGGGTGACTGTGCGAGCCCGCATCGATCCCACCTTGACCGTAGATGACGTGGTAAAACAGCTTTGCGTCAATCTAAAGATCAAAGGGCAGTCGTCCGACTACGCACTGAGGGATGAAAACGACGAGCTTGTGACGAATGAGAATTTGAGAAAGAAAATTAAGGCGAAGGTGAATCTGAAGTGCGTGCCGTCCGCTTACTTCCTTATCAGAATTCTCATAGGCTCAACAGATTGGTGAATGCCCCAGCTCGCGAAGGACGGGATATGGTAGAGAAGCTCGGAATGCGGGACGACAGGTCGTTGAGGCTCAATTTATTTTCTCTGCAAAAATTCATTCGGGTGAGTTCATTTGTTGATCCATTGACTGAAATAGTCTCCCGACATTCTATACAGGAGCATGAATTTGCGCAGGAGTTCATCGACCGTAACGGTGTGGCAGAGCTGGTCGATGTAATCTACACAACTCATGGGAACATACTAGCTGTGCGTGTCACCCTTCAACTTGGTATACCCCCATCTCACATATACCACAGCATGCACTCCTAGCAATGCAGAATCTTATGGAGCTGGAGTACGGCTGGTCTACACTTGATGCAACTTTCATCTCCAAGATTGTTCACATACTTTCGTCCCCGCAAACTCCTATCAACGTGTGCCGTCCTGCTACCGCTATCTTGAAGAAACTTGTCGAGGCAGATCCAGCTAATGCCCCTGGTCCCCAGGCCAGCTCCAGTAAGAACGTCCCAGTCCCTACTCCGGGCTCTATTTACTGCTATGGGTTCCCGATCGTGTTCGAACAGATGAGAAAAGAAAAGACGCTTCTGGAAACGGTGGTAAACCGTCTGGGAAGCGCAGAAACGGCGATGGTGCAATATAGGTCAGTTTTATATTTTTCTCTTTTGTTCTGCATTTGGGTTCAACGATTCACATATGTCGTTAGCATCATGTTGATCAACTCTCTTTTGGCGCATGCCAGCGATCTCCGGTGGGAAGAATTCACATCAGAATTGGAGAGATTGAATGTAAGGAGGGCGGTTGTGGTGCGTTCCAATTACTTTGACAGCATGCAAGTGACTAAGATACTCGTCAGCGACTTATGTCAAATCATACGATGGAGGACTTGACCTCATGTATACTGGACTTCCAGGCCAACATGCTGAGAGTCATGCATCGCAAGAAGACCACACCGGTCGATTCAGAGAATCTGACAACACATGCAGCAGACCTCAACTACATCTGGACCAGGAGCAAACTTGTTGAAGAGCGGGACGAGGAAGATACACTGTTAAAGTGGCGGAAATTAGGCTTTGATTCGGAAGACATTGATTATGAGTTCCGTGATGTTGGCGTGCTTGGACTCGAGTGTCTGGTATGTTTCCACTGATACACTATCGCGACGTCTCTCATTGGCTTGCCAGAAACGATTTGTTATGCACGATCCTGACTTCTCAAATGTAAGCTCAGTTGATACATGGTTGACCTAGGGTCGAATCACTGTTGACGTCCCGCTGTAGATGGTAGTCGAACAACTCAGCCGACCTGAGGAGAAAAGGTGTCCGATTGCAAAAGCGTCGAACGAAGTCGTGGAGCTGCTTTCTGAACACTGGGCTATATTTGCTCCCGGATGTGTGTCTTGCGTCGATGAATGCCTGTTCTTTGGTCTGATAATATCGCCTATAGATTCAACATCAACAACTTTTCAGCCCTTCTTCCTCGACTTCTACAAGGTCCATTCACTAGCCACACACTTTTTCCTGCGGATGTGGAGTGAAAGTGGTGCCGCGTTTGGGGACTTTACCCGGGTTGCTGCGCTTGCTCGTAGCCAGTAGGTACTTTAGGGCAGGTCTGGATATTCCGCTAATAAACCTGTTGCAGGGTCAAGGTTGCGCTTCGGAACGAGAACAGTCGGCCTTGGCACGAAGTAGAGGAGGATTTTGTCGAGTGCGAGTATCGAGCTGTCAGAGATAGGCAGATGAAGGAGTTGGAACTTGAAGATGATCTCCTGAATAAGGTACCCGTAAGGTGCGCCCAAAGCCTCTCGTTCGACAAGACGTAGATTTACTGTTTTGTCTGTAGGAACCTTCGGGCCAAGATCTACAAGGAGTCGTATGAATTTGTTCGACAACAGCGAATCCAGTGCCTATTGCAAGGCGCTTGGTTTATCAACGCACTTCCCAGCGCGACCCCTCTACCACGAGACTCCGTCCGTCGACCCACTCGGCCATGGCGATTCATGCGACTGGTGTGTTCTACCACCATATCTATAAATATGGTGGCTTATCTCTTTTGTAGGATAATGGCCTCAAATACCTTCACTACGTTGATAATGCAGTCAAGTTCCCGGTCCGCAATGGACTGGAGGACTTGCCCGAACGGATAGAAGTAACAGCTATCGCTGAAATTGCTACTGGCACAGGAGTGGCCCCTCCCCACGTTCTTCGCGAGCAAAATGATCTTCCGTCGGCAACCTTGGCCCCTTCACCGTTATCGTTTTCTCTCCTAAGTCATCACGGGGAGTCACTAGCGGATCAAATAGCGCCTGATGCATCCCGTTGGGCAGATTGGACAGACGGCCTGAATATGCTTCGACGTGACGGAGGACACGTCGCGTCCAAGGAGACGGCTGGCTTTGTGCAGGCTTTGACGGAAATCGGGCTCAAGATTAAACTATTAGGCAAGTCGTTTTAATCCCATTATTGGAAGCAATCATTCACTGTTTGCTTTAGATCTGTCTGGGGAAAAGATTGACATTCCTAGCGGATTGAGCGCTGGACCTCCTCCAACAGACACCAATTACTACTTCTCAGAATTGATGTAGTAATTCGACTCGTATCATCCCTCACTTGTTTATTATATCATCTTATGCTTTCCTTCTCAGTTGGGTTTCATAGAGCCACTGGGATAGCTATTGTATTGTTGGAATACATCTGGAACATTTGAATATGACGAGTAGATGAATGCAGTTGATGCACTAGGGATTAGCTATCGTATTGTTGGAATACATCCGGAATATCTGAGTATGTTGAGTAGATGAATACAGTCGTAATGCAGTTGATGCAAGAGTACAGTGCTGATGGCTATGCAGAGTCAATGAGTATCGTGAAGTGAGATGGTATGGGAATTGTTTTACGGGGGTTGAACCCGCAAGGAATGCTACAGTTGTCTGAAAATTCGGGGGCGAAGAAGATTATCAGGCATCTAAAACGGTCCCTGCTCGTTTCATACGGCAGGTGACTAAGATCCAGCAACAGGGCGGCGTGAGGTAGCGAGGGTGAACTTCTAGCGGCTCAATGAGCATCACCGTTAATCATGGGGGTCTTGCCTTTTGAAGAAGCTAGGTATTCTTCTCCGGCCTTGAAGAAGGGTCTGAAGATCGCGTCTCGATCGTGGAAATCGTTGTGCACCACATTGACGAGATAGCAGCTGTCCATGAGATCGGATATGATCTTCCGGGAGGGTGAGTCTGCATCATAGATCTTGGCCCATTGTTGCCCAAGTTCGTACGCCTCATCCTGGACGTGACCAGATAAGAACAAATATCAAACGTTATCAAAAGTATGTGCTAACCTTCCACGCCATGAAACTGACAGCCTCTACGATGGTGGGCTGAATGATCTCCTTACCTGGGAACACACCCCAGGTCACGGCATTGGGTCCATCGGAATGCGTGTTGGTGCGAAGGTCGCCGCGTTTATTGATGACATAGTAAGTAATATTGCTGTCTCGCTCGATATGGGAGAGTAAGATGGAAAGCAACGCGGGTTGTACGAAAAACTCCAGGTATGCCTGATAGCCGCAAATTCAGTAACCAAGTCGATTTCCTCGGACTTCATTTAAGTTCTGCCATACACACCTTTTGATACACATATCCGTTGCTTGGACCCCACCCGAACACCTTATCATCGGACTTGGCACCATTGACGGCAGGTTGCGAATTGATCGTTAGGAAACCAAGGGTATTCATACGAGCTAGCTGTTGGGATATAACAGATGTTTCGCCCGCGGGTGCCTGGTCGGACCATGGTAGTGCAGGGAGTGTTCCAGAGCAAAAACGAGCAAAGAGGTCGGCCACTTCGGCGAAGCTGGTAGGTTCGCCCCATAATTTCAATGCGTCCTCTTTCTACGAGGAAGATCAGATCCGGTTTGGGGGCTAAGAAGAAGAAACTTACGGTCTGCTTGATCCATACACCATAACCGTCAAGTTCTCCGTAAGCAGGACTGCGAGAATCACCAAATCGACCGTTGGGATACTCGTCCCAGTTCTCCGTGCGTGAGATATATGATTTGGTTCGGTTCGCCCAGAAGATGGGTCGAATCGTTTCCTGACGTCTGCTAGGCGTAAGCGACTGGCTCGAAGCGTCAGTAGGCGTCTATCCAGCATATGGTAAAATACACACCTGCCTCCATGGTAAGGGCTTGAGTGTCTCCACTCTAGGCACAAGGTTCAACTCTTCTAACAGCATTTTTGTGCCCTTCTCCAGATTCATGGTATAAAAATGAAGTCCACGGATTCCGAGATTGGCATTCAAGATCGTCCGGCACATTTCGGCGACAAGTTTCGTTCCAATTGCCCTAACCTTCTCATCATCATTCTTGTGTGGCTCTAGTGCGTCCATTAAATGCTGAGGAATCACCGTCTTTGCAAGACTCGTTGCGCGCATAAAACCGTTCCAGGTTTGGATAGGCGCGATACCGGGGACAATAGGAATTGTGATTCCAGCGTCACGGATGGCCTTGGCCCAGTCAATAAAGATGTTGACATCGTAGAACATCTGGGTGAAGATGAAGTTGACGCCAGCTTCTATTTTCTCTTTTAGCCATTGAATTTCCTGGTCGAGCTCCTCCTTGGGCAGAAGCATGTGTTGGGGGAAGCCAGCAACAGCAATATCAAAGTAGTCGCCGTATTCACGTCGAATGTGTTTGACAAGGTCGATTCCATGGACAAAACCACCTTCAACAGCCTCCCAATCGTCTTTTCCCATTGGAGGGTCGCCCCGGAGGGCCAGAACGTTTCTGCATCCGGAAATTTTGGCTTCCTGTCAAGCTCGTGCATCAGTAAATCCTATCAAGGTATAGGTGAGTTGCAAACACGCACCCGGAGAGCAATATCGACTTTCTCCTTCGGCATATTGGTGCATGTTAAATGCATGCATGTCTCTATACCAATCATACCCTGGCAGGTCTTGACCATCTCTGCGGTCAAATCCGATGTTCTACCGCCAGCATTCCTGGCATGACATTAGCCTAAAACCCAGAATTGATAAAGGGCTAAATTAAACACACCATGTAATGTCAATGAATTCGGGACCCAGACCTCTCATACGCTCTATACGATCCAAGAGGTTTTGCAGACCCTACAAGGTATTCATTGGTATGTGACTTGATGAAGCCTGGTGATAGACACGTACCTGCGCAGTCCTCGGAGGAAAGTATTCAAACGACCACCAGACCTTATTGGCCTTTTCGCATTGCTCGATCTTCTTTGTAATCTTCATTATGGGGTCGTCAGTATGGGAAAGGGAAGAGCGCAGGAGGATGGAAGATGGTGGAATAAAAATACTTTATGTAGCACTATAGAAAAAAATAATGATCGGATGATTCCCGTGGGAGTCACAACGTGTCCGGCCCTGATCCCCTACTGGTCCCCCAAAGTCATCGAACCTTGCGATAAACACGTTCTTCAAGGCCTCAAGGATTTGTACGCGATTAGGCGATAACGCCTCCCTTGCAACGAAATTGAACATGAGCCAGATCCTCGCAAAGATTTACGTGCAAGGTGTCATTACGATCGAGTAGTCCTACGATACACTGGCAGCAGGTCGACCTCCGTGACGCGGCCGAAAATACATTTCTCAGAAACTTTTGTATCATGCAACATTTCTGAATGCTTGAGAGGAATACAGGTCGAGGCCCCGCCCCGAGGGTTCACGCACTAAACAGGGAGACGGGTTATGAAATCAGGGTGCTTCGAAATAATTCGAGATGCCTGCCAGATGATGATGATGGCCTGCAGCTGGCCACTCTGCCGTCGTGTTCATAGACTACGCCTCTTGACAGAATCTGATCTTCATAAGCTGAGCAGGTCATGAGCACCATGTTCGCCGAATGATATTCTTCCCGTTTTGAGAAACAAAACAGCGGCACCTGAGATAGAATTGAGTCTCGGATCGAATACCTCATGGGTAGTTGACCAGCTCTTCGAGAAATAGTGTCTCCCCTTTTGCCTATCTTCTTGGGGCAGAGCTGGATCCTGTATAGACGAGACTCGAATCCGAGGCGCAAGGCTGATGTGTATTACTGCGTGGAGCTCGGATAGGTAACGAATCTAGCATACGGACTCGGAACTCCGAATGCAAGTATTTGTAGGACCTAGATGCGATTCTGGTTTCTAGACGTTAGTAGGGCGCTCACTCGGAATCATGACAGCTAGACGTCCTATGCAAGAGTATATCCAGTATTTTTTAGAATCTGAGAGTGCCTTATATCAAACGAGGGACTCATCCCACGTGGCGCAAACAACAAGCGCCCATACTCAGAGCTGTGCAAATGAACCATCACGATCACCTGACCCACAGCGGCCCTGAGCGCCTACCGTATTTCTGTGGGGAGTTGTTTGTGCACGGTTCGACTTGTAACGACGACGACAAGAGACCTGCGAGAGACATCAGCCTGTCTTTCTTCACGAGGAACCACGACCAGTAACGACTTTCTGTCAAGAAATATGGGATTCTTCAAGCGTATTCTATCCATCGGGAGCAAGAAGAACAAGAAGAAACGCCCAGAGATCGGTCAACCGCTTCCAGTCGATGAGGTTGGTTTGCATCCTGAGACGCCTCATGAAGACGACACGGAAGCAGCCGTCAATCTTCTCTTGCGTTCTTCTTCAACTCGCTATGCCGTTGTTGCTGAGATGGATTGCACTTCACTCCCTCCTCTTCGTGCGTGGTTCAATGTTTTGACTGGTTATAATATATTCACTCATGCTATCACCACAGCTCACCCGATTGATAACGTTTTGAATACTCCCAGTGCTTCTACTACTAGCCTCGATAGTACCAGTCTTTCGCGGAAGGGCACATACAATGTCAAATTACACCCTCGAGAACAGCGCGACCGCACCGATTCCGGACCTCGGGACACACTGGCGACTCCTAGAGCTCCTCAGCAGGACACAGACAATGCGGCTGAGAGCAGTCAGTTCATCCGGCTTCGACGGGACCCGTCTGTTGCCAGTCTACTCGACTTGTATGATGAGCATGGCAATTTGCCAGCTCAGGCTTTCTCTGATAGCCCAACCAAGGAGGAAATTGGACGTGCTCAGACCAAGAGAAGCGGCTCGACATTACGTCAGTTGCTCGGGGATCCCAACTCTGAACACGATAGCAACTGTGAAGGCGATATTTCTTGGGCGGAACGCTACCTTGGGTAAGTTGATTCGTTAGTTCCACCAGGAACTCTTCTCATAACGTAACGTCCACAGTGAAGGAAGCAGTGCAGCGTCGTCAGCATCGTCACTCATACTCCAAACTCCAGACAACTTTGACTCTCATTTGCCCGACAATCATTTGGTTAACAATCATGTTCACAACGACATTACGTTCTCTAGCGACCACGATCTTTCATCCAGTCTGATAGAAAACCCAGCAATATCCTCCATGGAAGTGGAACTCAGTATAAACACCGAAAATTCTCATATCGGCCTTTCTCACAGCGGCAAAACACCATATCAGCATGATAACGATCCCAAGACCCCACGTCGTGCTTCCCAGATTTTCGGCTTTCTTACAGAAAGACGTCGATCTCGCGCGCCAGAAGACTGTGACAGGTCTCTCCCAGATCCACCGAGTGCTTTCAGCTCTCCTTCTGACAAGGATTCCACTGAAGGCCCCTTACGTTCCCGTTTTTCCACTGATTATTCTTCTGAATCGATGTGTGTACCATCTTCATTGACTTCAATTATTCCGGCGACACCTATACCCCAATCCGTTCCTGATACCCCTGGACACCATCGGAATCCTGCTATCTCATTCAATTTTCACGAATCTCGACTCAACAAACAGACACGGCCCGATTCATATATTAGTGTGCGAGCACCATCTCCCCTCGACATCAATCCAGTGCGTGAAACTGGCGATATCCAGAGCGGATCTCAGTCGACGGCAGTTACCTCGCAGAACACAGGGGCAGAAACCAATGAGGTAGAGCTAGCGAAAGCTCGGAAGGTCAAGGTCATCTTGACCGCCCCCACCAAGGTCATCGTCACTGCACCTACTCCTTCCAACAATCCAGAACATAACAGACCACCGAGCCGGATCCCTCGAGGTTCACGCTCAGTGAAGAAGCGTCCTTCCAGTAACAGTCTCAAGGAACATCGTACCACTTTGTTAGATCGTTCCAATTCAGCGAATTCGAATGATCCGTTTACTCCCATCATATCACTCCCTCGCAAACTCCATCGCACTTCTTCCTCATCGTCCGTTCGTTCAGGGCAGGTGTCTTTAAATGAGAAGTCATCCTCTCCTCGAAAGGAAAAGAAGTCTTCCACCTTGCGAGAACAGGTACTAAAGGAGAACAATTTGGGTTTATCGGTGAAGGCAGATGTTCCCTTCACACCGATACGCTCGAATTCCTCCAGGTCATTTTTTCGCACAGCTGTTACTCCAGCAGCATTCCGACCACCTCCTGGTATGGTGCCTTCTCCAGCCTCATCTTCTGAGCTTTCGCCGGTAGGGAAGCAAATGATGATGGAGGCGAGGAGACAGAAGTCAATGATGAGGGAATTAGAGAAGGGACGGGATGGGCGCAGAAAGAGTACGAGAAAGTGATAATAGGAGCTTGGAATTTGGACTCTTTTTCTTTTGGCTTTTGCATGTTCCGGACCAAGCCTCTCGCAGATGAACCCGCAAGCTGTACTATATTTCGTCTGTTAATTATGCACTCTTTCTCAGCTTTGATAGCTTTGATTCAGTTCCATGTCTATTTACTTCATTCAGTCATAAAACAAAAGAAAACTGTATGCTCCTGAAAATCCGAAGTAAAGACTTGGGGGCATTGACTTGTGACACGACGCGACGCGTCAGGTCTCTCCGTAACCACGATGTCAACCAAAGCCATCGACGATTACCTGACAAAACAGATTCTCATCGAGAGAAATATCGTGCGCTATTTCTTTTTCTCATTGACCGTAATTTAACAGTGGGCCTTGTTGCCAGGTCACCTACCGTTCGCTGAGTCGACAGCACGCTATCCACGTCAACGACGCGAAAAAGCATGTATCATCGTTCCTTTGGACAAGGACGATATCTGACACATAAAAATAAACCAGTGCACTAGCTACATTCTACGAAAATGCCCGGTCTCGCAATGAAGAAGGCGTCGTCGCGACGTACTTGTTGAGCGGCGAAGTAGAACCGCAACCTCGAGATGAAGATCAGGACATGGATGTGGATAATGAAGAAGACGCGGAGTATAATGATGGAGACGAAGATGTTCTGGAGACGAGGATTCTGCTTGTTGGAGAAAAAGACCTTGCTAGTGCGTTCTTTCCGATCTCAAGTGAATTGAGCTGATACGTGTGCTCCCTGAACCCTTAGAGGCGAAATTACAATTCCAGTCTATTGAAACAATATACTTGTACTCTCTGTCGCCTTCACCTATTCATGTTCGTCTATTTTCATTATGCACATATACTGAGTTCATTAACCTGTTTACCTTTGGCTAGGATATTGACCTACTCTGTGGACCCATGGATTTTGTCCGAGCCAAGGATGCTGAAGGTGGTGCCGAGCTTGCAAAGACTGTCGGGAAGATTGTCGCTGAGGGAATCAAGGAAGCGAAGGTACGCTCTCATCTAGCCTGTTACATGTACGGAACTGACATCAGGTTTAGAACAAGGGCAAAGGAAAGATGCCACCCCCTCTAGCCCCAGTAGCAGGCCCGTCGAAACAGAAACCCGCTCCCGAGCCTGCAAAGAACGAGTCGACCACAGAGGTGAAGAAAGAGACTGGCACCGAAAAACCAAAACAAACCGGAAAACTCGACTTCAGCAAGGCAAAGACCAAGGCAGCGAAGGAAAAGGAAGCAGCGGAGAAAAAGAAGACAGAGCAACCTAAAGTTAAGAAAGAAGAGAAGTTAAAGATGTACAAATCACCGCCGGAGAAGAAGGGGAAAGAAAAGGCATCGGAAAAAAACCAAAACCTCGAAATCAAGGTCCTTTCAACCATTATTCTCGAAACGAGTGATAATCTGAATGACAATCTACAGTCAGAAAGTTCCGAAGAAATAGTGAACAAGGTTTGCCGCCTTCAATCATCATTCTGATACTCAGGTCACGACCAGTGTTCCACAGAGCTCAAGACGAAAGAAAGGTGCCATGTTGTCTGACGACTCCGAGGACGAAGCACCGAAAGCCTCAGCGAAACACGTTTCTTCAAACGAAACAAAACCGGCGATCAGGGTTAAGAAAGGTGCCATCCTAAGTGACGAAGAAGATGAAGTAGTCAGGAAGAAAGCTGCGAAGGCCAAGCCGAAGGTGGTCGATTCCGACGAGGAGGATCTTCGAGCCATGATGGATGAAGACGATGGTGAGTGTGGTGACCTCCTGACATTAAAGATGATTATATTGGACTATCAGATAAAGTGATACGCGCGTCTCGTCCACAAGCTGCCCAGCAGGAAGAATCAGAGGACGATGATGATGCAGACACGGTTGCTCAGCCTCCGCCCGATACAGATGGTGACATTGACATGGCAGACCCCGATGATATTGAGCCCTTGCCGAAGAAGAAACGTAAACCAAAGAAGGTCTGGCCCGTCGGAAAAAATGGGCTGAAGAAGAAACGGGTCATGAAAAGTAAAATGTCCACAGATGCAAAGGGTTACATGGGTATGCGCATGTTTCTATTACATGGCGACTTGCCTTCCTGAACGATGCCGCTGCAGTTACTGAGGACTACAGCTCATATGAGTCCGTGGACGAAGAAGAGGAACCGGAGCCACCGAAGAAAGGGAAGGCCAAAGCTGGCACGACTGCAAACAACAAGACAATGAAGAAGGAATCAGTAAAGGAAGAGCCAGACAGCGACACTGCATCTGCCAGTTTGAAGTCAAAAGCCTTAGCTAGATCAGGATCCGGCTCAAGCAGCAAGACGAAAGAGGCGGGAAAAGGTGGTCAGAAGGGCTCAATTGCCTCGTTTTTCGGAAAGCCCAAGAAATAAGATATATTAACTGATTAACGATTGTCATATTTGCAGAAAGGTTTGATGCAATAACATTCTTACACAATTTGGGTGCATTTTGAGTGTCCGTTTGCTAGTGCTTTGCGTCAAGAAACGCGAGGTGTCCCCGATATCACCGCTGGTGAAGCAATGATCCGTGTGGAGTTGCTAAAAAATCCTGACTGTCATTCCTGTCATTATGGATACCGATCGCAACTGCATGATGAGAAATTGAAGTTTCCATGAACCCGTCAGGGTGGTAATTGTCCTCTACGAGCCATAGCACCTGGACTTGGTAATGAATCCACAGACCAGAACTAAAGCGATAAGGGCGAGAATTCACCGTGCGACACCCACCAGAGTCCCACAATATTTGCACAGCGCACTATGCTCAAACGAGGGAGGCAAGGATGAAAAGCACCGACCGAAGGGTAACGGAACTGGTTGTACATTGTAACCTAACTGCATGTAAGAGTGGGACGAAGCCATAGAACCATGTGTCACTATGAGACATAAGCATGAGGAGAGAAGTCTGTTATAACAACTTGTAGCAAGTGAATTGAGAAGGAAGTATAAGGGTTAGAAATGACGTCGGGTAGTGAAGCAAATAAGTTAGAATGACTGGATGATGATGCTTGGGCAAGAAACAGAACAGGTTGAGAATGGGAAGAATCAGAGTTTTCACAGCGTCCAGCTGGCTTCATCATCGTCTCCCTCGAACTTGAGAGTTTCCAAGGATTGACTCCACTGAGCAACTTTGGGATGTGCGTTGACCTGCAACACGTGGTTCATTTTGTGAGGGAACAAAAAGGAGAATGTTTGCTCACTTTAGAAGCGTCGAAGTGGAGGACTTGTAAGCCATCCAGAGAGATGGCACGAGAAAGGGCGACATAAGCTTGACCTTGGATAAAAAGAATTAGTGACGGCAAGTGAGGCGGACACAAGGTAAGGTACCTTTCTCAAAGACTTTCCCGAGGTCAACTTTGACTCGTTCCAAGGTCTGACCTTGCGACTTGTGAATAGACATTGCCCAGGCAAGAATCAAGGGGAACTAGATGAGAATCCAAGCATCAATGAACTAATGGATCGAAATCATCACCGACGACGCTGACTTACCTGAGTTCTAGAAGCCTGAATTTCGCCACTGGGCAGTTCCACTTTGAAAGCTTCCGGTACAATCATAACTTCTCTCCGGCCTCCGTGGGGTATGATAAACTCGATAACTGGGTATCGTGTTTGTCCAACCTTCGAGGCGGATCCCTTTGGTGCCTTTGAGTTGGCACCCGCACTCGATGGTGGCTTGTCCTTGGACATTGTGAAGGTGTCCACGTCGTTCTCGGTGCCATAGACCGCAGGGTCGCAGAATCGCACGACGCGACCCATAGAACCGTTGACGAGCGTCTCGTCAAGGTTCTTGATCAACATGACCTAAGGCGAACTATTGAGCGGAGAATGAAAGAGCAAGATACTGTGAAACCAGTACCTGTGCGGCCTTTCTTAGAACAAGCAGCTGAGGTGCCATGAAGTTGCTAAGCAGCTTCTCTCGCTGCTGCGGCTCCGCTGTACCGCTGTCAATGGCCCGATATGGCATCTCTTCCTCTCCTTGAAGACAGTTGAGTCGTGTGCTATTTGAGCGATCTACGTCTTCGCGGCGAGGAAACCTGTGTGTTGAATGTGAGTAAAGAGACAGACTGCGTAGTATGTAGTATTCACAATTCGGTCGGACCCAGGCCGTCATCGTAATGTATCTCTCTAGACAAGGACTTGAACTTCTGAATAGACCTCGACGATAATCGTCCAAAACGCATTTCATTCAGCATGTCGACAAATTCTGCATGTCTTTCCTCAGAATCGTATTGATGGACAGAAAGCGGAGCTCCACCCACCTTGGTCAGTCTGTCGGAAGACTTTCGTGAGGTTAAACGTTCGTTGTATGGATCTTGACCAATGTTGAGCCTCAAAAGCGAACTTGACAGTCGAGGGACCACCTTTCGTAACGGGTGGTAATTGGAAGAAGTCACCTGTAACAATAACCTGTAAAAGACCTTTGTTGGACCTGTGGCTTAGAGACGATGATGACGTTCGCGTACTTGAATGCCTCCAAATGGTGCTGTATTTTTGCGCAAGATGCTTCCGACTTCACATAACTTGTCGAATAGGTCTCCGTCAACCATCGAGACTGAAAAGAAGTTAGATAAGTCAACAGCAACAAGGCAGCATATGCACCTTCATCAATGATGAGAACTTTTGTTCTTAGCCATCTCGTATTTGCCTTCTTGTTTTTCCTGATCTTCGTAGCCAACTCTTGGGGCGGTTCGAGCCCGAGACCAATCCCAGCAAAGGAGTGAATGGTTACTCCTCCAATATTGCAAGCAGCAATACCTGAACGTAGTGAAAATGAGTATTTGCACAATCACGACACAGCGAGAAGCTCACCCGTCGACGCAGTAATAGCAACAGCATCCATAGATTTTGCATGTTTCTTCCTCATAGTCTTGATGATTTCACGAAGTAGAACTGATTTTCCGGTTCCTATTATGTAGTTGGTTCATCAATGCCACATGTATGCGCAAACGGTCGTTGTCCGCTCACCTGCACTCCCTGTGTAGAATACACTCAACCCACTCTCCACAAGCTTGAGTATCTGTGATTGCTCCTGACTTAAAAATACTTTGGATATCCTCTTTCCACTAGCCACGGCCTGTGGCGCTTCAGTGATCTTGCCCTTCGATAGCTGTTGCCTATTGATGGGACCAGTGACTTTGGAAGTGCTTGTTGAAGGACCGTTGTCTTCACTCCAGGAAGACGGCAATACTCTCTTTTTCTTGGCTGCAGGTTCACCCGAATCCATATCCGAACGCGACGAAGAATCCGACAATCGTTTGTTGGAGCTCTTCGAATCCTCCAGCGGTTGAGCGGTCTTGGTACCAGACACACTAGTCTGCCCATTCAACGCATCCCGAATAGCATTCATCCTGAGCTGCATCCCCGTCAACTTCGGTGCTGCCGCTTTCGGTGGCGATGGAGGCCAGTCTATGGTCAAAGGGTCATCGCGACTACCCTTTGAGGTCTGGCTCTGGCTTCCGAATGAGTTTTCAGAGAAATCGCGCTTGAGTGTTCGAAGACCGGACTGGGATGATGTCTTCGTTCTTGACATGGTGGCGAGGTCGTCGCTCGGAGGTCGGTAATAGAATAGAAGAAAGGAAGCTCAAGTAATTTTCTCACACACGCGTTTGGTTGATGCCATTGCTCTCATGTGATCGACGCGTCTCAAATTCACTTGTTTTCGAAAGGTTGAGTCAAGTAAGTACATAGTGAACTACAAGTGTTGTATTTATGTGACAACCCTCATGCAATTGTGACCGTCTATTGGCGGGTCGTAAATTGAAAATGACCACAAAGATTTATCCAGAACCTCACCTTGGCGTAAAGAGATTCGACCACTTTGCTGACTTCTCCCAGTGTTTCGATAGCGGTACCATACATATTCTGCCACAGCAAGTTCGGTGGATGAACTCAACGAGAGGGTAAGGAACTTACATCCGGTTTCGGCTCATCAAACACGAGCAAGCACCCCCGACCTTGATCAAGAACACCATGGAACACTTTATCGAGAATCATCTGAGAAAGTCTGTGAGGATTCTATGTCAATAGTGTTGTATATTTAGCAATGCATTCAACTTGCTTTGTCTCGACACTCTGTCTTCCTTGGCCCACGGACTCGGCGATGAACTCCAGTTCTACCACCGAGTAAGGTTCGATGATTCTTAGCAAGTTTTGTTGAAGTAGCGCATCGTAGAGATCTGACAAGTGAGAACGGATTGTTGGATCGGATGAGAGCTCTAAGGACGGGTTTCAATGCAAAATAAACACTTCTGATAGCCAACACACGCACCATTTTTGTAATCTTTGAGCGCCTTCTCAAAGTCAGCCAAATTCCGTTCTTGATGCGCACGAGCAACAGCACGCATACTCTCTACCTCTCTGAGCTGGGCGTATTTCACGGCCAGCTTGATGGACAGTAATGAAGTGACATCCTCAGGCTATCAAAGGAGCAAGATAAACAATCAACTATCGTGAAACGAACAATCCGCTGACCAAGTTCAGCATGACCTTGCACAGAAGCATGTATTTCAGGGCACCGAGTGCCTTGCCATCATCGTCACCTTGGGAAGAGAAGTTCTCGAAAGCCTCGTAGAAGTAGGAGTAGGCCGTAGTGTAATCCTTGTCTTCAGCGTGCAGAATACCTATGCACAAGGTGAGATCGTATATTAACAGATACGACAGCAAACATACCTGATTGCAGGTCTAACGCGGCTTGTAGATGCGGCGGGCAGTATATTGAGTTTGCAGCTGTGCGAGAAGATGTAAGAGCCGCCTGAAGGGAATGTTGTTGAGCGGTGGTAAAACAAGCGGAGAATGACCTACTTTAGCCTTTGCAAGGTTTCCAATCCCTCTGTAAACTCGGCTCTCTAGCAGGTGAACTTCTGTAAGGATCATCTTGTCGTCCAGTCGTCGTAATTCAGTAAGAAGAGAATCGATAAGTGTAAGTGCCTGCTTGAACTGCTGGACTTCGAGCTGCCTGGATTTATCGTCGGTTTGGGCAAACTTCAGACGCAATGGATGAGCTTACAAGCCAGCTAATCTCGTCTCCAGATTGTGTTTCAAGAAGATACGCTTCTCCTTCTTGGCCCATTCAATGTTTTCCGTGAGGGTAGCCATTTGGACGTCCTGACTGTTCGGGATGGAGTTGAAGTAATCGAGAAGGGTTCGGACTGAACATCAAGGGATCAGTCGAGGTTCAGAGAGTGCAATAAGCGCGCCACTAACTGAGCTTCGCAGTCTTTGCTTTAGCAGAAGAGGACATGAAAGTCCGGGATTGTGTTATTATATCTGCTACACCTTTAGCGTTCCTGCAATCAATTAGTCTAATTTCCATAGGATATAGAGCCATGCTTACTTCTGATCCCTATATAGCTGCCCGAGATTCACCAGCGCAGTCTCCTGATCTCTCATGGTCTGCGCCAATCGCTCCTCGCCTTCATTCGGTGATGGTTTCGGTGTTGCCAATATTTGTTTATACAGCGACTCTGCACGCTTGATGTCTGTCTTCGCGGCGGCATCAGCATCTGCGAGTAATTTCTCTGTCGTCGACATTGGGGAAAGGTTCAAATATGGGAGCAGGAGAAGGAGATTTGAGGGGGACACGCGTCGAGATCGTGGGAACCCATTTAGCGATCGTGCTCATTTTCCCCCCGTCGACTTCGTTCATTCGTTACCTCGGATGACTACAAGACTTCGACATCGGCCAAATGCAGAAGATGAGGATGCTGCTGCTCTGAAATTGGGACCAGGTGCGAATATATAATATACTTCAAGTAGTTTGGCTGACTTTCGCTTACAGAGTTCAACAATGCCGGTTGTCTGCTTATCTCAGAAGTCAAGTATCTGCTGGAGAATCGAGATAAGGATGCCCCAGATACTGCGTATGATGTGGCACTCAAGGGTCCTTAATGTACCTGACATTTCTGTTCAGGGTGTACAACAAAACCCTTGAATATGTGAAGACGTTCACCAAATTCAACACAACCGACTCGGCCAGTGCAGTTCGAGAGTGAGTAGCAAGGGATTGTCTGCGAATCTCATTCTGAATAATTGCCGCAGGACCTTACGAAGAGAACCAGCACTGACCCAATTCGAAACGGCCCAGATAGCCAACTTATGCCCGGCAGATGCGGAAGAAGCGAAGAGTGTTATTCCGAGGTATTCCTCATGCTTGTCTTCACGATGCCAATACTTAGTGCCCCCATTAGTCTGGTGAAGCTCGACGACGATCGTTTACAGGCACTACTAGACGAAATCCAAACAATGCGCAAATTCCAGACATAACATTTGCTGTTGGTTTTTGTACAGATCGCTGCAATACATCGGCGTTTACCCCTCAGCTTCCTGCATTTCCTTCTTACTCAAGAGTTTCTCGTCCTCGACAACATCAACCTCTTCTGCTGTCAGCTTTTGGTTATCGTCCGCCGCAAACGTCGTCCGGTTGAACACCCTTGATTCCCTGAATGGTTTACTCCTCTTCTCTCCCCTTTCTATCTTTGACACGTCAGGAATCATACCCTCGGGGTTCAAATACAATAGATCTGGTCCGCCGTAAGCATCCACAGAACGCACCCATGCGTCGTACAATCCCTTCCGATCTTCTATCGACCTCATCCGGTCGTAGATGAACTTTTGCCTAAAATCCTTCATCTGCTCCGAATACTTGTCGAAATTCAAAGGCAGTCGAAAATTTGGATCTGAAGGATCATCATCCAATTTTTCATTAGCCGCAGCAATTTTTTTGTTGTAGACATCGAAGATGGGGTATTCGAGGAGTAGACCCAGAGCGGGCATTTTGGGAATATGAACACGAGTCAGTTCATATAACTGTAAGCGCAAACATGTGAGCAGCAGGTCAATGAAAAGCTGAATCTTCTTACTCGATCGATTACGCTGGAAGGCGTCCCAGTCCTACAAATCATTACCAGGGCAAACGTCATTTTACGCTAGAAGCTTCATAAGAGACGCTCAACAACAACGATGAGGAGCTCACAATCTGGATCTCATAATCAGTACCGTACACCCGAAATGAACAGGGGAAAGCCTACTTGATGAAGCATAAAACTCTGTCCATCCAGATGAACCGCTATCCACTCCGTCTCGCCATAAACAGCTGGTTCATCAACCTGGTTCGTCGTCAAATCTCCGCAGTAATCTCCAGAAAGAAGAGAAAGACTTCTTACCTCGATCTTCTTCATAAACCTCAGATTCGACTTATCCTTCTGATCTTGAGCTACCGTAAAGTTGTGAAAATTATGAGTTCTTTCAAACCTCTTGACGATCTCACGTAGACGTTCTACATGCGCTGGGGTAGCTCTCCAGGCACGCTTTCGTGTAAAATCTTCATCAGCAGCACTGGTTTCTGCATTGGGAACATTCCAGAATGGGTCGGAAGTGTAGGTGACTTCTCGAGATATGGATGTTGCGTAGTCTTTAAATGCACGATCAAGGGCGCTGCTAGGTTTTGGGGGAATGAGGAGATAGGAGGGGAAGAAGTAGGTATATTTTCGGCCATCGCATTGCCTGCACGCAGCAGGAGCAAAGGTTAAAGCAACTCGTAAGTATCTGATGGACTGTACAACTTACGATCTGGCATTGAATGAGTTCTGTACGCGTTGCTATAAGTAGAAAAGGGCGTGAGTGTCGTGCAAATTCTGACTTGGCGATGAGTAGTACCTACAAGATCCCACACGCGAATTTCTGGAGGCAGTAATTCGTTCAGTCGATCGAGCATATTATCGATGCCAGGAACTTCTGTAATCATCTTCATGGATACAACGTTTCCTACTGCGTGTACACCTGCATCTGTCCGGGCTGCTCTTGCAAAACTGACCTGTGAGTCATGTCAGAAGGAACTCACAAGATGAAAGATAATGATGCACCTTCACTGGGTCGTCCGCATTGTCCTTGGAAACAGCACCAGCAGTTACCAAAGCCTTGAATAACTCTCCTTCTATCGTTCGTTGCTCGGGAAGCCCTTGCATGGACTTTATATTCTGACTATTCGATCGAAAATGAGTACCATTTAATGACCGAAGAAGAGGTCAACATACTACTGCATTCCATGATAACTCGACCCACAAAATCCCATGAGGATCGCTGTCTGCCTCTTGGGTAGACGGGGCTCCCTGGGTTCATCAGGATCTCTCGGAGGACGTTCCTCCTGTCGTTTCCGAGCGTCCCGTTTCATCTTTTCCCTTCCCTTGGCTTTTCCTTTCCCCTTCTCTTTTGCCGTTTCCTCATGGCCATTTTCTGGCTTGGAAAGGTTCGACTCTGTCATTTCCGCGTCAGCTTCTGGCTTGTCCGAAGATGTGCTCCCGTCGGGCATGGATTCCTCGGCGGTAGATTTGACGCGCTTGGAAGGAGGTTTGGGTGATGATGAGGTTTCAAGGCCGCGTTTCTCTCCAAGAGAATTATCGGCCATGTGTCCTATCCGGTACCGCTGAAGATAGAAAGGAAGTCGAGCAGGACGTGATGACGAACCAATGGAACAGCGAGGAAGGAAGGTGAGGATTCTCAGCATGGAATTTTCTTCCGAGTCTACGAGCGCTTCCGTCTACGCATAAATTCGAAGCCGTTCGCTTAGTGGAGAGCTATAGCATCTAAATAGCACTAGATACAACGGCAAATTCTCGTGTTCCCCCCAATATCCCCAAAGTTCACATATGATATCGTCTATAAACCAATCCTGTAACCTGGTAACCTAATGAAACCTATAGCAAACCCATGTCAAACCTAAAGCAAACCATTGAACCCTTTTTGAAGAAATCAAGCACTCTGCGCAGCCCAAGAACGAACAACATCCTCTTCACAAGCTCTATATGGCTCAATCAACGCCTCATAAATCTCTGGAGCCATCTTTGGTTCAGCCACACACTTGAAGTTCATCGGCCCACTTCCACTTTCCGCACTCATTTCTTCAAATGAGCCATCTTCATTCCCATTTTGCCTCCACCAAGCAAACTTGGCCAAGAGCGCACCACCCATTCCAGCTGCCTCCTTGGTCGCGCTGACGTAGACCTTCATGTTGAAAAGATCAGCAGCAAGCTGGCGAATGGTCTGGTTGGACGAAGAGCCACCCGTGACGACTAAGCGCTGCAAAGGAGGCGCATCAGGAGGAAGAATCGCGGCAATACGCGACTTGATAGAGAGGAACTGCGATTCCAGAATCATCCTGGGATGAGCTTCCCGTGGGACATTGCTCTCTTCCACTTTAGCCGGAGCGCCACCAGTGCAAGTGTTGAAGAAAAAGTTACCCTTGACACCAGGAGGAATAATCTCGGGCAGCGGGAAATAAATTCCCAAGTAACCACCAGCGCCCGGTTTGGTCGATTCGACGAGGGTATTGTATTTACCCCAATCCTTCTCCGCATATTCGTCACGGACCTGTTCCCGAGCTAAAGCACCGTTCTTGTAACAGAGCATGGCGATGGTGGCATCAGGAGGCGAGGTCGGGTGAGAGAGCAGATGAGAAGTCGTGAATCTCTTTGGTGGAGTATCAGCGGGAGGAATAGACAACAAGAAGGTCGTCGATGTTCCGAGAGACAACAGGGCGTCACCTGGGAACGACAACGCGACTACAGTGGCAGGGTTATCTCCCGTGAACGGTGCGATAATGCAGTCTGTAATAGGTCCGGCATCATCAGGAAGCTCGCCAGGTCCAAAATAGACAACTCCCACATACCTTGATTGAATCCATAGCGCTCCACCCACCAATTACTGATGGTACCCAAGCAAGTACCACCGGCCACCGGATCTGGCCCGAGCTTCGCTCTGAGTTCCGGTCCGCCACAAATGTCCAGCAACCTGTCGTTCCACTTGCAGTTCAAAACGTCCATCAAATTCATCCCGCTTGCATCCGATATTTCTATTGGCGCAATTTTGCCGAGGAACAGAGAAGGAATGAAAGAAGAAACGAGAGAAATACGGGATGTTCCCGTGTAAACATCCGGGAAGAGTCGGCGAATCTGAGACAAGAGAAGTCGAAGCATCGAGGAAAAAAATAAACATGGGAAAAGACCTACCCTAGCAATCTGAGTGCCTGTGAACCTATGGTACGCACGACTACCAGAGATATCGGCCAGTGCTTGAGGACCTCCAATGGCTTCCTCGATTTCGTGGCACTCCCTCGTTGTAGACGAGTCTTGCCAAATAGGCGCCTTCTGATACGAAAATGCCTCTGGAGACAACTGGGAAGACAAGTTCTTCCAAGTATCGAGGGATCCCAATAGCTTTTCAGCTTGACCAGACCAATACACAGATCCGTGTTGCTGTCGACGCGATGAATTAGCGACCTATACTTCGTGCACCCGCATGCTAGAACCCATACCTGTCCAGCCCCGGAAATCGCGGCGATGGACGAAAAATCAACCCCGGACTTGTTCATCCTTTCCATCAACAAATCGAATGCATCAAGCCACATTGCAACAGGAGAAGTAACCTCTCCTTCATCTGGGCCCTTGATTGCACCGTTCACCGTCCCGTAGCTCGGGAGATCATTGTCGAAATGGACAGCAGATTCGTGAGCTATCGAGGTGTCTTCGTTGACGAGAACGGCCTTGAGTTGTTGGGTCGATAAATCAAATCCAAGGAAAGTAGGAGCCATCGGGATTTGGGTGAAGGGGAAGGGAATGGAAGAACCTCGGGGACATGAATGTCAAACCTGAGGGGTTTTATAAGTTTTGGGCTGGGAATCGGCAAATGATTTTACGGAACTTGGTTAGAAATTCCTGAGCAAAGAGCTGCAAAGTGTAACATGAGAGAGCATCAGCTGAGAATGGAGTAACAGACTAGCCGCCAGCTAGCCGTGCACTGCGGTTGCCCCTCGCGGATCCGGATATCCGGCCCTCTGCCACATCGCATCCTGCTCACATCCAATATATGTGTAACTTACATATACTCTTCTCGTTCAGAATCTATCGACTATTGTAAGGAAAAGAAAAAAAATTGCAATATCAGAAATCTCCAAGAAGGGTGAAGGTCGTAGAAAATCAACAAAAGGAAGAAAGAAAGAAAGCAAGAATGAACGCCAGAAGAAGAGAAATAAAAGAGACTATACTTAAGTACTCGACAGCAAAGCGATATGGTAAAGACAGGCTGAGACTACAGACAACACACGCCAACCCAGCAGCTTCTTCTACTTTTAGTACCCCTACAAAGCTACACACCAAGGACAACCAAGTCCTATGATAAACCAGCTGGAGGTTGAGATGACGACGAAGGCTGATTGACACTCTCGTTTACCTCTCCGCTCACCGACATTGAACGAAGCTGTTCAACAATGTGAACATCAGCTACAGGAAGAAGTCCTCTTGGCACCTGCTGCTGTTGAGCGGGCCTACCACTATGATTATACGCAGGCGCATTCGATGCTCCTCCCCTTTTTGGTGGCCCTTTCGGGTTGGGGTTGGGATTAAATAGTTCTGCGGCTTTTGGTGGAGGCCTGTCGAATTCTCCCATTCCAGGCATCGTACTATTCTGTACACCGGGCGCCTGGTGATGGTGAACAACATTCCCCTGCCCTTGTGCCGCCGGAGGTGTCATCAATAACGATCGCGATGCAGAGTTTGTCCAAGCACCTACAGGTGCAGCAGGTGTTCGTTTCTCGGGTGTTGACGTAAGCGGGGGGAAATCGTTCGGTTGGAGTGTCATAGGCATCTGGTGAGGCCGAGACTGGCCTCCACCATTCAGGTTCCTAGGAGGCGACATCGGCGACATGTTCCGTGAGTTGTTATCATGATGTCGGTTAGTCGCGTGCAATGTCGGATCAGGCTTCAGTCCTACTGCCCAGTCTGGTCGAGCAGGCAGCGGATGCTGAGATGATGTGGCAGACGTGTACGTGTGCCTCGATGAGGAAGATGTCGAAGACTAGATATCATGGATAGATTCATCTCTTGAGACAATAGGATAGTTATTAGGGAAAGTACTTACTGTTTGGGAAGCCGCTTCGTCACCATTAGACGACGAACGATACTGGCCTGAACTCCCAGTACTCGTAGTCGATGTCCTCCGCATCGAATTATTCAATCTCGGGCCAACAGTCTCTCCATTAACACTCGATGATGAAGAGCTGTTACCACTGCTCATCTGTAATCCATGGCCACCAATTCCAGGTCCGTAACTCCAAGCAGCCCTCGGAGCAGGAGCACCACCACGCGTCTTTCCTGTTCCATTAGAGTTGCTCCGGTTGCTATTGTTACGGCTATTGAACCCGTTTCCGCGCTGCTGTGCGGCATGATCTCCAATGTAGCCGTGGTTATTGCTGTTACCAGGCATAGAACCGTTCATGATTCGCGTATCGTCAAAGAATTGTGGTGCACTTGGCGGAAGCATCGAGTGCATAGGCTGTCCAGGCGGGGGTGTGTAGTAACCAGGCATTGGATAGCCGTACCCGTGTGGAGGTGGGATATACGCAGGATATTGCTGGGGCTGACGAGGCGGATGAGAAACGGTAGTCTGACCGCTATTGGAGCTTTGCGGAGACTGCATCGGAGGCGGTGGATGTATAGGAGATTGGTTAGGAGGAGGAGACCACACATACGGTGGGCCATACATCACATGAGGCGGAGGCGGAGGCGGAGGCGGAGGTGAAGGATACATTTCAGACGATGCGGATGTATCAGATGAATGTTGTGAAGGTGGAGGTAGATGACCATATGGGTATGGATAGTAACCGTAAGGAGCTGGGTAAGGAGCATTGGGAGGCTGCTGAGGATGCTGATAAGAAGGATACATGTATGGACCAGGAGGGTATCCACCAGATTGGGTATGTTGTTGTGATTGGTCGTACGTTGGACCAGTAGGAGACGGTTCGTACAAAGATGCGTATGTGAATGAAGGCGACGGTGCTCTCGAGTTACGGGAGCTACTCGAACCGTTCGAAGTGTATGTGTTCCGTGTTGAGCGAGAACTTGAGGATGCTGAAGCGTTCCCAGAGCGACGCGAGTCTCTCCAGCTATACGTGGGACCTGATAGTTCGCTCTCCGTTGCAAGCGAGCTTACAGAATCATCTATATCCCCGACACTGCTACCGCCCCCACTCGCCGACGTAGGAGCAGAGCTGAGACTAAGCGTAGATGAACTTGCGCTCATGTCCTTTTCTTTATCCTTTCCCTTCTCATCAAAATCCATGAATATTCGTGAACGTGCTTCTTGATATGCTGCTTCACGTTCTTCGATCGTCATCCTCTTTTTATTGCTGCCTGCTACACTGCTACGCCCGCCCAAGCTGCCCGCCTCAGATGGCTCTACATCAGATGAATCTGCTTCTTCACCAGTTACCGAGCCAGTCTGTGATCGAGGCTTGACTTTGCGATCCTGCTGCGTTCGCCGCATAATCTTGAACGTAGGCTGCGGGGTCGGTTCAGGTGGTACCAAATCAGCTAATCGCTTTTCTGGTCTGAAAAGAGAGTAGGGTAGAAACATGAGCGCCAGATCATCTCAAATCATGACCCAACTCACATGCGACCTTCCGGAGACCAAGAGACCCAGATACTTTTTGTTACTTGGTCTGTTTCTGGTACGAGTTTATAGTAGGCAGAGCAGCGATGCACTAGTAATCGCTGATAAGATGTCGACGGTTGCAATTCAACTCGAGCCCTGTCATGAAAAGAAAGTAATACAATGAGTCCGGCGAATAGGGCAAAGGGTGTACCGGTGAGGTATACGCACCTGCGATCATTTATCAAGCCTTCCATGGCCTCTCCCAGCTTTAACACATATAAACGATCTTTACTCTTGAGCGCTTCGACGATTTGGGGGTCGACGTCAGACGGCGAACTTTGGGGCGCCAATGAATGGGTATGCTCTCCGTCCTGACTTGGATCCCCATTAAATGATGGTGGGGGTGGCGATGAACGGATAGCGTCGAATGAAGGGGGTGGAGAATCTGAACTTGCGACTGACGGTGAAGCCACAAGGCTTGTAGTGCTCGAGTTGCTCGGGTGAGTGTCGGTCATAATGATATTTGCTGGAGGTGAAGACATGCGAGAACTTGGTTCCGATGAAGCAGATGATTGAAAAGCAGGATGAGAAGGCAGTGTATCTGAATAGAGGAGGGAGAAAAAGGTAAATTTAAGGGATACAGCCTTTCAGAAATGTGCCCAGCAGCGTTGGTAAGAATCAAGTCAAGCACCCACCGTACGACATGGTCAGTGACTCTGTAGGTGAAAGAAGGATTTCCTTAATAAATGCTCGAGATACAGCGCCCTTTACCGAGGCGCAGTAGACAACATATCAGCCAAGTCGGGGATTGATGATGAGGGCAAAAAAACAAGCAATGTGTACCGAACGGCCAAAGTTGCCATTGCCATCGTGGGAGTTGTATGCCTTACTCGAGTCTTGCCCCTTTTTTACGTCCCTTTTATGTAGTAAAAACGATATCTAGTACTGTATATTGTCCCCTCCTATTTCTACTCAAAAGCAGGAAATATTGGTATCTTACACGACCTCTATAACATATCCTCGACTCAGTGCGCACCTGAAGGCTGTGTCGCCTTGTAGATGTTGAATCCCAAGCTGGAATTAAATCAGTCAGCAGAAACGCCGATAGTCCCTCTAATCAACCCACCAGAATACAAAGATGCACGCGCCATAGCATGTGAGTGCAATAGCACCCAGCCTAGTCAGTCTGGCAGCGTGATCATTCCGGAATAGCTGTACGACATAGTCAGTCATCGACAGGTACACGGAAGAAGATCACGAACCTTCCAATAAAACAACCCGGGAAGAATAAACGAGATGGTAGTAGAGCCCGTAGAACCCACAAAGGCAAGCACTGCACAGTCAATGTGTCAAAGGCTATGTCGCGAAAACCGACTCGTGCTCACCCATCCGCAAATCGTCTACAAAATACGCAATAGCAAATCCACTCGCCACAATCACCAATGTCAAGGTCCAATGCTTGAATGGCGTCATATCATGACTAGCATGGTCAAGGTCCTCTGTATCATTGCCCTCCTCGTCCTCATCCTCACCCGTCTTCACAGGCGGGTGCACATCGCTATGGAATACCTTGTCCAAGCAATTCCTACAGGGATGTACTTGCAATGGGTACGAAAATAGTACAAGGACTACAATCGCCAATTGCCCAACAGCAATGAACACTGACGTGGACGGGTACATGGCAATAATGTTGTCGCCCACATTCGATCCAAAAGTAAGGTACCCAAGCACCGCAATGACCTCGTATGTCAACACAGCTGCTCCAATCGAGCTTCCAATGACTTTGTTCATTCGCATTTGAGTGTTACTCTGCACCTCATTATAGATCGGGAACAGCTATTGGACATACACGTCAGTGTGACTGGGTATGTTGTGACATCAGAAGAAACGCTCACATTCTGGGCACAGGTGAACGCAAACACCTGTACAGGGAACGTTGACACAAAGTTGGGGGTGAAGTGGACCAAATATATCTCGCCACGCGGAGGCATGTTCTTCAATGGCCAGAAGTAGCACCGTATCACAATAAGCACGAGGTATGCTGCAAAGGAATGTTCAGCCTAGTGAAAGTCTCGCAGTAAAGCTGTGATACCCACCAACAGAGAACAGAGCAACATAACTCGTGTGCCTCAGGCTATCCAATCGACGAAGTAATGCTAATGGCAGGAGAATGACCATGAATGCGGTGATCCACAGACGACCAGAAAGCGCCCACTCAGGAGGGTCGATTCCGGATGGCGTCAAGTCGTGGTATAGAGATGCAACGACATTGGGCATGAGACTCTTGATAATAATCAAGTAACTGCAAACAAGCCTTAGCTTCCATGGTCAGGTAGATAGTATAGCTCGGCCTACCTGATAGACACCCCGAAACACTTGATAGCAATGGCTGCATCGAAGAACACTGCGGCCTTGGGGAACGTGAGCTCCGCTACAGCGAAAAAAGATGACCGACGGTGTTTCGTCTTTGCTGCGCATAATGAGAGCAGGTATAGTCCGAAAGCCGCAACTGAACCTGAGAACACGCATGTAATGATACCAGGTATGATACCTGCTGAAGCCATTGCCTGAAATAGACCGAATCACTTCAAAGTTACTCTATCTGGCAAAGAAATTGCGTACGAGGGGAAATGTTAACATCCCTGCGTAGCGAAAATGTGTGAGCAAAACATGATAAAGTCATGAAAGCCATTAGAAGACGCACCACTCCCAATGATAGTGTTCGCCAGGTTACTGATACAACTGACAATCGTAGCATGGCCATCCGGTTTGCTAATACGTTTGACAGTCGTATCTCTATCTCCTCCCAACAGCGCAGCACTCTCGTTCTCCCTACTATTTTCGTGTTCTATGTTGGACGAATGCGATCCTGCGGCGCCATAAGGATGGACCATCTCGTACTCTTCGTCAGAATCCTGGTACTGATGACGATTCCGTGGTGAAGAAGGTGTGGATCGAGGTGTAAGTAAGATGGAGGTGTGTGAATTTAGAGACGGAGCAAAAGAGCGTGGAACTGGTTTGTTGCCCAGATTGCAGAACTGCCGTTCCGTTAGTAATGGAGCTGGCAGGCCAAGGCGACGGCGATATAGGCACGCGTTACTTACATGTTATCTCAAGTTTCCAAATATAGATCAAGTTCCGGACCCCCTAGTACGACGGTTTCAAAGGAATTCAGGAGCAGGGGGGCGATGCTGAAGCCTGCGGTGAGTAGAAATGATGGTGGTGGTCAGTAAAGCGAAATGGCGGCAAAGTTTCGATGTGGACCATGGAGCAAGTCAATCATTTCGGAACGTGGAACTCTATCATAGGACCCGCGTCTCAAGTTGCCACAAACTTCAGTAAAATGGTACATAGCGACCACAGTACGGTTCAAAGCAGCGTTTCAAGGCCTGATTTAAAAATCATTTTGATCTTTTGAAAAGAGCATAAATCGTCGATTTACTGTGACCGAAATCCGTTCCGTTTCAAAATTCGATTCAAATTTTTGTAATGTTGAATCGCCAGTTCGAAACTTCGTTCAATTGCTTGCTGTGGACCGCTATCAATGACGCGAGTTTCCGCAATGCTGCTGTTCAATGACTATAGAAAATACTCCAAAGGGCCTCTATCGTAGTGGTAAATTCAACAATTTAATCCCTTGCTTCGCCAAACGCGCCTGGCTAAACCCTTGAGTGCAATCCACTTATTGCAAAGAACAATGCTCCTGGCCAACGGGCTGACGGTCAAGACTATATTTGTTGGTCTGAGCAAGCGATTCGGCGTGCGCCATGCCAAGAGTGTCTGATTTTGGAAGAATGGTGTTGTCACCTTCCTTGCACCTCCCTGTTGATTGTCGATGCGTAGCGAACACTTAGAAATGCAGATCTCAATCAGTTTGTCCAATTAAAAATTAGAGTAGCAAGCGCTAAGGGAAACCACATTGAAATACGAAAGGAAAGTACAATCTCCTGGGTCCATGAGATGAATTTAAAATCCTGTACCAACCTCATTGAACCATCTTACGCCTCATGCCAAGTGAAGTAAGCAGAAAAAAATTTACTCTTGCTTGAGAACTCGAGGTGGGGGCGGCGCCGGTGCCGTACAACGTTGAACCGCTGACAAAGTTCCTCCAGCCCCAACACGGTAACCAGCGAATCCATAACAGCAGAAATAGCCAACTCTCCGAGATTCCCGACATTTTCCAGAATGACTTACAGTACAAGGAAGAGAGCCACAAAAAACATTGAAGATGGCAATGTCCCAAAGTCGAAAACAATCTGGTATTTATTGACCAAACAGGAGAAGACGGGGAAGTACAGGGCGATGATCATGTTTGCGAAGAAGAATGCGGTGAAGGGGTTACTGGGGCAGGTTCATGTGGAAAGATACCAATGGTAATGCAATCTGCCACTGGGCAATCGCAATGTCAATACGGGGAGTAGGAGACAGATAAGTCTGAAGGTGGCACGTACCTAGAGTTCAGGCTAAAAACAGGAAATTGAGCTGCATGAAATTCGCAAAGATTATTTGTGGTGGAGGAAGCCTGAGGAAGCGCAGAAGGACGATGGCCGCCGACAAGCAGAAGAAAGATACGGGGGAGACGGATTCAGAAAGGGTAGCAAGTCAAAATAGACAGTGATAAGTAGCTAAAATCCGTATACAATGAAGGGACTCCATGTGCTGAGGGACCCATGGTAGATCAGAGAAAAAGATGAACCCGGCAGGAACCTTTGTGGAGTCAATTGAAGATAGCAAAAGGGTCGAGCAGGTTTTCGTATTGCCACTCAACGAAAATACGACATTAATTCATTTGCACCACAATCACGTCCCCCCAACAACTCAATCTTTCTTCCGCAGACTCGGATACGCCACGAGAGCCCACAAAATGGTCATTGCAGCCATCATCGAGACCAAGCTAAAGAAACATTAGTTCAGACTGAACCTGCAAAGTACAAGCAAGAACGAGCTCACAAGGGCTGCAGACTACGAATTCCATACTTCCCAGCCAAAGTTCCCGTGACGAATGGTATGACAGCACTTCCCGCTTGCCCGAATCCAGCGATCCAACCAATAGCGCCTGTGAGTATCCAACGAGGAAGGACGCGACCAGCGTGATTAATGGTTATAGGATACATTGGTCCAAGGAGGAAACCGACAAGGGAAATGGCTACACCACCTCCGATGAGAGATGGGACTAGCCAGACGACTAGTTCCAATCTACCGAACCAGTTGAGTCGGTCGAGGACTTGAGGAGTCAATGACGAACATACCCAATAGCGAGTGTAGCGTAGATGAACATGACATTGCGCTCGCCAACCTGGAGAAAAAGAGTTCAAGATGCAATGATCCAGGTCATCGGCAGACAAATGAGTCCCTACCAGAGCATTGAACCAGAGCAGGGCCACACGGCCCAAGGCAAGACCTGCGATGTGATCATTTAACATAAACGTAAAAGAGGAGCGCAATGTCGTACCTCCGAAGAACCCTGAGGATATGTATCCAGAACTGGGGCCACCCTGTCTTTCTCGAATGATAAAAGTGACAATCCATCCTGCGGGAGAGAATAATTCCGCATCAGCATCCCTTATCCATGCGACCAAAAGCCTACCTCCAATTGTCACTTCCACTCCAACATAGACCATAATAAAGAACGCCATAAGGTGTACATTCCTTTGTCCGAGAATCTGCCTGAAAGAGCTGTGCTCGCTCGTTCCCTTCTCACCAGGTTGTTGACCGATTTCTGCCAAACAGTCTATCCATAAAGGATCAGTTAGGACTCGAGCAGAAGGACTGGAGTACTGTATACCATCTTGACTCTTGAAACGAAAAGTCAAAACTAATGCGGCGACATTGATCACAGCAAATCCTAATGAAAACAGGAAGTGGAATGACCAGTGTTCCAGCTGAGCGAATTGAGTAGCGACGAGAGGGGCACACAGTGCTCCGACACCTAATAGAGTAACATTGGCGCTAGAGACAAGGAGCACATGTATCATCAGGATGACGCTAACCGTAAATCGCATGCAGGATGCCCATTTTAGTTTCAGTATTTTCTTTGATGGCGGCGACGAAGCCGTTAGCTTGAGCGTCCTATCTAGACATCAATACAGGCTGCGGGCAGGTACAGACAAGGGCACACTTGAATAGCTATGCCGAAGCCGTTTATTGCATACGCCATGACGAACACAGGGAACGGCAATGCAGGGCTTTGAAGCGTGTATGCGATTACTTGCAGTGAAGCACCTTTCCGCTTGCCATCAGAAAGAGAATATCATCGACTCTGAGTATGCAATACCTGCTGTGACCATCTACACCTTGGATCAGCAAATCATAGTAAAAGAAAATACAGAAGGAAGATTTACCGTCCCAAAACCATACTTGGTGGAAAGTGGTATATTAATTGCGGAGCCTCCGACAAAGCCCAGACAAGCAAAAATGAAAATCAAGGAAACCACTGTATCATCGACCTATTGAAACGTATTGAGAAAGCGTAAACATAAGAAGGCTGAAGCGCTTACGTTGTATACCTCCTGGAATTTAGGAAGCAGTGGACCCGTTGTAGCATCATTCCATCCAGCCAAAAACAGAGCCCAAAAGAGAGAAGCAAGCTGGAAGCGCGCTTTCCAGATTTGCTGCTTCGACTTTGGAGCCACCGATCCTTCGTCTGTTCGTTGCTGGAGATGCGAAGAGCTCGATTTGCGAGATTCAGCCCGTGTAACCTGTTTTATGGAGTGGTCGGAACGTCGCTGAGGGAGAGGTTCGAGCTCTATGGCTGGCTGAGAGTGTTGCATGTAGTTGGGAGTGCGAAAGAAGGGTTGGTCGGTTGGGGTAAGCCTTCAAATACTCACACTGCACGGGAGATGATCACATGGAGAAACCTCGGATAGATGATCTTGGACTATTGAGTCAGGGGGGTTTTATGCCCGTAAGACCATAGGGTCAATGAGCGCCCTCAGCAGGATAGGCCCAATAGGTGAGCAATGACTCCACGCGATGAGCTTGAGCTACGTGTCAGACACGACGGTTCCGATCCATCAGGCATAGAATAGGCGCTGGCCAAGGAATTTTGCTCCGGCCGAATGTGACTACAAGTTGGAGAGGTTGACGAGAGAACCTAGATAAAACGTGCAACTGGATCTGAATTGGGAGCACCACATTTACACTGGCAACAACACGACCTGTTATTCATCCTTCGGTGTCAGCTTGAGTACAAGTCCTGCTCATCAGTACTCTAGGCGGTTTGACAGCACGTATCCAAGATGCGCTGCACAGTATTATCAGCCTTGGAGGCTTGGAGTTGACGAGTTCAAGTGACCATGTGGTAAGAGTTGGAGGTGCAGTGAATTTGACGTGGACAATCTGCCAATGTTCAAGTATCGAGCACGTAGTGGACAATGAGATATGGCCCACAGATATGTTTTTCCATCATTTCCAAAAAGTCTACGGAGAGCCAGCAACTGAGCACTGTATCGAGAAGAGGAGCGGGACCAACTCACCGACTCGGCCCCATCCGTCACCATCAAACCAATGAACACCTAGCTCTCTTGATCATGCCCGTATACTCATCCTGAGAGGTCACTTTGACATGTTTGGCTCGAATGTCGATGAGGGGACGATGAGAGTTAATTGGGTTCAAAAAAGTGCGTAATACCTCTTGTCCGAATCATCACGACCAGGCCCACCTTCACTAACCTAGCCCATAAATGATTATGCGGTTTACCGTCCTAGTATTTTTTTAGCGTGATGGGTAGCTTTGCTGCTCGGAGGAGACTATGAAAAGTTGCACAGAAGACGCGAAGTAGAAGAACATATCCAGAACTATTTTACTCCTCAGACTATCGCCCCGGCGACAGAATATGTATCATTCGCCAGAAATTCAACCGTCCGAGGAGTAGGCGGATCATGAACGGCAAGAGCAAGAGCTCGAGTACCATGGTCAAGACCTATCTAGAGTCTGGAGTATCAGTGGGTCGCAAGGTCTAGACTAACTCATACTATGCCCCACGAAAAGTGATTCTAGGTTACTCCGCCTACTGTCCAGACATGCAAGCAAATGCATCTCCACCGTCTCGTCCCAGTCTTAAGCCTGTCTAGGCCGACCTTCCTAGCTATAAAACCTCTCGTCTTCTCCAACTGGACGTCAGTCAATCGACTCAGTTCCACTCCACTCATACAAAACCAAACAAGGTTCACCGTAGTGCTCATCAAGTCCTTCATCCGTGGTACTGACCCAGTACTTCAGACACCCCCCTCATTAAATCAAATGCATCCTGTAACCCAAGCCATCTGGACAGTGGTCCTCATCGCGTCTGGAGAACGTAAGCGCTGAAGACCTCATGTGGTACGGGTCTATCCCATCTCTGCCATTCTAGGCTGACTGTGAACGTTAGATGACAGACATCCCACTCATCAGTGGGCGAACTTGCCTGACGATGAAAAGGCTGACGGCACCGATGTCTTCAAGCGGAAACAGTAATAGTATCATGATCATACCGTGCGGTTGTAGTATTAGAAGGAACATCGTGTATCAATTATCAGGACTCTGTCATGCAATTCATCTGAGGCTAAGGAGGCTAAATGGATCTTGTACTTTGGATGCATCCAAAATGCTTAGCGCGATGAAGCATCCTGAGCCAAGACCCTTTTCTCTTTCCTCTTCCTACGATCATCAACGCGCGCGCGTCAACTGACTCACTGCTATAAAGCAACAACGGCTAAATCATACATATACTATTCTTGTCATTATGCCGTCCGCAAGCTTTAACCTTCATCCTTGAATGCTCGACAGTGGAATAGCCAACTCAGCATGACTGATCTGCGAGATAATCTGTGTGACATTTCTACCTATCTGTCAACAATGACTGATGGATTTTTTATCGATAGCTTTATTTGGCAATACACTCGACATTCTATTCACTCGATGCTAGTCATTCACCACCAACGGCGCTCTGAATCAACGGGACCTCGTCATCCATCACATTTTATTCCATCATAAGCGGGCAACTTACGGGGGTGGGAAGTTTAGAAGTTGATGAGAAGGTTGATGCGTTATAAAAATCGCACCTGGAAGCTGATTTGGAAGCACCACGATGCAGTTGCTTGGTCGTTCCGTTTTATTCGCGTCCTTCTTGGCTGAGACTCTGGCCACGCACGTTCAACTCGGATATACAACCCTCATCGGCAATAATACGCTTCCGGTGCTCGAGTTCTTTGGCGGTTAGTATCGCCATATGCTTCATAGACTTCAACTGGCTGAACCTTGTACCCGACAAGGCATTCCATACGCTGAACCACCTCTGGGCAACCTACGTTTCCAACCTCCTATTCTGAAGCCTGTCCTCGATGTTCCTACCTTCAATGCTACCAACTTCGGCTTATCATGTCTTCAACCACCCATAGTAGGTTTCATTTGCTTTGCCCCTTCGTGCTGGTAAAGACTGGGATATCACATAGAATATTGCAATAATCACACCAAACATTACAAGTTCAGAAGATTGCCTTACAGTCAATATTTACCGACCGGTCGACTCGATCCGAGGAAACCGGCTGTTACCCGTCATGGTGTTCATTCATGGTGGAGGATTTCTCAGTGAGTTCTCCAAGAGTTTCTACCACGCTCAGAACGCCCATTCTTTACAGCGGGAAGTTCAAGCCAGGTGGATGGTAATCCCCTCGTTCTCAGAAGCATTACTCGTGTATGTGTTTCGTGAAATTATACTCCAGCAATCGACCATTTCGCACTTGCAGGGTACTCCAGTCATCTACGCTAGCCTCAACTACAGACTAGGCCCTCTTGGATTCCCCCAGGGTGCTGAAGCCAAGAAGAAAGGAGCCTTAAATCTTGGCCTGAAGGATCAGCATCAGGAAAACGGTCAGCTTTGCTTTTGATGCTTGGAAGGCAAAAAATAGCTTAACAAGCCAAAAAAGCAGATTTTTTCCTTAGAAAGATAATAGTGCTTAATCGTGAATCTCATTTTGCTTAGACTACTGTAATACTGCTTAGCTTACAGTGCTTTCGCTGGGGCGACTTGATCGCTGCACATACTGAATCGGTACTGAATCACGCTTCTAATCCAGGCATCTACCACTTGCTCCTCAATTTGCCTCCGACCATCAATACAAGGGAACTATCGCGATGGCTGTGGTGACCGGTGTAACCGCTGTATGAGTTCTTCTAGTAGTCAAAAATTAGCCTCATAGGTCAGAACGGCAGACTGAGCTCTACATACCACTTGGAAGACAGCCCAGCCATTATGTACACTCTTAATCATAACCAAACACTGTATCAATGACAAGTATGAATCAGGCCTGAGGAGGTAAATGGCGAGATGAAGAGTTTTCGTACCTTGAGCCGGCTTTATCCTTCTGAAGTGCCTCGTCTCCGGGGTATCCGATATTCGGAGTTAATACATGCTAATATTACTTGATCCTACTAACATGAATAAGTAGGGAGGTCCTGGTAAGTGAAGCAGGGCTCGTACCTTTCATCCACGTTCAACCCATTGATATCACTCCTCCCGTGCCGGAAACCATCTATACTTCGTCTTCTTCTTGACCAGTTTCATCCGAGAGACGGTAATAGGAAGTACGGGACCTCAGCAATAAATGAGATACTACTTCATGGATAAATCAGGAGCGGACTTACCAACTCTGACTGGGTGGATGATGGCAGTCAGGAAAAAAACCTTGTTCGTGAGAAAAAGCTGACCCCGAAAAAATGACCCACCCCCGCTACTCTGGTCCTTGATTCCGATTCCGAATCCGAACTTCACCCTTTCGTTCTGACTCCCGGACTCAAAGTCTAGCAGCACTCAACCGTGCAGCCCTGTTTCTCTTTTATACTTTTTTTCCCTTTTCTTATTTTCTATCTTTTCTGGTCTGAGAAGGTTAGATTGTAAGGAAAAATAGCCCGGTGTAAGCGAAAGCGTCAGGCAAAAGAAAAAGCAGCCAGATATACTTTCTCATTTTTTCTCCCTTTTCTTATTTTCTATGTTTTCTGGTCTGAGAAAGTTAGATTGTAAGGAAAAATAGCCCGGTGTAAGCGAAAGCGTCAGGCAAAAGGAAAAGCAGCCGGAAATAAGCTGAAAGATCACGGATCTAAGCAAAAGCCGCCGTAAGCAGACTTGACCGTTTTGCTGATGAGCTAGCTGCACTTGGATGGATCAAGAGGAACATAGCTGCTTTTGGAGGTAATCCTGCAAAGGTACGCTGTCACTGATACTGTTTCTAAATCTTCAATTCCTGAACGTCTGTTACCCAGGTGACTGTTTTCGGTGAAAGCGCCGGGGCTGTATCGATAAGTGTTCTATACCTCAAGTCGGGTCTGGAGAACTTCGCCAGAGGTGCCGTGAGTGCTCAAGGATTTTTCCGTAGGGGTTATACCTAACGTTAGCTATGCAGATTTTGGAATCAGGCGGCGCAGGCACTACGTTTACCTTTGAAGCTTCACGCCGTCAGGAAAGCTGGGATTCGTTCGTGGCAGCTGTTCCTGAATGTTCTACTTCAACACCTGGTGATGCATTCACCTGTTTGAGAACGGCAAACTCAAGTACTATCTTACAAGCTACAGGTGTCTCTTTGGCGGAAGCACGCGAGCAATACCCTTGGGTGCCCGCTCTAGACGGCCCTAATGGTGTTTTGCCTGAATTGCCCTCCAGAATGTACGCAAAGGGTCAGTTTGCCAAGATTCCTTTCATCTCTGGTAACAATCTTGATGAAGGTATGTAATTATAATATATATCTCGGAACGAAAACACGTTCGTTAACATTTCTTAGCTACACTCTTCACGTCGACCACAATATCTTCGTCAGATACTATCCGAAATAATATTATCTCCAACTACACGACGAACAGTGATGGAAGCGGAGATGCAACATTATTGGTTACTGCAGACCAACTCCTTCAATTGTATCCTGATGTGCCCGCTCTAGGATCGCCTTTCGATACCGGAAATGAGACATTTGGGTTGAACAGCCAGTACAAACGATCAGCGGCCATCAGTTCGTCACACCTCTCACTGGCCACCATGATGGTGCTGATTAAAACATCTTTTAGCTGGTGATCTCATGTTCCACTCGGTGCGACGACTCTGGACGAAGGCTGCCGTTCAAGCTGGCGTCAAAGCGTATGGTTATCTGTTCACCGCTCCTCGTCTAGCGATTATCCCGCCTGAGCTAGGAGGTGAGAGAGAATAGCCATTCAGCCTTTTGCGTATTGACTGACTGTCCTGAAAGTTGCGCACGCAGTGGAATTGTTCTATGTATTCGGTCTTATTCCGCTTGTTGGCGGCTCGGAATTCGATATTGCCTTGAGCCTGAAGATGATGGATTACTGGATCTCGTTTGCGACCATTTTGGATCCCAATGATGGAAAAGGGAAATCAAGTGAGTTCAAGTCGAACTTCTGTGTCATTCTGATCAATCTCTTAAAACGCAGGACCCACTTGGCCTGAGTACGTCACGTCGAACCCAGTAAGTTCTAGTTTCTACCCCGGTGATTCCAGCTGATTAATTTTTCTGTAGTCTATTCTCGAATTCAATACGAGTAACTTAGCCGCTATCCCGGTAGGTTTTATCTACTTTCTAGGGCTTCTCTGTTTCATTACCCTTTGCAGGATAACTACCGTACAAACGGAATCGATTTCATAAATGGCAATCCTGTACTATTCCGCCATTAACTAAGGGCGAACAGCCAAAAGTAGTCGTTTAACAGTAAAATTGTCGGCTCGTCGTCAAGTGGTGTTTCGGCGACTCCTACGAACCCAATACATTGGATACCTTGACCATCATACCATCTGCACTCTTCGCTGAGATGTCTAACGCCTGTTCGACTGTGAGGAACGACATAATGATCTGGTCTGCATACCACATGGCCCCTGGGAAGACCAGTAACAATAGATACGGGTTACGCAGCCCGTGGCTTATTCTCTCTGCTAAGCAAAAGGCAAATAAGGAGAATGCGCATGTTATGGGCAGGTCCCGGTGATAATCCAGGGGACGTGGCTGCGTGCAGACGCAGTTTCAATTCAATATGCGCAGCGCCGCAGAGCATGAGAGCGTTCACGGTGATCTTCGTGTGGTAGGAGTTATTACTTAAAGTTGCCAATGCATATGATTTTTATTTTGAGGCGCGTCGCGAGCAAGGTTCTCACGCGCTCGCTTCCTCGACTACGATGTCGTCTACTCCTCAGCCTCAGCCACAGGCTGTAAAGTCCGAAGAGCCCCCAATGAATTCACTCACACCCACACCATCGACCCCAGCGACGCCGCAACCAGCAGCACCCGCGTCTTACACCTGGGCAATCGACCCAGCTCTTCAAGCGCAATCAGCCACTCCAGCTCAGAACGCATCGACGTCCAATGCAGGAACGCCAAAAGCGACGACACCAGCACCTACTCCAGGGGTTGGGGCATATCAATATGGGCAACCAGGGACGGGGACGTATCAGTATGGGTATTACCCAGGATATTATTCATACCATCCAACTACGGGCACTTCTACGCCAACGACAGCAGCGACTCCTGCAGCAGCAACTACGTCGACAGCAAATACAGCTACTGCAGCAACTGCAGCGGGTGCGACGGCTGGAACGACGGCGAACGCTAGTGCGAGTGCCAATCAAGTTGATTCGTCGGATATAGCGACTTTGAACGATGCTTTGGGGAGCGCTGGGGTTGATTTACGTGTGCGTGGTCATGTTGTTTTTTTTCTGTATCAAACTTACAGTGTTGTAGGCAGAAGAGGAATCCCTGCAGACATCGTCTTTCCGAACAGCCTCATCTTACCTTTCTACTCAGCATGGTGACCGAACACGGAAACAACCACCGACGCCAGCTTTCAACACGACCTTTTTATCTGCTACCATGAAGAGTTCGTTCGTTCGATTTCAATCCATTGCATAAATCATCTGACATTTTTCGCGCAGCCATTGGTGCACAACACAAAATCACTCGCATACCAGACGAATCTGTCAACTATTTAGCTCTTGCATTACGTGCACGACTAGGGGACCTTATCACCAGCATGATTAAAGCTGCAGAACACCGCACCTCAGGTCAATTCGACCGCCCAGCAACGTTCTACCCCGCTCCCAACATTGATCCCTCGAAAGGAGGCGTCGTAGTCGGAACTGATGGGACTGAACAACAGGTATCCGAGGCAATGGTCACAGATCCCATACCCATGTGGTCGATTTTGATTCGGAGTGATGTGGCAAAACAATTGGCTGCCATTGAGAAAGTTGAACGAGAGGAAGAAATGCGTGTGAGAAGGGAGAGGAAGGAGAGAGCAGAGCTGGCTGCTAGTCATGCGGCCGCGTTGGCTGCCGCGAGCAGTGGGAATGCTTCGGCTGCGAATGGGGATGGTGATGAGGATGGTGCGCCGAAGAAGAAGAGAAAAAAGGAAGGCCCAGGAGTTACAGCGAGGAATATGAGGTGTGTCGCTCGATGACCGATTGAAAAGTCGTGCCTAATGCTTTACCTAGTGAGGACGTTCGCAAAAAGATGTCCAATGCAGTCGCGTCTCAAGCTGCGGGTCTTGGAGGAAGGTACGCATGGATGACGGCTGCAAATGCCAATGCACCTCCACCACCCAAGAAACCCCAACCTGCGGCCTCAACCTCAACCTCAACAACGACTACCAATACTGCTGCCACCTCGACAGGCACATCGTCTACGCCGACATCATCATGGGGAAAACCCTACACTGCAACACAGGCAGCTAAGACCGATGAAGATTCACGAATGGGGATTACGATGCGTGATGCCATGTTTGTGGTTAGCACTGAAAGAGGACACGGTGGTGGACGTGGAGCTGCTAGAGGGTGGACATGAGGATATTGAACAACCCTTGTCAAAAATGCGTTGTTTTCATGTATGTATTTGTAGAAGTACTGAGGACTAGATCGTTGCCTCTGCTCAAAATTGCGCCTCAATACTTTAACCCATGTGCAATATCCTCAAAACGCTCCAAAACTCCTGCCATCTTAGAACTGCCAGAAGATAAAGGGGATTGCAACAACAGGGCATTGACCTCAAGTGGGCGACGAGTCCTGTTCGTCGGTTACAGATTCAGATCTATGGGACTCATGGTGGGTGTGGGAGGTCTTGGTTTGGTAGTGAGGTAACACCATCCGAAGCAGGTCTCGATTGTGGAAAAAGCAGTGGAAATCTTCTCTGTATTTATTCGGGCGAAAGTTCTTGTAGATCAGCCATAATCTTGTTCTTGATGCGATACAGGAGTATGTAGAACTCGAGGTAACTCATGGGTGTCTTCAACGACTGTAATTTGTCGCACTGTTTGTCGGCCTTGATCTCGATGGTAGGCTCCTACCCACAAGATATTCAGTGCTTGAATAGGGTAGGTTGATAGCATACGCGCTTTCGCCAACCCTGATAATCATTTTCAACAGTTTTCCGTGATGACAATACCCCAAATGGGCACGCCTGATAATCCGAGAGACGAACAATCCAGCGACCATCATGACTTGCCGCTTTGCGGTTGCAGCGTCGAGCAAAGAGGCTGGCGACGCCACGTGTCGGAAGCTCAAACGTAGTAGAGACTGCGGGGTCAATTTCTGCACCCATACTTACCGTTGAAGGGAACGCCTTGGGAAAATCTGCATAAAGGTCGTCTTGTTCCAGACAATCATTGGTTTCTTCTGGTAAAATGATGCCATGGTTTACTATCCAAGTTCTCCAGAAGGCCCCCGTTGTCATTTCTGTACCAGTCCACATGTGAAGTACATTGCTCATACCGTTCAGACCGACATTTGTCATTTGATGTGAGTCAGGAGTGCAAGTGCCGGGTCACCCGGACCGTGTCGAGGATTACTCGCTCTCACCTCCATGTCCATGAAATTCTGGAAACCAGGGACTGCCGGTCCAGGCAGCACCCTTGACAGAGCAACCGAAGTCGAAGGAAATGTGATTCAATCGGCGCCAGTTTACTCTTCTCTATCTATCCAAGGCCAACGGGAACGTTTACCGATATTTAAGCATCGTGCGTCGCGTCGAGTCTTTCCATCATACGAGTTCCCTCAATCCTAGCGATTCTCTAGGCGAAAAGCTGCTTTATTGCGTGGAGAAATATGGGGTCATGATAGTTGTTGGGCAGACTGGTTGTGGCAAAACTACTCGTATGTTCATTTTCTAGTCAGTGTCTTTTCATTGCGGCTGACTGCCCTTAGAACTCCCACAATATCTTATGGAAGCTGGGTGGGCCTCTGAAGGGAATGTTATAGCTTGCACGCAACCGAGGCGTGTGGCAGCTACATCAGTTGCTGGACGAGTTGCGAATGAAGTGGGTACGGTGCTTGGGGATGAGGTGAGTACCGGGTTTTGTCGTGTTCTTCACGTATTCTGATCTTCCTTTTTCTGGTATGTTAGGTAGGGTATACGATAAGATTCGAAGATGTCAGTGACAAGCAAAAGACACGAATCCTCTACATGACCGATGGAATGCTCTTTCGTGAAACCTTGGTGGATCCTTTACTCAGTCGGTATAGCGTGATAATGGTGAGGTTCGACAAGTTAATCCTATTGTTTCTCGTCTAAAACTGCTTCTACAGATAGACGAAGCTCATGAACGGAGCGTATATACCGATCTTCTTCTGGGAGTGCTGAAAAAGTCCGTCAAGAGCCATACATATTCCATACCACGCGCACTGACATCCAAGAGCAAATAGGATTCGTCGAAAACGACCCTCTCTCCGCCTTATCGTTTCTTCAGCCACTCTGGATGCGACGTCGTTCTTGGAGTATTTTACATCCGGTGCTTCACCTGATGAAGCCACCATTGTCAGCTTGGAAGGTCGTTTATATCCCGTTGAGGTTGCGTATTTGAAGGAACCTACGCCTGCTTATGTGCGGAAATCTGCGGAGATTGCTGTGGAAATCAATCTAAGGGTGCGAGTCCCACTCAAGTTCCTTTTCTGCCACAGCAATATTCACGATTCATCACAGCAAGGCCCCGGTGATATCCTAGTGTTTCTCACTGGCAGAGAAGAGATCGAGAGTTGCATCGAAGAGCTTTCCGAGATGATACCAACGTAAACCGAATCGCTCCTCTTCAGCTGATTGCCTGACTTACCGATACCCACAGAATACCTCGCACTGCTACAAAACTAGTCCCTCTAGCTCTCCACGCAGGCCTTTCAACCGACGAACAGCTGGCAGTATTCGAACCAGCAGAACGTGGTACGCGAAAAGTCATAGTGTCTACAAACATTGCTGAAGTACGCCATTTTCATTTAGCTTCCTCTCATGCGATTCAAATTGACGCAGTAATATAGGCTAGTGTGACTATTGAGGGTATCAAATTTGTTGTGGACTCTGGGTTTGTCAAGGTTCGTCGCAACGCCTTCGTTACTTTTCCCGATTTGACTTGTGTGCTCTAGATCCGTGTATACAACCCGACTACGGCACTAGCATCGCTTGCAACTGTCCCGACGTCAAAAGCATCCGCAACACAACGAGCAGGTCGAGCAGGCCGTACCTCACCCGGTATATGTTATCGTCTTTACCCCATGGAATCATTCGAAGCTTTGCCGCCTTCGACACCACCAGAAATAACAAGGACAGATCTGACGACACCTATATTGCAACTCAAGTCGTTGGGTATAGACAACTTGATGAAGTTTGAGTGGGTTTCTGCACCTCCTGCTGAAAGTGTTTTGAGGGCACTCGAGGGTCTGTTCGCGGCGGAGATGATTGGTGAGGATGGGAGGCTTACGCAGGTTGGCCAAAAGGTTGCGGAGTGTCCGGTGGATATGGCTATTGCGAGAATGGTAAGTTTTGGTATATGTTTTTTTGGGTAGTAGGATGAGCTGACGAGTAGACAGTTGTTCAAGTCGAACGAATATCAATGTGGGGAAGAAATATTGACTATTGCCGCTATGACTGCAGTTCAAGATGTCTTTGTGATCAGAGATGGAGGACCAGGTGCTTTGGACGAGTTGGAACGTAGAAAGTTTACTGCAGAAGAAGGAGTAAGTGGTTCATGTCGGATTTTTGACGTGTGCTCATCGTTTACCTTTGCGATAGGACCACCTCACGCTTCTGAATGGTACGCGACTGGTATACTTATGTTTTGTATTGTACTGAACAGTTTACAGCATATAACGCATTCACACGTTACGGGCGTTCGTCAGGGTGGTGCAAGAATCATGCATTGTCGTTCCGAGCCATGTCAAGAGCCGTCTCAATACGCGCACAGCTCAAGAAATACATGCAGCGGTTCAATCTCCCGTTGGAGAGCTGCCAAGGAGACGCGAAGAGGTTAAGACGGTGTCTCGTAAGCGGATACTGGCGGAATGGCGCCAAGTGGGTAGGAGACGGAACGTATAGGTCCGTTCGAGGGAATAAGGTGAGTTATTCTGCTGACAGGCCTGCGTTTTGGTCTAATGGATGGTTCCAGGTCTTGTACGCACATCCAACGTCGGTTCTGTTCACAAGAAAGCCTCGATCTGGATGGGTCATTTTTCATGAGATGGAGGAGACGAAGAAGACGCAAATCAGGATAATAACGGAGATTGAGCCTGACTGGTACGTGTCTTAGTATAGATTTTGTCGGCATGGCCCTGAATGCAAGCACAGGTTGATTGAGCAAGGTCATCGATACGAGAAGGACAGTGTTAGGTCAGACTAAGTTGAAGGAGAACGTTTTTCTCTACATCTTGGTACACAGCAATACATACAGTATGAAAAGAGCGGACCCAAACATCTCTGCCTTGCCGCCTTCTTTCAAGATACCATGAACACATCTGAACAGCTGAGTTAGCACATGGTTGTAATAAATAAGAGGAGACTCACTTCGCTCAGATCTTGAGTACTGATTAGATCTGCGGTCCCAGCAGAAACCTACGGGCGTGGAACGTAGTGAACGTGATTGGGGATGTGTAGGTAAAGTATGCCTGTTGTGAGCCCGGCGGTGCAGATAGGATTTCTAACATGTAGTATGAAGAGTATAAATTTGAAATCCCAGCTGGGCAGGAACTCCGGGGGCGCTGGCCCAACGAATTTGGGGAAGCAGTTGTTTGTGAGGAGGGATTAGGGGACCACAATAACCACGGATGTGGCGGACCTCAAGAGGAGAAGGTATCCACGTATTAGGAACTTGGATTTTTTGAGTTGAAACTTGGCACACTCCGTCCCCTACGCATTTAAAGTCTAGTTTCAGCGTCCCCCTGGTAAGCTCGTTCCTCATTTTTCCAAGGTACTGTAAGTTGTGTCCAGCAAAACCATGCCGTCCATGATAGGGGACTACAATAAGTGATAGACCGGCATCTTGCGACGACACTATACTTATACAGCGTATTGTACAGCAGGATGGATAAGATTCTCACCCGTCGCCACGCGTTTCGAACTTTTATTTTGTTGCTGCCAGATCGAGCAAAGCATAGATAAAGTGAAGATGAAGTGGCGCTCGTGTGGCGCAGTCTGACGAATTTCAACTTGTCGTATTCGTTTGTTATGCAATTCACAATTGCCGTCGGCTGCTCGGTGATTTCCGATGGTCATACTAAATTCCGGTTACAGGTCTAACACTCCTCATTTAAACCCATCTTCTCTACCCAGACTCGGCTCGTCTCCCTCGCTGCTCAACCAGGGAACTCGAAAACAGCATCCCCAGCGGCTACCCACGAAAAAGGTATCAATAAGATTCATGATCATGGTGAGCGCCAGAAATCGTTCTCGTTGAATTCGATCTCATACTAGCCCTAGTTCCGACACTTGTGGTTTGGTGTTCTCTTTACTATATTCTCTTTTTTACGCCTACGTTCAACCTCTTTAGACGGGGAAGATCTGAACGCAGGTGACTGGATGACCTGCGACGTTCCTGCCACACCCGCATCTCCACCTCCACAAGAATACCTCGACCGCCTGCGTCCCAGAGCAACAGAAAGTCACCCAGTTTTGGACTGACCTGGTACGTGGCTCAGACTCCGCCATGTATAGGAGCATTCTAACTGCGCTGTCCTTCAGGTTGCCATGAAGCCTGAGCGGGATCAACATCATGAACGTTTCTTGGAATTTGACATTTGGATCACCCGCTTCACTGAACCCAGCCGGAATGGACATTCCGATGGCGAGCGGTGGTTAGTTAAAGTCACAAAGAACGGAGACATTGTTGAACACCTATTGGTGTCTGTGACATTCACCGACTGCTAGGATGACCTGGAATGGGCAAAACGTCTTTATACTCAGTGCCGATTCAATGTATGAGGTTAGAGGTGAGGGGAAACACATTTGTCGATTTGGGAGGCTATTGGTCATCGAGAATCAACCGTACCAGATTTCTGTACTTAGCCATATTATACTGATGTCTGTATTGTATTTACAGTAAACAACTTTCCGGCGCTTGTGTGAAATCAGCTGCCAACTGCCAATCCTCTGCTGTGCCGCTGGTCAACCAATACCCGGAATCTGATCCTTGCTTCCCGGCTCTCTTTATAGCGGGGAACCACCACAACGATCCCCATGTTCATGCTTTCAAGAATGTCGCGAACGGTTGCACCTCACCTCCGCACCACCCACCCCTCATTCAAACCCGTCTTCTCTACCCCAATTCGGCTCGCCTCCCTCGCTGCTCGACCAGAGAACTGGAAAGCAGCAGCCCCGGCAGCTATCCCAGATTCACAGACATATGCTGCGCAAGCGTCGTTACCTAGACTTCCGGTACCAGAGTTACCAGAGACTCTGAGCAAGTTGAAGGAGAGTTTGAAGCCGATCGCTTGGAGTGAAGAGGAGTACAATGCTGTAGCGAACAAGGTCGATGAATTTGCCAAGGGCAAAGGTCCAGAGCTACAGACGAGACTGAAGGAGTGGGCAAACGGAAGGGAGCATTGGTTGGAGGAATGGTGGGATGATGGTGGATATTTGGGATATCGCGACTCGGTATTTGGTCTGTTCCCCTGGATGATGATTTCAATGCTAACAATACAGAATAGGTCGTGGTCAACGTATCTTACTATTGTGAGCCCCATTCACAAAGTTTGACTAAGATTACTGAAATGAACTCGTCGCAGATGGCTTCGATGCCCATCCAGCCCATTTGGAGCAAACTCCAGCAGCGAGAGCAGCCGCCTTGGCTCGGGGGACAATGCTTTTCAGACAGAAATTAAAGCTTGGTCAAGTCACACCTGAAGGGACCAAAGAGGGGCCTTTCTGTATGGATACCTACAGGTGAGCACCTCAAGTGTTCCTGGCATAGCTTTGGACTCATTCTTTGCCCCTTCAGATGGATGTTTGACTGCTGTCGTTTGCCAGGTCCTCACGGTCTTGATTGGAGCGCGTCATACGCCAAGGAGGGTGATACAGGAACCGAAGACGCGCACATTATCGTTTTCCGTCGTAACAGGCCATACAAAGTCGTTGCTGCCACTGGAGGACGTATCTTGAGTATGGATGAGTTCCAAAAGTGCGTTGCAAATCTTGGCAGCTCCCGCAATGATTGATGGATTCTTTAGGCAGATACAAGAAATCTACGACACTACCAAGACCGAATACCCTGGCGTTGGTGTGTTGAGTGCTTCCAACAGGGACGTCTGGGCCAAAGACTACACCGAACTCTCTTCTTCCGCGCACAACTCGACGATCCTTCACGCTATTCAATCAGCTGCATTCACTATTAGTTTGGACACAGCTAAACCCAATGAACCAGTTTCCTTCAGTCGCGATTTATGGCACGGAGAACTCGCATCCAACAGTAACGCCACTGGCCTCAAAAACCGCTGGGTGGACAAACCATGCGAATACGTTGTCTTTGATAATGGTAAAGCAGGGTTCATGGGAGAACATTCAGCCATGGACGGTACTCCCACTGTTAGGTTATGCGACGAAGTTTTGGATATGATCGCTAGTCCAGACTTTGACAGTGGTACCGGTAATGCAGATCTTAAACCCGTACCGCTGGATTGGGAGATATCGAACAAGACCAAGGAATCGATTGACCAGGCGAACGAGGCTGCTCGTGCGTTGATTTCTAGTCAGGAACTTGGGTTTTATGAGACGCCCTATGGGAAGAATGCGATCAAGAAGTTTGGGGTGTCACCAGATTCGTGGGCTCAGATGATTGTTCAGTTGGCTTATAGAAGACTTCTGGATTCACATGGGTGGAAGAGGAATGGTGGGACGTATGAGGCGGCTACGACGAGGAAATTTTACAAGGGAAGGACGGAGGCTATTAGAGTCGTCACCAGCGAGTCGGATGCTTGGGTTCGCAGTATGATTGATGGCGCGAGCAAGGAAGAGAAGCGGAGGCTGTTTGGTTTGGCGGCAAAGCGGCATATTGAGCTTGCGAAGATGTGTGGGAGTGGCAAGGGGATTGATAGACATTTGTTAGGTGAGCGCTTACCAATGATTGCGCAATCTCACATAGAGCTAATGTGTGATCTTGTATGCCAGGTTTGAAGAAAGTCTTGAAGCAAGGCGAGGAGGCTCCAGCTCTCTTCAGCGATCCGGTTTTCACCAGGTCGAGTAACTGGGTATTGAGTACCTCCGCGGTGTTCTCAAAGCACTTCGATGTTTACGGATGGGGCGAGGTACAGTTTGTTTCTTTTCCTTCGTCAATGTCTCCAAACTAACCGGACGTTTCTAGGTCGTCCCGGATGGCTTCGGTGTCGCGTATATGACTGGATTCAACGGTCGGTACTCCAAATTTGTAATACAATGCTCTCGCTGACCGATCTACCTAGATAAACTAATGTACACAATTACCTCGAGAACTGAGATGCCAAATGCCGAGTTTGTGAAGGAAATTGCTAAAGCAGCGGATGATTTGTACAAGTTGCATGCTGATGGAAGCGAAAGAAAGCCAAAGCTGTAATACAATCGTAATGCCTGTTTAGACGCGCTCACTGATAGTAAATTAGCATTCCTGGTTGTCATTTCATGACTAGTGTACACGAGTTGAATGATTCGCTAGAATACGGCGGGGTTAATGCTTAGTGGTATGGGTTCGACGAGGAGGCACTTGCTAGATTCAGCAGCACTGAGTGCAAGAGGTTGCAATTGAGATGATTTATTCATGCTACAAAGAAGGGAAAACTATGACCACTCGCAATGCTATAATCCAGTCAATCGTAGATTAACCTAACAGGTAAGGTATAATGCGACAATGCAGGGACTCTAGGGAATACTCTGCAATGTGAAGCGGTTAATGTCATTTAAACTGGAACCCAAGTCATCTACGCCTTGGCAGGGTCCATAATCCTAATGAGGTCCTGAAGCTGGTCAATGGGAATAGTCTTCTGAGGTGAAGGTGAATGCAGAGACTCGTTGGGAGTTTTCAGTTCGTCCATTGAGTCATCAAACGATACGAAGTTATCAAATCTAATATCAAAGTCCACGTCTTCAGCATCCTTTGGTCCTCCCTTAAACCGCTTTCCAGAAAGTGATGATGAAGGGTCACCTTTGCGTTTGGGATTGGGAGGTGGTGAGGGCTTGTCGGAAGGCTCATACCAACTGAAGTGGTCCTTGGCGCTATCGACTCCTGCCTGAATTTGTTTGGAGGTGAGCTTTTGGAGAGGCTCAAGAAGATCCTGGGTAATCTTTTCTTGAGCCGGTGAAGAAGGATGTAGAAATGGGTGAAGCCAGCACGGGGTATCCGGAGCGTGTATTCGAGCCTTTGTGAAGGGTGGGAGACTATGGAAATTGTTAGGACACATGAGCTCATTCCGCTCGAGTCGCGTTTGTCGGATTCACTCCAGGAACCTTATTCAACCCCTGTCGTAATGAGGCTTCATTTTCATGATCATGCCATTTAAATTGGGTGTATGAGTGCTCCAAGATTGACCAATTCTTGCCAAAATCGAACCCTTCGTTCACCAATCCAGAGTAAGTGAAGTCGATTGCATCAAAGAAATCCGGGTTTTCCGCTACTACGTCGTCTGAGGGTCGGTCCTCAGACTCATCAGCATCATATGTATAGTTAAAGCATGTGTCATACTTTCAGGGGTAGTGTGGTAGGAAAGGGGGCGAGCAGTTCGTCAAATTCGGGATGGGTAGTCGAGTCAAGCAAGTTATACTCAACTTCGAGACTAGACATCCAATCACAGAACCAGTCACCATCAGCACATATTCTGGAATCAGCTAGTCAACATCTTGTAGAAATTGAAATGAAGTATCACACCTGGAGGCACTGCTGCCAGGCCTTTCGATATCAGAGCTGGAGGTTGATGTTGAAGTCTCAGGGGCCCTATGTAATTCGGAATTAGATTCTGCGATGAAAAGATTCGACTATACCGGAGAGACGCACTCGGCATTCGGGCTCAATGGGGAACCCCCGTGGGTAGATAACGGCGAGCCACCACGACCGCGAGGCGAACCTCTTGAATTTGACATTGCAGGAGGCAAGTATGTCACAATGTACTCTGTCACACTGCGACTAAATCGTCCCTATTTTACATAAATTTTTTACTGAATTCTTCGACAATAGAATACACGGAAGAAACATCTAAGAGAATAGCTTGTTGACCGATGTGTTTCCTTCCTGATTCTTCTTGAGAACCTGTACACCACATTAATAAGACACCTTTACCCTCGAACCGACTCAGACAAACATACCTTCGCAACAGCAAACTCAAAGTCCTCTTGGGTGACATGTTGTCGTCGTTCACGCAGCGCGTACATGCCTAAAGAGTGTGAGTGAACCAATCAGGTTCGCGTCAAGAGTGACGTACCAGCCTCTGTACAGATACCGCGAACCTCAGCACCGGAACATTGACCCATCTTGTCCGCAAGCGCACGAAGGTTAATCCCGCGTTGTAATGACATCTACAAGCAGGTCGTGTGTCAGATCGATTCGAAGTAGATATGTGAGACCCAACCTTGCGGGAGTGAATCCGCAGGATGGAAACACGGGCTTCAGGGCCTGGTGGAGGGAACTCAATCTTACGATCAATACGTCCTGGTCGAAGCAAGGCAGAGTCAAGAATATCTAATAGTAGCCAAGTTAGCTTCCCAAGTATGATAAGTTGGAGATAGTTACATACCGATTCGATTGGTAGCCATTATCACCTTGATGTTCTTCGTCGACTCGAAGCCATCAAGCTGGTTCAATAGTTCCAACATGGTTCTCTGCACCTCCGAATCACCGCCGCCACTCCCACTCTCGCCTCTCGAGCTCCCAATAGAATCAATTTCGTCCATGAAAATGATACTAGGAGCATGCTCTCTGGCCATGACAAACAGCTCTCGTACCATACGACTTCCTTCTCCAATATATTTCTGGACGAGCTCGCTTCCACTCACACGGATGAATTTACAATCCGTATGGTGCGCAACAGCTCGAGCCAGCAAGGTCTTTCCTGTCCCTGGGGGACCGTACAACAAGACTCCTTTGGGTTGAGCGATACCAAGTGATTCGAAGAGTTCCGGGTGTTTGACGGGGAGTTCGATGACTTCTTTGATTTCCTTTATTTGCTTATCGAGACCACCGACCATTTCATATGTACTGTCGGGAACTTTTTCGACCATCATGAGAGAGACAAGTGGGTCAACTTTGTTGGGAAGAATTTTGTGTATTGTGTACGAGTCGGAACGGAGGGCGATTCGGAGGTTTGGTGTTAATGAATTAATGTCTATCTCAGAGTCGAGGTCGACAACTGACAAAAGACCATGAGAGGCAAGACTTTTTCAGATGTAAAGTAGAACGTACTGTATTTGCCCTCGGGCTGGACCTTGACAAGGACCTTGTTCTTTCCCATTACTTTCACAACTTCACCAACATAGCTTCCAGGTTCATGTAAAAGTTGAAGCTCTTCACGGAGTAGTCGTACTGTAATGCGACAAAAAATGTAAGCTCGAATATAAGAAATGACCAGGCTCAAAGCTCACCTCGGGCATTGAGAGCATTTCGCTGTGCCTCTAGACGGCGTAGATTCTGGGTCTTTTGGTTTATTGTAAGCTCTGAGGCCTCAATTTTCGCTTGGTAGTACGCTTTGATTCCTCCTGGAACAACTGGAGCTCGGACGGGGACCGGCATGGTGGTCGAGAGTAGGGTTACGCGTCGCTCACGTGTGTCTTCAGAGCACTTAGTGCTTCGAGTCGGTTTGCAAATTCCCAGGCTGAGGATCTCTGTCCTGCCAGTGCAACCACCTTCTTGAGAAGCTCACAGGGCTTTCGCACACAGATCTTTTTTCTTTGACTCCCTCATAGTAACTCCCCCGCTCGGTTTTGGACTCAGCAGCACTACAACCAAGTCATGATGATATTAGCTGAGAGACGAGACACATTGGACCCCTTTAAGCTATCCTGCAGCGCAGGCCCTACCGTGATTAAATTGTGAGTAGACCCGACTCCTTTCAATTTTGTGTACATCCTATTAATGCTCGAGGTTCGGAATAGTATATTGGATTGACCAACGTACGACTACAAGTCTACTTGAACGTCGGCCTAGCTTGCCCTGAAAGTATCGTATCCCGCTTCAAAGAAATCCCATACACAGGTAGCTTAGTCGGTGCAGGGTTGGTTTGGGTGTCCTGACACTCGGTGAAGGCAAGTCAACCCAAAGCTCCAGTTCTATGTCGTCGTCAATGGTTATTCCTCAAGGTACTCCTGGCTTATGAATCAGTAAAGCTTGACACTGTGTCATTGCACCTGAACTGATAGGCTGGGTGACCGAACTGTCAAATCCCGCTCTTCTCTTTGCACCGTATATTATCTGGATGAATAACTTCGTGAGAAGGCTTGCTTCTAGCTTCGCGACTTCGAATATTTGTTACGTCAGACCATCGTCACTCGTATCGATTCCCTGGAATGCAGGCTCGGGTATATCTTCTCACCTTTTCTAGTCAATGCATTAAGTTTCGCGGTAGGGTGGTTTGAGTGATCCAGTATGTCTCCGGTCTGGACGTCGTTACAGTATGACACCGTACAGAAAAGTTCACCGGGAGGTCATTGACCCTGAGTCTATTCCTTGAAAACGTGAGTGATATTATACACTCTGCGCTCCTGCTAATAAGCACGAGTTTTTCTATCTGGCTATCGCTCAGTAGTTGTTCGGCGAGTATCTCCTCAACATCTGTCATCATTGACGAAGTCCTATCTCGGATATCAAAGCGAGCCTCATATTCGATCTACTCAGGCCCCAGGGCCCAGTTTGTCAGCAGTAACTATGTCAACCTTCAAGGGTTTGTTGAAGTTTGTTGACTGAAACGCGTGCCAGAGTCAATATCGTGTTGCTACAAGCAGCCCGACGGGGCTAAGCTTGGTCATTCCTATCTCAGTTTCACTGGTTACATGTATTCAGCTTTACGGCTACATAAATCGAAATTTCAAAGTCTAAACCTTTCCAACATTATCGTTAGTGCTGGGTATCGTATTGATTGGTTTGATACAATACCTGTATGATACCTGTATGATACGTTCCATACAAGGACCCGCCCAAGAGTTCCGGTATCAAACGGTATCGAACCCATTTTTTCCCATCAATATCATCAGCCAGTCGGAAAAAATTCACCTTCGAATCAGAATGACGTTTGCCCGACACTCAATCAGACGTGCTAGCTGCACCTGTCATTATGGCGCCTCTCACGCAAGAGGGCTACGCTGAGCTATGTGCGGCTGCCAACAATTTCTTGACGCAGGAAAACTTTGGTCCTATTGAAGCTGAAAAGGTTATGGAAAGGGTATTTGGGCCGTACAATTCCGATGGTAGAAGGGAGGAAAAAATCCCAGATGCTACTAAAAAATGGACCGAGGAGTCCTATAGCACTGATAAATTTACTCTCTAATATGTTTCATACAGTTTTATACCAGCCTTTAGTACGTATAATACCGTATCGAATCAAAATTTTTCGCCACCTGTGACGGGCGCTTAAACGGTTTCATACCGTATGATACGGTATGATACCAAGGCCTCAAACTGCGGAGCAGTTCGGTACAATATATACCGGACCGGACCTGTTCAATACCCAGCACTAATTATCGTCCAAGATCTGAGTGCGGCCCTCGAGAGTTGATACTTCCTTTGGCATGCGCTTTGTCCGGACGCTTGGGCCATGATGTTATTCTGCAAACTGTCCACATCTTACTGACGCCTGACATATGTGTTGCTAGTACGTGCTCGTCCGGATTACGCGGCCCTGCGGAGACGAACCCGCAGAGGCCTTAAGAATATGACGAGGGTCGTTCTACTTGAACTCCTTACCGCTTGGTGATGTCATTCGTGTTCTTGGGACGGGACTTGTTGCAATTACTCGAATGGTTTCCACGCCAGAGATTGAATGAAAAGCGCATCTATTACGAGTGACGTGCGTTTTTTTTCCTTTCCAATTGGAGCTCTCGTTGCTCAGTTACTTGATCGTCATGGCGCCACACCGCCGTCGTCATCGTCCCAAGATGATACTTAGACGTTTTATAACCTTGATCGGTGAGCATGTTTAAACGCGTCTTACAAGTACCGAAATGTCTGCAGCGATGAGGTCCCTCAACCTCGGTGCCAAAGCTAGATCTGAAGTTCATGAACAAGTACTACGGGACGTTTCGTGTCTGCTCCATCTCTGCAATGTGACATCACTAGTGTCCTTGGGTCGGCCTTTGTTGCAATTCTTCAAATGATGGTCCCAAAGTCCTGAATTGAATGGAAGAGGTACGTCGACGTCAGAGTACATGCAATTACAAGCTACTTTTTCGATTTACCGACGTGCGTCTTTGCCATTTTCAGGTTGATTTTCCCTCGATCTCGTATTCGTCCGTAGGTTTTCTATCGAAAGCGTTGATTAACGGGATCTGGGTACGTCAGGAAATTCTGCCACCATCGTTTCGAGTTCAGCCAGCTGGCGAGTATATCCATTATCGTCCAAGGTGGCAGATCATGGTTGATCAGGCAATATGTTAAAATGCAAGGGTACTAGGTGAGTGTCTTGTCCTCACCCTCAAGGCTCGCTCGCTTATCCGGGCGATCAAGTCGTCTCCCAGCGATCTCAACTCCCGGGTGACTGCTCTGGAGAACTTCTCCCGTTATTCTCGGGAAAACGTTTCTATCTCTACGCTGGGTCATCATCTTGGCGTACGCAAACATACGGGAACCGGTTGCGAACGCATGGTCTGCATACGTATACGAAATCACAATCGCTCGCGAAATTCACGATTCGATGCTGAATCAGGATTGTATGTGCTTCCCATGTCATTTTCAGACGAACAGTTTGGACGGATACGCACCGACGCCATGTAATTCAAATCTTTCGTGGCATCACCCGTATTCTCGGTCACAGGTTGAGCTCATGTTTTTGGTGAGGAAATACGACGAAACGGCGTCATAGCCAGTTGCCATTGGGTCGGTGCCGTTTGCACCTGCCTCGCAGGGATTTACTGTAGCAGAAGCATGTTGAACATATTCCCATTAGTTCTAGAATAAAATCAGATAGATGGTAGCTATGATGCAAGTTTTTTCATGTTGCTCGACTGTGGGAAATGTTGACCAGTTCAGGCCATCGTTCTCCCCAACCACCAAGTAGCTTGCTCACTGGGTCACCTTTGTGCTCGTCATTAGCCATGGAGAGTAGACCTCTTGGGCCAAGACAGCAGCCTGCAGGAGACAAGCGGCATCAAGCGTATGAGAGTATCTTTGGTCGTCCAAGCGCTTCACACCACCAGCCCCCTACTCATCTACAACACCCGCCGCATCCTCAGCAAAATTTCTATTACCAGCAACCTCCAGACAGAAGAACATCTTACGCACAGTCATTTACGAGCAACCCTTATCCTTATCCCAATGCGGCCTACCAGCAACCACGACAAATGCACCCAAATCCTATGGCATACCCACCGCGATATATGCCTTCACCTTACAGTGGAAATTCACTAGCACCACCCTCGATAATGACGAGAGCCAGATCCATTAACAGTAATCCCCATGCACCAGGTATAATAGTACCCCAACCAGAAGAGCCACCAGACCCAGCGTTAGAGGCATTGACCCAAAGGGGTCTCACTCCAGCACAAGCATACCAGGCACAGGTATACATGAACAATCCTGGTCAACAGGCTGTTCCAAGCGTGTTACAGAATTTACAGCATGATTCTGCTAGCCCAAGTCGGTCAACGGATCCTCCGAGGCTCGGCATCACAATCAGCAACGAGGACGGTAGGCTAGGTTTGGAGTTTGGGGAGAATAACTCGAGTGACAACGACAGTAGCGAGCTGCCTTGGGCGAGAAGGGACTCCCGTAAGTTTTCTTATCATTATTCGCGATCATCACCACCATATGTCAATCACTCTCTCATTTTGTACAGCTACCAACAGTCGTACGGGAACACCAGTATCTGGTCTTCCAAACCGATACTCTTCCTCCGGACAACCTCTTCATATTGATACGAATGCTGCCCAATCTATCCGAAGCTCTATCGTGACCAATTCCCCTTCCTCATTCACAATGGTTGACGATGCATCGTCGGCCACAGCTGCACGTCGTTCGTCGGAATCTGCACACACCATGCCAAGGCTCCAAGGTGGACGTAGAGACCGTACCGCGCAGGACAGATCAATGTCGATGAGTGCAATGTCCGGCTCCATCCGGGTGTCTAAAACGCCGTTATCCCAATTTGCAGAGGGCGGCAGTCCTGGCGGCTCCATTCGTGGTCCTCGCAACAGCGTTGGGCAACCACGTCATCACCGTACTAAACCACCTGTCATTTGCATTGCACTGCTCTCGCACGTCGCTCAAGCTTTCAAGGACCGTATACAGGTTGGAGACCGAGTCAAGGATGGTTTGACCTATAAAGACGCGTTCGATGGCCGGGAGGCCGTAGACAAGCTCGCTTATATCATCAAAACCACGGATCGTAATCTTGCATTGCTATTAGGACGGGCGCTGGATGCGCAGAAGTTCTTTCACGATGTGACTTACGATCACCGCCTGCGAGATACGCCGGGGGAGCTTTACCAATTCCGGACCAAACTGCCTAGTCCATTTGTCAGTGGAGATCTACCCGCGCTGCAGGAGCACGACAGTCAAGAAGATGAAGATAAAGACAGAGCCGACTCCGCATCGCCTGCACCTTCTATACAGAAGGATGGTGCTATCACTCCCTCGAACGATGAAGTGGAACTACCCTCTGGTGTTTTCACACTCCTCACTGATTGCTACTCCCCAACGTGTTCAAGAGATCAGCTATGCTATAGCATTGCTTGCCCAAGACGGCTGGAGCAGCAGGCGCGGCTGAACATGAAACCTCAACCTGGTTTGTCGAAACAGATCAGCAAGGAGAGTTTGAACGATGCCGTAGATGACGGCACGTTGTGGATCCACTCTGTTCCTCAAGAGATCGTGAATAGTGTCTCTGACAAGGAGAAGAAGCGACAAGAGGCCATTAATGAGGTTATCTACACCGAGAAGGACTTTGTGAGGGATATGGAATATCTCAGAGATGTACGCCTGCTTTCTCGTTTCTTCTTATCGCACGTCCTTCTAACTCGCTTCCCAGGTCTGGATAAAACGTCTCCAAGAATCCGATGTCATCCCAGCCGATCGACGCACTGGCTTCTTGGAGCAAGTGTTTTGGAACGTTTATGATATCATTGCAGTCAATACACGGCTACGGGATGCCCTAATGAAGAGGCAGAAGCAATATGCGGTCGTTGAGAAGATTGGGGATATCTTTCTGGACGCAGTGCCACACTTTGGTCCGTTTGTGAGCTATGGTGCGCATCAGCTGTATGGAAAGTACGAGTTTGAGAAGGAGAAGAATGGGAATCCTGCTTTTGCTCAATTTGTTGAGGTGCGTTGTACTTTTCTTGTTGGAGTACCGACCGAAATTGACCACACTTACAGACTACTGAACGTCTTCCTGAATCCCGAAAACTCGAGTTGAATGCCTATCTCACGAAGCCTACAACGCGTCTGGCTCGTTATCCTCTGCTTCTGGAAGCCATCATCAAGCACACACCTGAGGATAATCCCGATAAGGCCATGCTGCCACAGGTGGTCACGATGATCAGGGATTTCCTAGCAAAAGTGAATGCAGAATCCGGAAAGACCGAGAATAGGTTCAATTTGGTTCAGTTGGATCAGCAGCTGATCTTTAAACCAGGGGAAGAAGTGGTACGCGTGCCTCCGTCAGGATCCCATCATTTGTTCGCTAACAAGCTTGTAAAAATAGGATCTAAGATTACGTGAGGAAGGTAGAGAAATGATCTACAAGGGCGCCTTGAACAAGAGGGATGGCGAGATTCACGTCTACTTGTTTGACCACGCCCTGCTGTTCACGAAGCAGGTCAAGACGAAACAGCATGAGCAGTATAAGGTGTATCGTCGGGCGAGTATTCTCTCCGACTCAAACAGCTTTAACAAGTCATTAATGATTCTTATCATTTCTAACAGCCGATACCATTGGAGCTGCTCTACATCAACTCTGTCGACGATGTCAATGGTACAAATTCCAACGGTACAGTTCGTGTTCGGCAACGACAAGGCCTGGTCAAGAAGTCTTCCTTCAGTCGAGACGCTCGAAATTCACCTGTGGGCCCCGTTGTCACTGTTCGTCCCGAGGCGAAGGGTCAGTTTTGGATCACTTTCATACACCTCGGAAGGAAACATTACACTTTAACATTGTGGGCTAATTCGCAACTTGGTATGCGAAAGTGGACAGAGAGCATATGGAAGCAACAACAGGCGATGAGGGACAGGAGTATACTGTTTGATACGGTGCCGTTAAGTGAAGGCTTCTTTACGACGCATAACAAAGTCAATTGCGCGGCGCCCTTTTGTGAGTAGCCTCGTTATCGCCACAAGTACTTACGCTGATTGTACGGTTCACAGACTCTGGGAGGAAGGTCGTCTATGGCACTGATGATGGTGTTTACATATCTGATTTGAGGGAGATTGACAAGGATCCTGTCAAGGTTCTCGCTCTGTTGGATGTGGTTCAAATTGATGTGCTGGAGGATTATCAACTTCTCATCGTATTATCCGGTAAGTTACGTGGTTATAGTGAGGGGGTAGCTGCAACTTAATTTATCCTTTTTCAGAACGACAAGTGATTACCTTCCCATTAGACGCCTTGGATCCAATGGATCCTATGGCAGGCCTCAAACGTGCGAAGAGAATATCATCGCATACGTCCTTCTTCAAGGCTGGCCAATGTCTTGGTAGAATGCTCGTATGCATCGTCAAGTCGAGCCAGCTCTCGAGTACGTTCAAGGCACTAGAACCGATAGACCAAAATGTTCGCGGAAGGAGCAAGCCTACTTTCCGTAAATTGCTGCAGGGCGGTAATGATACCCTTAAACCGTTTAGGGTACGCGGGTTTCCATACTTGGTTGTAGTGAAGTACTGATTGGGATACGGGCTTGCAGGAATTTTATATCCCAGTGGAGTCTACGTCCATACACTACCTCAAAACCAAGATGTGTGTTGGATGCTCACGAGGGTTCGAGATTGTTGATCTCGAAACACTGGATACCCAAGGGCTGTTGGATCCAAACGACGAGTCGCTCGAGTTTGTTAGGAAGAGGGACAACTTACGGCCCATGGCCATTTACCGAATTCACAACGAGTTTCTGTTGTGTTATGATGGTAAGATCCATTTTTTCCCTGCTATCAATGCTCAAATATTTTGTTGCCAGAATTCGCATTTTATGTCAATAAGACTGGTCGACGGTCTCGTAAGGAATTCATGGTGCACTGGGAAGGGACTCCAACGGGCTTTGGTGAGTAGTCTTGGCTTGTATTATCCGTCGCTCGGTTCTGGTGGAGTGCTGGAGCTCATATATATAATTTGAAACAGCTTTGCATGAACCGTATGTGCTGGCGTTTGAACCCTGTTTCGTGGAGATACGTCATATAGAGACGGGGTTGATGTCGCAAGTCATTCAAGGCTCTAACCTCCGCCTGTTGTTTGCCGACAACCCGCCTTCGATGACCAACGGTGGAATGAGCAACGTGAGTCCTGTCGCAGGTCCTGGATATTACAATCACTCTTACCAACAACAGCCTGGGTGAGAAATATTTATACCCACTGTCGAGCCTTCCTCTCACAAGATGTATTTTACAGGTACGGGTACAATGGATACGGCAGTCCATCACCACAAATGCCATATTCGAACATGATGCATCATCAGCAACAATATGCACGACCATACATGCGGGATGAAATACTGATGGTATCTGATGATCGTGTGCTTGCCTTGCGCACAACAGGGGGCCGTTTACTGCCTGATAATGCCTCCATGACCTCCATCCCCCGGTGAACCAGGGCCGTAATATTTTCTTCTCCCTAATTTTCATTAACTGTCCTTTCTTTCGATCGTGCTGTGCTTTTACTGTTACATTATCCATCCTGTTTCTCTCTCTATACCTTTCCGTTGCTTGTTCGACCACACGTTCGGCTTGAATCAATATTTTCTCTGTTCTACCACTCACGTAGCATATTTTATTCTACTTACTAGCATCTGTATCGACCTTTGGATTCATAAATGTATATCAGAGCTACGACGAACATGCCGCTCAAGTTGAGCGTCGAGTTTCAACACAGGCCCCTTACAATCCCCTCATAGGCCCCTGGCCCCAGGACATGTGCATCAACCGGTTGTTTCAATGTATGTGCCAAGAAAATATATTCCACCTGTCGCTGGCCGAGTTGCCGGCCATTGAAAATTTGGATATTTTTTCCACGAGTGACCAGATTTCTTGTTTCCTTCTTGACTTCCATTCAAACTCATAATCCGCCCCTGGCGTTGTCGCTCTTTTCTTTTTCTTCCTTGACGCTACCATGATGAAGCTTCAAGCACTCGCCACTCTTTTGGCCATTGTTGCTTCCACAGAGGCAACTGGTCTCAACCAACGACATGCCCACCTAGCCCACAGACAGGCTTCCCCTGCGTCGTCCGCAACCTCTGCTGCCTCTTCTGCCTCCGCATCCGGTTCTGTTCCCCCTGCCTCTGGCGCTTCAAGTGCTGCCACTGGCGCTGCTACTGCCGCCGTTCCTACCGGTGCAACTGCTGCTACCACGGACCCTCTTTTCACACTCACCGCCGCGACCTCCGATGTCCCTCCCCTCGGTCAAATCAGCTCAGGTATGCCCACGGGCACACCTTGGCAGGCCTCCACAACCTACCAAGCTGGCGCACAGCCAACTTTTTCCAATGCTCCACCCCTTCCCGCCCCTTGTAAGTTTTACTAAACTTTCCGTTGTAACTTGTCTTCTGACACGCTCCTAGTCGTGTTCTCTCCTTCGGTTTGGCCGCCACAGGATAAAGTTCCTCCTACTGGTACATGTTACCTGCTAAATATTTCCTGACCATGTTCTGACATTCGTGCAGATTCCAACGAGGTCAAGGCGTGGTTGAAGGAACTTGACGGATGGAACATCCCCAACATTCCCCTCAATGTTGACAACACTTGCGCCAGCAACCCACAGGCTGCTCAGGACGCGGCAAAGAATGGCTGGTGGACTTGCGGCGGTCACACACGTTCCACTGATATCGTCCAATGCCCTGACAAGATGACTTGGGGTGTCAGGTACGTCCTTGTGCTTGTTTATCGTCGCTTTGTCAACAACGTCATCAACTATCTAGCTTTGACGACGGTCCTTCGGAATACAGTAAGTATCATTTTTACCACAATTGTTAGTGGATCATGCTCACAATTTTTTCAGCTCCGTTAGTTATCAGTCTGCTTGACGCGATTTTTACCACTCACTTTGACGAATGGTTTACAGAAAACTCCTTAAGTTCTTGGACCAGAAGAACCTTTCTGCTACTTTCTTTGTCGTCGGCTCTCGTGTAATTTCCCGACCCGACATCCTCCGTGATGAGTACATGGCTGGACACGAGATCAGTGTTCACACCTGGTCGCATACGGTATGGATGATTGCCATCTTCTCGTCAATGGTCATTACTGATCATCTTTAGGCGCTCACTACCCTGTCTAATGAACAAATCGTTGCCGAGCTTGGCTGGACTCGCAAGGCAATTAAGGATGTCCTTGGCGTAACCCCTACTACTATGCGTCCTCCTTATGGTGATATGGGTAAGTTTGGTCCTTGACTGCTGTGAGGATCCATGTAAATTTTTGCTTTTTTAGATGACCGTGTTCGCGCTATTTCCTTGGCGATGGGCATGATCCCGATTTCTTGGACGACTGCACCCAACGGTGCCACCTTTGATACCTTTGGTAATTTTGTTTTATATACATTTTCTTCAGAGTGGATTTTGACCATTCACTATTAGACTGGCGTGTTGCGGGCGGACTCGTCAGTGCTCCTGTCCAATACAGGACTTTCCAGGATATCCTTGGTAATGCCTCCACCATGAACAACGGGCAAGTATTCGGTTAGAAATGCACAAAATATGAAATACTAATCTGGTGAGCAGATTTATTGTCTTGCAACATGATCTGTACGAGATCAGTGTTGACCTCGCTGTTGGATTCACCTTGGACGCTGCCTTGACCCACAACCCCCCTTTCACCGTAAGTAAATCTTAAAACAGTTCTACCAGACGCTCACATCCTCTTTTAGCTCAAACCCATCGGTGAATGCTCCAAAATCCCCACCAGCAACTTATACCTCGAGTCCAATACTAACAAGACTTTCCCCTTCACAAACTCTTCCGCCGCTAACGGTGGTGCTGATGTCAATGGTGACGGCAAACCCGACACCAAATCTGGTACTGGAAGCTCTAATTCCGCCTTCATTGTCTCTCCTGTCACCGCGTATTCATTAGCAGGATTCGCTGCTCTTGGAGCCATCCTCCTGTAGACCCTTTTTATTCATGGTTATGCGACATTACATACGGGATCGACATGGGGAACGGAACATGGGGAATACGGACTACTTTAGTTACTCTAATGCGGATCTATCATTTTTCTTGTGTTGCTTTTTCATGCTCGTTTTGCTGCAATGATCTAGTCTAGATGCTATAAAATGCGCCAAAAATTGAAATGCTGAGATGAAAACCGAAAAACCGAAAAACGAGGTGTCACTGCTGTAGAGACACCGGACCGATGATGTAGCATGATTTTATTGTGCGAGACTCGTCCGAGTCGCAACTTGCACAGGAATGTCATCACTGATCAACATTGTGCGCTCTAGTGAGGTTCTTCACCTATCGACCTTTGGACATACTCACCTTTACCCCTGCAGAATTCTTGGAGGTTATTAGATCAGTGAACCCGCCTGGAAAATGGAAAATCTTGGTCGTCGATGAGCATTCGCAAAAGATACTGGGGTCTGTGTTGAAGCAGTTTGATATTCTAGAGGAGAATGTTACTCGTGCGTGTCAACGGCTTTTCTCCTATTCTCTATGATCTTAACACCGGCCATGCAGAGATTGAATCTATTTCAAACTACCGAGATCCTCAACCCGAATTCGAGGCACTATATTTGCTCATGCCAACATCGCAGAATGTCGATCGAATTATCCGAGACTTTGGTGGTGAAGGTCCACAATATGCAGGCGCACATCTATTCTTCATCGAAGGTGGGATATACTCCTATGGAAAGAATGGTCGTGTGCGATTGACGTGGGGGGCAACTGGCCAGGTCTATCGGAACCCTTATTCCAGAGACTCACTGCCTCGTCTGCGGAGCCGTACCTTCGCGGCCTCAAAGAACTCTTCCTCAATTTTCGAGGTGCTTTGTCTTCCAAAATCCTCCCATTCAAAATTTGACACTACGGCCTTGTTTCAGCATCGGAAGCACAAACTTTTTCCCTAGATCTACCTGAACACTTTTTCAGCATTTACAGTCCACCGCGGAGTGAGAATGCATATACACAAGCTCGTGGGCGCCTTGAAGAGGATCTTCAATTTGCAAGTAAATTGGTGCGCCTCACCTGTCGATGATGAAAAACCATAATGTATTCAATCTCGAGTTTCTGATCCACAGATATCCAACGTCTGTATCACCCTGAACGAATTCCCCTACATCCGGTACTACGTCCCAGTCAATCACCCTCCACTAGGTCCATTGACACCCCATGCCTCTACCCGACCACCGCCACCTCAGGAAGGAAGTGGACGCTGGCGAACAAACCTTGCACGAGGTGCTGAAGCCAGAGCGTTCGAGTCTGTTGAGAGTGATTATGTGACCAAATTACTGGCGTTCATGGTTCAGAATAACCTCGAAGAGCACAAGAAATCTAATCCTGACTTTGGGGCAAGTTATTCCCTCTTTTTTATCTCTCAGTACCACGTATCTTACATTATGAATGTTCAGAAAGAGTCGCGTCAACGGGCCACCTTGATAATAACAGATCGTTCAATGGACATGGTCGCACCCTTCCTACACGAATTCACCTACCAAGCGATGGCTAATGACTTGTTACCCATTCAAGATGGAACGAAATACACGTTAGTGCATGGTCTACTTTGCGCTGATGCGAGTCTTCGCTTGTTTTCAACTTTTTTCCCAGGTACAAGTTCCAGTCATCTTTGGGCTCATACGAAGACAAAACCGCAACACTCTCAGAATCTGATCGTGTCTGGACCGAAGTCAGACATATGCATATGCGAGAAGCAATAGACAAGCTTATGGCAGATTTCAACAAATTCTTGGAAGAGAACGCCGTGTTCAAAGGGTGCGTGTATACTTGAAAGTTTTGTTGCTCTGGATACTAACCTCCTTAGTAGAGATGGAGCTGCGAACTTGAACGATATGAAGGAAATGCTGGCTAATCTTCCTCAGTACCAGGAGCAACGAGAAAACGTCAGTCATGTCCTAGCTTCGGTTCGGCGATTGTATTGACGCAATGACAGTTCTCTCTTCATCTTAGCATGGCACAAGAGTGCATGGGAATTTTCGAAAAGGAGAAGCTTCCTCTGGTTGCGAACGTTGAGCAGGTATTTATCCCATATCTGCCGTTCAGCTTGTTCGTTCATTCATCCATGCCTTCTCTGATAGAACTGCGCTACGGGTGTCACAGCCGAGGGCAAGTCACCGAAACATCTGGTAGAAGAGATGGTTCCCCTCTTAGACAGTAGAGACGTCATGTAAGTCGTCCTGACGGCGTCTTTTTGAGCATGAACATGACGGATCTATCCAGAAATGTGAACAAAGTCCGTATGGTCGCCTTGTACATCCAATACAGGGAAGGTGTGCCAGATGAGGATCGTCGAAGATTGTACCAGCATGCTCGTCTGTCTCTGGCGGAACAGGATGCTGTGAATGCGTTGACGCAGTTTGGTGTTCGTATATCAAGGGTATGTATGCTCCATTTGTTCTAGAGATTCATGCCGATACCGTTGACTTGCAGACTTCTGGTGACAAAGATATGAAGAAAAAGTTGAAGCAGAAACCCGCTGACGATGATTACGAACTTTCTCGGTACAAGCCTCTTCTCAAGACGGTGATTGAGGTTGGTTTGCGACGTCATCTCCAGCTGTAACCTTGCTGATTCATGCAATAGGATCACGCAGCAGGCAAGCTGGATACCGCTTTGTTCCCATATGTAAAAGAGGCTCCTTCAGCTACTCCTTCAGCTGCAAGTTTACGTGCTGCTCCGGCACAGCCGACATCCCTACGTAGCCAGAAACCTGCGTGGCATCGAGCAGCTCGACCGGGTGCAAATACCGAACAGCGTCCAAGACTGTTAGTGTTCGTTGCAGGTGGTATGACTTATTCTGAAATCCGGGAGGCGTATCAGCTATCGAATGCTCTTAGTAAAGACATTTATATCGGTGATTCCGTTTCGTTCATTATTAACATGCGCTCAGCTTTGATAACCTTTTTGACCTAGGTTCATCACACACCCTGACACCTCGTCATTTCGTCGACGACCTGAAGGTGCTCACTTTGGCTGGTGTAGGATCCAGGGTTACTCCCAATGGTTTACGCGAGTTCCGTGGACAGCGACCATTCCAAGAGTTTTATGACGACAGATACTATACTAAAGATGGTCCACGTCCTCAGCCAAAAGCACCGCCGGCTTCACAAAAGAGCACAATTTCCTTGAACTCTTTCAAAGCGCCGCGTATGGAGCACGCTGATTCCTATAGTTCCTCAACGTCCACGACACCATCGCTCAAGGAGGAAAAGAAGAAAAAGAAGGGGTTGTTTAGCAGGTTCTGAGATCGAGTTTGCTTTGAGTTTGCTATTCGTACATTGGAGTCTTATCGTACTTGTATTCGATTAGTGTATTTCTCTGGCGTTCGTCGCTCTAGCTTGGGCGCTGCGCCCCTTTTCATACCCCTACAGTAGAACGGCTGCCAGTGAACCCAATGGACGGTAATTTTCTTTTCGCTACACATGGTTTGAAGACAGGAATGCTACAATGCTATTGAGAATTGCAATGTAAGATACATATTTATCCGGTCTTCGGAGGTTTAGAAAGACCATTCCAAAACCGTTATCCGAAGAAGCCACCTGAAAAATGCCATGACCAGGTCATTTCTCCTGTCGTGGAATACTTGACGGGTGGGGGTGCTAAAACTTTGTCGGCTAGTTGTCGAGCAAACTCCGCGGTAGGCATCACTCCATAAACATGACAAAATCAATCTACTTTTAATAGTCCTGGTACACTGAGGTATAGGGCATGTCGTATCTTGCATACTATGAGTGAAAATGAGTGATACCGACGGAAGAGAGTTAGTCCAATACATACATTTGCAATGTTGATCGGCGGGACCAACGTGACATAAACACGGCGTGCATTCCATTGCAGGTATCTCGGTGTAGGCATGCGCGACAGCCTTACTCGTATTGTAAAAGCCAGTGAATAGTGTTCCCAATTCCCCAAGAATAGATCCAATGGCGACAACGAGACCAGCGTTTGGCCATGCGTGGTAGTTTCGTTCACGAGACGAATGAGACCATAATAGACTGTGTCCATAGTACAGCGTCATCCTCGCTACACCACGAAGCACCGTGTCTTCTGACTTACCTATGCCTAGAAATCCTGCGTTGGAAATTAGGATATCGAGGCGACCACATATAGTCGTTGCATTTTTGGCAGACTCGTCACTGGTCACATCCACTTCGAGCTTCATGATATTGGGATGAATACCTTCCATCGACTTGAGTGACCTGCTGCTTGCGAAGATGATACATTCCGCTCTGCTGGGGTTTTTGCTCTGCCACAGAGAAGTTAGAGCTACTAGTGGAAACGCGAAGATTGTAAACTCACAGCGGCGCCAATACTCCCCAACTGAGCACCCGGCGATAAACACCACCTGGTGCACCTTTTTAAACGGCCTCCTGCATAACTAACTTTTGCTATGGAGACCCAAAGGAAGATGGTGACCAAGTGTTGTCAGGGACAGGGTAGCCAAGAATCTGTCATCATCAGGGCGCTCGATGCTCGATAGGCTTCAGTGTTCCAGGAATTTTCGCCAGCATTCAGTACAAAAAATGAAGACATCAAATTCCTGTGTCAAGCTGCGCGCTGAGTAACGCTGAGTATAAAACTTGTACAGATGGCCTTTTCTGCATCATCATGGGACTCATGTCAGCGACCCACGTGGCCCGCTGTTCTTGTTCTCCAACCACCACCATCAACCATGGCATCAGAAGCACAGCTCAAGGGTGAGATAGCAAAGCTTCAAGGTTTGCTTTTGAGACGATTTGGAGAAGAAGTGTAGCTGATTACCGCTCATAGCATCTATTAACAAGCACAAATCTAGCGATATTTCGACCCAGCCGGCGCCAGCATACCCATACCGAAGGAATACATACACCAACCCCAATTATAAGCCAAATAACAAGTATATCCGACCAGTCCCAGCAGCAGTCCCAGGACCCTCCACATTACAGCGTGCATCGTCTCAACCGTCGTATGGACCCAAGGAAGTGATACTAGGCGGGGTCGCTTTTTCATCTTCGCGTAGTTCTCTTGTGAGAAAAGACCGTAAGTGACTTTTGATCCTTGTCGAATACCTAACAATAAGGTGGCTACCTTGATTTTCCAGTTCCGAAACCGCCTTCTACATCGAGCGAACCGCCATCAGCCGCCTCAACACAAGCCCATTTTGAAAGAAAGTCTGGTCATTTAATTGCAAGCAGCCGGGCCTATAAACCTCAATCCTCACGGGGGCGCCGTGGTCGAGCTACCGGTCGCAATATGACTCTGACAAACAATCGCAGACCTTATCAGTCCGTCCGATCAGTGGATTTGGGCGAGACGTTTGATCTGATTATCTCTGACAGAGCTCGCCGAACAATGAAACGGATGAAGTCAATGAATAAACAATGCCCACGCTTTTCGACAACAGGTGCGCAATCATCGCCTCGGCACGGTACCAAACCAGAGAAGAAGACTCTGAACCGTATTCACCATTCCCCTCTTCTTTTCTTTTTGTCATTATCAGGTTCTTGCTCTCATGGCCTCACATGCATGTATCAGCATGACCCCACGAAGATCGCAATTTGCTGGAAATTCTTACAAGACAACTGCCCCAACACCGCGGACACATGCAATCTTTCACACGACCCTACCCCGGAACGTACACCCCTCTGCTCTCACTTCCTCAACAAAGGCCGCTGTGCTCGACCGAATTGCCATTTCCCGCATGTTAACGTTGGAGCCCGTCATGGCGTCTGTCGTGATTTTGCTGTTCTAGGTTACTGCGAGAAGGGTCTGGACTGCGAGCACCAGCATGTTAGGGAGTGTCCAGACTTTGCAGAGAAGGGGACCTGTTCCACCAAAGGATGCAAACTCCCACACGTCATTCGGGCCAATCGCAACAGGAAGCCCGCGGATTCAGCTGCAAACTCTACGTCCAGTTCTGCTCTTTCGGCCTCTAGCTCTTCTGCGGGGACTGAAGGTGAATCTAGCATACATCATTTGACAGCTGATGATGCCCAGTTGGGCGATGAGTACATCTCACTGACATTTAACGAAAGCGAAAGTAGCGAGGAAGAGGAAGGTGAAAATGAGGACGAGGACGAGGAGGAAGAAGTGGAAGAAGAGGGCGATGACCCCAACGATGTAGAAGATATGCCCGTGGTTGGTTAAGAGATTTGTATACCAGATTTACATTGTATTTCGCGGATGATCATAATATGAATGTGGATTTCTTCGAATATCGACGTGTATCTATCGTCACTGAAGCGTTGAGATACCTATCGTCAGATGTAACAATGTGCATCATCTATGACCTGTTTGCTTTTATTTCAGGGATATAAGGAATCTACGGACTGGAAGGAAGTTTCCTCGATACTTACAATGAACCAGGAAACCCACTTACCTCACGATCCCACCGCCAAGGTTGCCGGTGAACCACTTTCTGCCGGTGACAAGGCTTTCGACCTTGCTCAACAGCCTGCATTCTCATTCAAGCCCATATCCAACATCAAGCAGGCATTATGTGCCGTTCATCCATATGCTCACGACCCATCTCGCGTTGTTCCGGCGTATCATTACTGCACTCACAACATTAGTTCCGACCTTCACCAATGCATCATATTCGACTCGAATGAACCTGGAGCGAGATTGATTGAGGTGGAATACATTATCACGGAAAAAATTTATCGCACGCTGGATAAGGAAGAGAGAAGACTCTGGCATAGTCATAAGTACGAGGTTGAGTCGGGTGAGTGACTTTACCTTTTCTTCGCGGCGATTGATCTGATCCACATGCAATGTATAGGCCTTTTGACAATGATAGCAAAAGCAGGAATACCATCTGGCATAGATGATGCTCTCGAGATGCCTGCTTTGAAGGACTTGCACACTACCTATGGCAAGACATGGCATTTTTGGCAAATTGACCGCAGAGAGTTCGTGTCATTCTCTCTCTACTATCTTTGGTCTATGTTCTTACGAATGTATCGGATTCTTAGCACGCTACCACTTGGTCTACCGAGTCTCATGAAGGCTGCGAATAAGCCCGAAGATTTGAGTCCAGAGGTAGTTAAGAATCATGAACAGAAGACTGGTATAAACGTCAAGTCGAAGGCGGAGTACCGTGCAAGGCACCTGGACAAAACGTATCAAATCGTTGAAGGCGCTGATGAGAAAGGCTCGCATCTCGAGTTGACGCTGAAGGGTCAGTAGAGTGTCTCCTCGTATTCTTTCCCTGGTATCTCAGTAAGCACAGGATCGCATTTACATCCTGGAATAAGTCTGTAGGTCTGTAGCGGACAACCCGTTCATCGGACCTGTGGTTCAGACTCAGTCCTTGAGCTTGCCTACCCCTTCAATTTTTGACCTGAGATGCGCAAAGAGTTTGCAGGTTGACTGCACGGCGAGGCGCCGCCGTAGCCCCATATTTCGCTTTCCACCCGTCTTAGTTTCATGCAGCTCTTTGCACACCCCATGAGCTGCAATGGCGCCAAGACCGTATTCTTCGGACATCTCATTTCTCTTGTTTATTCTTCTTGCACCGTTAAATACCCAAGCTCTCGTAGCTTTTCATGTGTTATTTCTATTCGCTTGTATTCATAAACATCCTGTAGTATAAGCACTAGCTATAGACCTGTACTTACAGACAGTTTTCTTTCCAATCCACGAATTACTCTAGTCATTCCCTCGAGTGATTTCCGCATCTCACGCCGTTGGAATTCCCACATCTCTTCCTTGCTCGCGGTCACTAGGGTACCTCAGTCCTATACCGCTGCAGCTACATCCAACATTCTGGAGACCTCATTGATGAAGCCCTACGAGTTCTCGCAAAGCTGGACCAGAAATTGTCACCCTTCGCCATCAGCAAAACAAGGATGGGTCTGCCGAGAACTTGGTTATGCAAAATGAAGGGGAGGAAATCTGTAGGGCGCGTATTCAGCTTGTCTCGCTCTAAGTATGTACTTTGTTTCTAGTGTGGGCGCTCCTAGAATACAAGATATTCTCTGGTATCCTACCGTAACCGTAAATTCCCGGGGAGTCTGTTCCAGAGGGATTGAACTCTTACTCCCATAAGAAGGTTTGCATGTATGATCAATACAGAAATTTAGAATGCCTTTTCAGTCCTATAAGCCATCAAGTTCAAGACGGCACCGAGATAGATGAATAGATAGGAAAGGCGTGACGCGCGTCACTGGGAGGATTTCTTTTATCCTTTCATTCTTTTCATTCTTTCACCCTCATTTATCGCGACGCCCATCAGACTTGGGACAAGATGACTCAAATGGCACCCCCAACCGCCTCCGAGAACGAGTCTGTAGGGATGCTCTCCGCCATGATGGGTGGAAAGCTTGATGATGTTATTGCACTTCGTGTGTTACGGAAATTCAACGGCAATGTCGATAGGGCGGCAGATGCAATGCTTGCTGGCGACCGAGGTGTAGAAGAACCGACTCCTCAACGTGTATCTAGTGCACCACCGAATACAGTGATAGACCTTACCGGAGATGACCAGGATGAAGAGATGTCGAGAGCTTTACAGATGTCGATGGAAACGGATATGCCGGAGACCAAGTTTGGCCCCAGCAACAGAGCCCCGGATCCAAATTGGGCTGTTGTACCGACGAATGTGCGTGTCATACTGTGCTTTGGAGTTCAATTGCTAACGACAGTATCCAGACGCAGCAACAGTTATCCAATGAGGACGAAAACTTAAAGCAAGCGATTGAAGCTAGTTTGGCTATTCCAGAAGAAAGTGAATCTCTGGAACTCTCGGATATGGTGCGGCAGGATGGTCGGTTGGTATTCACGTATTGATACATTATGATGTTCATATTCAACATCTCTGCTTCCAAGGCCCGTTTCCATTCGCCCTGATCTGGCAGGATATGTGTATGCTGCATTGGTATAAGCACACACTCCTTTTACCGTGAACAAGCACTAAATGAGCTGGCAGGTTATACAAGCTTTGTTTCATGTGCCGCAGCTGCGTGAGCGGGTTTCACAATATAGAGCCCGTCCACAAGCCCAGAAGACCAAGGAAGGTGCGATCGAGATCAATACTCGGTGATTTTTTTAATGAGCTGAAACCCGCTGTAGATGCTGCCGTGGATTGTTTGGCCGATTTTTATTGCCATCTAGACCTTGTTGCACTTTCTACCCTCTGTGATAACAACGTATTCGAAAGACTAAATGCAATCCCGAACGATGCCAACCAGCCACTTAGCGAAATCTCCGCAGGTTGGCCATTGATCTACAACACCGCAATTTGCTTATCTTCCTCTCAGCGTTTCTTGGACGGCTCGCGACATTGATTGAAAATCGTATACCACCGAGGGATCCAAGGTAAGTTGTGTTTTCTAAAAAAGCCTATGAGCAGCTAAGTGGTCTTTAGCCGTGGACGACTCATCAATTTTTTGGCTGGGCGTTTGGAACTCGTTAACGGACGGGCTCACCTCGAGCAAGAGACCAAACCCCTTGCAACTGTTCCCCTCTCCATAGGACGAAGCGAATCCTGTCCGAATGAACTTATTGCTCGTCTGTCTGCTATGCTGAACCAGTATAAGACTGATGGATCTTCTATTCATGAGGGAATACAAGAGCCTTCCGAAATCGTCGTGTTCCAGTTGAATCAAGACCGCGATGCAAACAAGTCTTTGGCCTCACTAGAAAGTTTTTCGTTCCCCAAATCTCTATACCTGGATCAATTTCTCCTGGAGAATTTTGAGTTGGTCCACAACAAGCGGATACGACAAAGTGAGATAAGGGAGAAGGTGTCTCAACTCCAGCAACAGAAGAACAGCCTCACTACCTTCAACGTAAGTTTCGTTGCTAACCTGTCCGACAATTATTAATCAATTGACAGAACAAAGATATAATCAAGGACCTGGGGAACAGTCTATACTACTACGAAAACGTAGCTCGCGTTGGAGATGATCCTGCACGTCAGGAATCCCTTACTAGTACAGCAGAGAAATTGCGCAAAACTCTAACCAATTTAGAAGCGGTGGTTGAAAGTGAGTTCGAGCAACTCTTCGAGATTCTGACTTATATTCTGCCTAGATATCAACAAAGAGATAGAACAGCTCCAGAATGAGTATCGGAGTATCTTCGACTGTCATGAACTCCAAAAGCATCAGGTGAGCCCATCATTCATGATCTCTGCTTCGTACTCATTGACTCGCTGTTCATCCTTAGTATGATCTGCGCGCAGTTCTCATGCACACCGGTGTATCGGGCAGGAAGCAATTATACTCGTATGTCCAGGACCGGGATGGGACATGGTGGAAGACCGTAGATCATACAGTAACCGAGGTGCGCGTCCACTCTTTGGTCAACTTGATTAACAACTTAAGATTGATATTAAAATGACCCTCAGGCCACAGAAGCGGACGTACTTATGGATCCGACAGGTCTCCACCTGAGAGCTGGGCCTTATATGCTAATCTACAGCAGAAGTATCCCGATTGATCAACTCAGTGACCCACTCCCGTGGCCCCGGGAATTAGTCGTAAGTATCAAGGACTGTTGCTCGGGTTCTTGAAGCGGTGTTGATCGGGAATCTACTAGGAAACTGTCAAGAGTCACAATCAAAAACTTTTGGCTTCATTAGGTCCAGAGCCGGCACAGAACTATGAGGCATCCCAAGCGTTGACGCAGGAGGAGTCGAAGAAAAGTAAGGAACTCGGAAGGACTGCGACGATGTTTTCAGAGAAATCGAGAGAAGCCTCGGATGTTTCTATGATAGATCTCACCGCATCTTCTACTACTACCAACGAGAAGTAAATGTGTAATGTATAACGTATCACTACAATGGTAGCGCTCTATCCCTTGGGTTTGTTCTCGAAAACCAGAATCAGTGGCAAACTCGGGCCCTGCAAGTGCTGGTCACGCGCTCCGCACGGTCAAACGCGACTTTGTCACTCTCCACCATGGTCACTGCCGATAATCTCAATCTCGATGTCCTTGACCTCATATTCTGCCATCTTCCTCAACAAGACCTACCCTCTACGGCTCTCGTGAGCCGATCGTTCTTTGTCGGTGCCATTCCGCGACTATATGGCAATATTATTTACAGTTCCAAGCACGCGAAGAGGTACCCTCGAGTATGTTTTACTCGTTTCATAGAATTGGTACAGCTCTCATGGATAGTAGGTCATGACACCATTTTGCGTGATAATGGCACACCCCTGGCTTGCAACTCATGTTAAACACATCGGTGCGTGGTTGTTTCGATGGTTTTTGTTTACCTACTCTAACGGGCCGTCTTCTCTCTGATAGAGATTAGGGTCGTGCCGAAACTAAAGATAGAAGCCACTCAATTCCATTCAATTTTTCTCTCCCAATGCACGGCAGCGATGAACATGTGCACGAACTTGCTTTCTTTCAAGTGTGTAAAACCTATTCTACCAATGTTTCTCAAAGCCCTTCAAGGCAAGGAGAGGCTTCAGGAACTACGGGTTCATGCAACACTCACGACTTTGCAAGCCGAAATGCTATCCGCGATAAAGAGTCTTCAAAGCCTTGCGCTCGATTCCGCGTCTTGGAATGTGATAGATATGCTGCCGAAATGGGCACCTAATCTTAGTCCTACGCTCACAAACCTGGTAATCTATGTGAGCTCTGCGTTTCTTTCACCTATCACCGTTCGCTCATCTTTCGTGATTCAGATGTCCAGCGACCTCAATGAGTTGATTCTCGAGCAAATGTTGCGTAAACTTCCGGGTCTCATTGGGTTACATGTTGTTGGCTGTCCCAAGGTGGATCATCATACAATTCTACGCTTGGCCTCACACACACCCCATCTTGAAAGTCTTTCGTTCAGCACAACGGTGAGTGAATATCTTCACTGTTAGCGAGATATAACTTAATCTACAGGGATAGGAAACTTCAAATACATCCGACGCTTTCGTCCCGGAACTCAGTAACCTCAGACACCTGGGTCTCGATACACGGTACTCGACGCTATCTTCGCCGGCACCCATAGTCCTCTCGTCCATCTTGAAACTCCTTCGATCAGCCTCTCCTGCTCTGACGTCTTTTGTTATGAGGGTACCTGAAGTGAAGGCTGTCGGGCGCTCGTTCATTGAACAACTCGTCAAGGATTACGCTCAGACGCTCAAGCAGGTGTCATTCCTTGATTGCGGGATAGAGATGGACTCAATAGTTCACATCTGTTCGAACTGCGAATTGCTCGAGAGACTAGAACTTCCCATCCCTTTGAAAGAACTGGTGAAATTTAATACGGTGTCTCGCGTGTTCAGGCGCTCACATGTGTTGGTTTCTAGATCGTATTCACCGCTGCCATAGGAAGATCCAATACCCTTCGCACAGTTGTGGATACAAATGCTCATGGCGCGGATCATCATCAGTCGCTGGGAAAGCAAAATGCTGAACATCTCATGAAAAATGTTCCGAGTCTGAACAAGATCGTGAGTGATAAAAGAGTGTGGACCGTGAGTATCCTTTCACGTTGCCGCATCGAACAAATCTTCCATTCTGTACAGCGCCGACACCTCAATGAAGTGGCTTTTGAAAATCTGTCTTCACACACGTCGGCTTCCTATTGGTTCCTACCTCGTCAACATGACTGATGTGAACATTGTTGGGTGCGAGGGGCTGCCAAGAGTTTTCGTCGCACACCGATGATTATGGAATGATGAAGCTCGAGATATCTTCGGGGACCGATTCATGCCAAGAAACATCAAAGTTTCGACTCTATCGGTACTGTTACAACATCAGACGTTACCACGTTACAATATTGATACATTCAGAGGGCCTGCCTCCTCTTTCTTCACATCGCCAAATTTTCGTTCTGATGCTTGTCGGATAGAGTCGAATGATAACGGCGAGGATTAGCCTCCAGTGAAGCGCGTGTCACGGTTCCTGAGCGCTAAAAGTCAGTCAATGGTGAGAAAAAAGGACTTCATGCCACCCACCCCCGGAGTTCTAGTCTAGATGGTATAGGGCGACCAAATTACTGGTCTGTGCCGAGCATAACGGCGCCCCCGACTGCTGTTGCAGCACCGATTGCTAAGGTCGAGAGGCTGACACCCTGCAAGTGAATTGTTGGTCAAAGCGTGTTACGCCACTTTATTATGACCCTGTACCTTTTGCTTTCTACCAGGAGTCTTCGGATGCTGGTATCGGGTGATTCTCGACGGGCCGTCGAAGACCTCTATGCTAGGTTCTCCCATCGAGATTGACGACAATATGGAGCTGCTGTGTCGGTGGGGACTTGACGATGATGATATGTATCTGGGCCACACAGGTGATGCCCCGGGAGGACGGGCGGGTCCGTCAAAAAACACTGGGGCCGGGAGCGAAAACGGACTGGCAGTGGATGCAGTAGCCTCATGCCTTCGTGCTGACACAACTTTGGGTTTTGAGGCCATCTGTCCTTGCCGTGAGAGCTCGCGTCCAGCGTCGCCCAGTCGGGGAGACACGTCAAAAATGTCTGCGATGCGAGGAATGGTAATTGACTCCGAGAGCTCTACGGGAATGGTGTCTAAGGATGCAGCCGCAGCAGACAATGGTTGTTTGGCTGCAGAGGTAGTTGTGAGGGAACGAGACAAGGACCTCTGGCGGATGGTGCTGAGTGAAGGGCGCATGTTGACAACCGTGATGAGATGCTAAGGAGGACTCAGCCTTTTATCATCTAACGTGGATAATGGGTTGTTAGCCTGATGACCCTATTCTTATACGTGTTTGTCCGAGAATTTCTACACGCTCGGACGAGGGGCGAACCATCAGCAATACTCCTCGTTTCCATTAACGGCAGATTAAGACGGGAGATCTTTTTTTGCCGGTTTCTGATGACATTGGCCAAGACAATGGTATTTCCGCATACAGGGATGCTGATCTCTAGCTAGACGTGTGCTCGGTGCGGAGTTTGTGAGGACATAGCGAAGGTATTTTGTTTTCTGGGATATTCGAATTATTGATGATCTACCTGCCAAGCTCAGATGTGGCTCGATGGGAGCTATAAATTGACAGAGGCATGAGATGGATAGTATTACGCTGCAGAGTGCCGCGGACTCGGGTCTGAGTGGGTATGTTGAACCTTTTCTGACATTAACAGTGGATTTTCTGTGGCAGAGGTGTCTGTTAGTGGGGTCGCGCTTGACATGAAAATAAGATACTTTCTTGAAGACGTCTCTATCTACCTGACAGCGTGAGCTAGCGTTGGTTTTTCTGTCTCACTGTCGTCTCCACTCCGAGGCGCGCCCTATCAAACCTCGTTGCTCGTTGCTCGTTGCTCGTTGCTCGCCTCCTCCCAAGCCTTCAGAGATATTGGCATATTTCGATAGCCACTCTTCCCAACTCCATTTCATTCTATTTTATTAAAAATTCATTTGAGTGTTTATCGGTGGCACAGAAATACTGACTATCTATCTTTGACATGAAGAGTCGGAGACCGTGTTTAACATGTCTTACACTTAGCACTTGGTCTCATACGCCGGCCACAACGTCAAATAGTTTCATTATGAATCCATAGCTCACTTCCATCTAATTTTATCCCTCAATTTTGTACCTCTCAGTAACTCTCGCTTGCGCCACACCAAATCCTGGCTGGAGATTATCCTCAGATTTACAACGCCCGTGTCTGTCAATCTGAACCCCGGTGAAAAGCATGTCAAAAGTGACTTTCAATTGAACCACAAGTCCCGTGTGGCATAGACAACCGTATGATAGGTAGGTAGACAAAATCAAGCGGCTGAAAGACTCAAAGAGCAGCGGCGCCCTCATCGAGTAGAAATCCGACGCTTGTTTATCTTGAGCCAAGCTATGTAAATTGTACTATGAGTAATAATAATAATAATCGATTGCGTACTGGCTGCAATTTGAACTGCGTATTGAACGCCGAGAGATCGAGAATTTCTTATGCAGGAAGGATTGATCAATGCTTCATGATTGGGCTGTGCGGAGACTCGGAGACAGCAAGCTTGCTCGCATCGGCGGTGCCCAGCCTTTCACTACGCTGACACCCCGGGGCGTCGACAACTATTCAGTGTCGAAGTGAATGTGTACATGTCGATTTCTTGGTCTTGGCGTCCTCGAAGTAACTCCAGTTGTGTCCGAACCATCTGATCCAGTCAGTGACAGTCCGTGCCATGCTTATCGGATGCCAAGCGCTTACACGGCGGAGAGCTAATTTCTTGAAAATTTGGGGTTCAAAGTTCGAAGTAGTACAAATCGCGTCCTGAGTTTTGCCAAGCCGGAGGAGCTTTTGCAAAACTTGAACGAGCACCCCGCAGTACTGTAGCCCGATAATCTCGTGGCAACCTTGAAATGGTTCACGGCAATGGAAAAAAAATCGCAGACTCCTTCCCCTGCATCCGAGACAATTAAATCATGGCATTTGAATAAAACCGAGCATTGAGAGAGAGAGGGGCAACTCCGAGGTACAATGAGGGATTTGAGTGAGTAAATTTGATCTCGACGAATCAAAAGATGTTTTCTGTGTACAGAAAGCCAAGTGAGGCTCTTTTGTGAGCCACGGCACATGAGTGTATCGAGTGGCCAGAATGGCTAAACGTACGCCGAAAAGCACAATAGAGGTACCAGTTGACCCTTGATTTATATGTCGAGATGGACTCTGAGTGAGTTGGTGAAGCCAAAGCGTTCAAGAGAGAAGCGTGGGTAAACTTGGGCTTGCATTTAAATAAGCGCACATTAACCGCCGGAAAAACTGGCAACGACTCATCTTCGAGGCCTTTCATTCTCGTCCATGATCCTGCTACCCGTCGACATCCCACTGAACTCGGGACCTCCAATATCCCTTCATTTTGCTATAAATTACCAGGACGGTCACTGCTTTGCATGCAGCCAGGGTTCATCCAGGTGAGTAATCCTACTCAGAGTCAACTTCACTGTCATTGATCCATCTCTCAGGCAGTGGTTGAGATGTGTTAGCACGGCATTGAGTAGATGAATGAAGAGGAGCAGTAGAGACGCACGGTCAGGCTGCGGTTTGCGGCCCAAAAACATGTTTTCGGCGTGTTTTGATGTAGCTAAACACTCGGACTACACGAGGTCGTCACTAGATAAAAAGGTCCGTAGTCGTCCAAATGAACTTTTTTTTCCAGCTTCACATTCATTCTGCAGATTGGAAAATGGCCGAAGAAATTTCTCGCTTCCTACCTCAACATGGCTTTGGGCCCGACGTCAACTTCGACACCATCGTTCGATATCATCCTTTCCTTTTTCGCGTCTACACTCCCAGGACTCGCTCCCCGCACAATGACGACTCGATCTTCTTCATCGGTGCTCAATTCGATGCAAAATTCGCGCCCAAAACTCCAGTCATGTCTAGGATACATGGACCAGCAGGCTCGGTACTCGATGTAGCGACTTACGAAGACTGTGTGAGGCATTTGGATTGGGAGACCCGGAGCACATCCCCTTTCATCTCAACATCTTTCAACTTTGCATGGTCCTTATGGGACGCTATGCGGCGCTACAATACTGGGGTGAAACATGATGTAGAGATAGCCATCATCGATGCCTCAGCTCTTTGTGGAAGGGCAGTCACGGCTATACAGCTGCTGAGGAAGAAACCGTTACAAAAGTCCGTCTCATTTTAGATCCCTAATGCGTCTAATGGACCTTTTTTCACCAGGCAACATGCGCATCACTGGCGCTGGTACCGTTTTGCGCAAGAATCGCAATCCGTCCTCGTGCACGGCTTCATTCCGCGTTCAGCGGTAATGGCGTCCATACCACTGCTCTCCATTATTCGGAGTCTACCATCCTATTTCCTGAAGTCAAGACCCCCAAGGCCAATCGGTGACAACAACAATCTCTCGGCGTTGGTGTGGGATTTCAATGATAGCAAGAAGGCCACATACAGAAAGTTCTGCCTTGACCTGCAGTCCCGTTTTCTACGGCTTCCCTTCCACACACGCATGCGGGACCTCACTGTTGGGTCGGTGCGGCTAGCCATGACACTCCTGCATCCATGGTTTCACGAGATGATCCTGGAGGACGACAATGCCCGGTTCGACTTTGCTCTTGCAAAGACTCGGGAACTAGCTGGAATTATCGCTCATTGGCCGGAACAGAGCGGTTCTAGGGACTACTCCGAGATGCAGGGCGTTATCAAAGGGCTAATATTGCTTTTGGCCGAGGAAGTGCGATCACTAAACCACCGGACTACCCACTCCAAAATTGTGACAGATTCTGAGGTAGAAAAACTCCAGCGGACAGTGGTAAATCTGGAGGATGTTGTTCGGGAACAGGCGAGAATCATTGTGAGGAGCGAAATTACGCCAGTGACGGTCGATCTCCCTGTTCTTGCCTCTGCTCAAGATAAAGACGTGGAAATTTCTGTAGTTGAATGTCGCACGGCATTCGATCCATTGGAGAAAGTGATAATACCATCGCCCTCGTCCTCCATTTCTCCTCGCAATCGCAAGGCACCACTGAAGTTATTGATCCCGCACTCACCAACCGCCTACTCTTCCTCCAGTGCTTCCTCACCGATCTCGCCAGTGACACCGTCCCCAGGGGTTTCTTACCATTCTCCGTCACCTATAAGGTTCAATTTATCCAAAGCGAGGTTCCTTGAAGACCAGCATGATATAATAGACTCTTCGTCTTCTACTAATTCTTCTCGTAGATCGAGCGGAGATTTCCCACTCAGTATGAGTGCGCCTACTTCGCCAACCACGCGACTGTCATTCTCTCCCACTATCAGCGACGATCACTCCCACTCTGCGCCACCTTCCCCTACCAGTCTCCGCTTTTCACAAGCAGACGATATCGCACCGCCGATCCGCTCAGGTCTACCTTCTCACACCCAAGGAGACTCTGACCAACTTGCCACACAGCCACCACTTCGAATATCTATCCCCATCCACGACGATGCAGAGCACGGACCCGTGACATCATCGTCGCGCTACTTTACAGCTTTGTCTCCACGAGCAAAATCCACGATAGGAGAGACAGTATCTCCTTTATCGCCATTTTGCATCATTGGCATGGACTATTTCCCTTCAACAGCATCAACATCGGCGGAGGCGGATGACGGTGATCATTCCAGGGAGCAGGGTACCTTGTCATCGTGGACGATGCAAGACACCATTTCCTGTGCAGTTACTGGGTTTCTGGTTGGTGCCTTTATAACACTCTGTGTCCTATCTTCACAGCGCAGAGCACTGATAAATCATTTGACATGATATCTCGGTGGTTTCTTTTGGCCAAGGGTATCTCGAAATGATATCGTTTATGATGTTTGTTTCCGTAGTGAGCGTCCTGAGCACTATGCCAAGTGATGCAAATACTTTAATTTATTGTATTCTGACATTTTGCGTCTTTGCTTTGATGTATTCCTGATCACTACTCTGTCATTCTCCCGCTTTTTGTATTTTTAGTAGAGGACTTACAATACAATATGATCTCATTCTTTGGACCTGTCGCAGACTCGGTGTATGGAGTACCTTGTCCTGCTCGTAACGAACGCAAAAGCTTGTACTTGCTTATTGGCCGCGTCAAAAACTGGGCGATACACCTAGATTAACGGGAAAACCTGCTAGTTCACAGGTGTACTTTCCCCGCATACTGATTAAGTTGGCCCGGAATCGTTTGAAGCTAAGGGCGTTATTCATCTTTACGCTCTAGTGTCCAGGTGCTTATTTTCCTTCCTCTTTAACCTCCCAGAGAGTAAAGCTGGGCTATGTAGGTTTTACAAGACTTCCAAGCCATTGTGAGCCGCTCTCGTCATTGGAACGGCACTGGGGTGCTCGTTTTGCTATGGTTAGGAACCAAAGGTCCGGGTTGTAGCAGCCGGCCCGTCTGTTTCATGCCACAGTTATCAGAAGCCAAGCTTTCGCTGATGACTTCATCTCAAGATGGAAGTACTAGTTGACAACACTACAGCTGCTCGAGCCACCTTCGAACTGATTCCTGCCAAGGCCGAGAAACTCGTGTAGTTGTGGCAGCCGATGACGTTTAACAAACTTCCACAGCTTTAATGGTCTTGGAAGAACTATCCTTCGCATAAGGGCGAGGAGAAACACAGAAGAAGTGAGCCTCCTTGAAGTAATTCCTTACGCTTATCTGTTCTTTAAGCAGAGATAAGACGAGACAAGATTATTCGAAGATTCTCCCTCTGTGTGGCGCATCTGGTATCGATACCTCCAATACGTCCTGAGGATGACTCCGATACAGACGTAGGATATTTTGACAGGATTTTGTCCCTAAACGAGCTCTCTCCGAGAGCGCACCCGTTATATTTCAGATACTCTCCGACAAGGAATGGAAGTTAATTGAAAACCTGCGTATCCGCATCATTAATCGCATATCGAAGGGCCGTTTGCTTTACGTTCGCAACAGCTTTTGAATATCCAAAGAAACGGACTGTAGTCATCCGACTAGATTTGTATAGCTCCTATCTCACTATCATTCAGCCAGTCGGTATTGAGGGTGGAAGGATCGGAGCGTACATAACGCCGCTGTAGAGGCGAAGATGCCGCCAAACCTCCGTTTAGAGTAAACGCGTATTTCGTTAGTTGAGGCGCGTGCCCTGCTCTCACTAGCAGTGACGAAACATTGCTGATCGGTGTGTGGCATATGGAAGCAGCAACTTACACTGAGTGACATGCCATTGATCGCTCGATGTGCGTGCGGAAGTGAGAAGTGCAGAAGGTCATATTTGCCTCGTACCAGGGAGAACAGTCATTAAGCGACATGCTATTGGAGGCTACAATAGCGAGCTGAGAACAAAAATGCAAGAAACGGTTAATGCAGATTCCAGAACACCCCACTCTGCTGTAAACAAAAGTCAGACCCATCACTCAAGAAGGCAGAAGCGTTGGCTAATTTTGGCGCCTACCTTTTCCACATGGATGTGATTAATGCATTTACCACTCAATCCGAGTCTATTGGCATCTGATCCCAGGGGAACTCGACGATATCAAAAATGGGGTGAACTTTCGCAGCTTCTCTCCCTCCTTCATTTCCTGGGAAAAATCCAACAATTGCTATGTTTCCTGCATCGGTAGTGGCGATCCTGGTCAGGTCTGCATAGTACTGTGGATCCGCCTTAATTCGCTTATCGGCTGCTACGACAACCACGTCCTCAATACGAGCGCGTCGGGGCGACCAGATGTCGTTCAGACCGATCTGATCGAATTCGAGGACAAGTATACCTTGGTTGTAATTTTCGTACCATGATGGACCGCTGGCACCCCTTTCGTTATGAGTTTGAACAAAAAAGGACTGTTTGTGGAAGATCATTTCAGCGTTCTTTTCAACATAATCGTCGATAATGGCACAGAAAAAGGCTTTGTCCATGTTCGAAGGATACTGAGTTGGATCTGTGAGGGTAATCTATATGAGATGCAGGGCGGTATCAAGTTACAAAGTTGTAAATCACCATTTGCAGCTTTACTGAGCGACGAACAAGTTTCACGGTGCCCTGACTTCCAATCTTGTCTTGCACATGAGACAGAGCAATATGTTTGCTGTAAACAGGATGAACAGCGTAGCCATTTGACTCCTCTCTCGAGATCCCGACCGGTAATAAGGCACTGCAGAAGAAGTAGGAATGACATCCTTGGAGATCAATGACTAGACTGACCCTATCATAACTGCAAAAACTCAGCCAATTCGAAGTCACCGCCTTATAGTAGGACCAAAGCGCTCGAGCCCTCCGCTTGCAATCTTCCCAGGCCACTTGAAATTCCCGAACATGTTCCCTGGAGAACATCGAGTACAATTTGTCCTCCAAGCCTAATGTAGTGACTTGCGTAACTGACTTCAAAAATCGACGCCGTACCGAAGGATACAGCATGTATAACTCCACAAGACGTAAAGCATTTGCGAATCCGGAAAAGAAAAGGCCTGTAGAGTAGGTATCCTCGTCTCCCAATGAGTGGAATCGCCGAGCTCTGAACATGATTCTAACAAGGCCGGCGTCCAATGCGTCCGTGACCCAGAGAGGGCCTTGAAGAGAGGGGCAGAGGAAGGTAACGGTTGCTCGTGCAATGGCGAATATGGCGCTGAGTTTGTCAGGATTTTGGGAGTGTATCTTGGCTTGGGACATTGTTGCCGACAACAAATTGACGAGAACCCGGACACCACCTTTGGAAAGGAAAGGGAAATACAATGGTGTGTCGGGGTTGAAGAAGTCGCAAATTAGGATCACACAACCATGTACGGCAAGGCAATCATCTCTGGAGAGTGTGGGGAGGTTGTGTATCGCATGTCTCAGGAACTCAGATGCAGCTTGCTCTGCTCCGACTGGACCACCTATTAACGTGCGCGCCGTTTTAACAGCATCCTTCCTCGCTGCATCTGGATCCTCACCCAGTAACAATTTCAAAGTCACCATCCAATGAAACCACGTATAGTGAAAAGCGTTGATGACTTGGAGCCATGTTTGTGCTACCAGGCGGAGAAGATTAGGGGATATCCGTCTAAGCCGCCGGTACTCGTCGCTATCGCAGGACTTGCCATACTTCAAAATGCAAGGCAGCGTAAGCAAAACCCAGTCCACAAAGCGGATGCCGTGGGTGGTCTTCGGTTCTGCCTGGGCAGTTGTAAATGCATCAAGGAAGAGGTGGATCCAAGGCCCAAGGCTAGAGGTCCAGGAGTTTTTGATCAACTCAATGATCTCTCTCTTGGTACGCGTTCCATTGCGGCTGTGACATTCTACTTTGTCGGCCAACGAGGCCAACAGTTCCAGAGCAGATTTAATTTGAGAGGTGGGGTGCGATATGTCGACATCCTTGGACGACGGTGGCGTGCCTAGTTGACGGAGTTTTACAAGCGCTAGACCCGGTGAAGGATGAAGCTGGCCTGCTTCGGCGAGATAGCGATTAATGAAGTCCGACATTCTTTGTCAAACTTGTCAGTTTTCAAGTCGAGAGCACAACCATAACCATGATGAACGGACTCACCACCACTACTTGATACAGAGAGGCAAGGGATAATCGATAATCTCGGGCCCTGGATATACCACAAGCTGTGGGGTGCACGAATGTAAATAAGTTTGAGAACTTGAAGAGCAGCGTGGGAACCTGCACTGTGCGGGCTGCAAGTATACTCGGCGCAAGTACATAGACATAGATTACAGGACGTGTTGGACACGTGGAGCATCGTGCGTATTTGCAGAGCAAGCATTGATTTACTGCAGATGAGTAGGATATGGTCGAAATAAGATCATGCATTTCGCTCGCCGCCTCGCCAGAAAAAGATTTATTAAGCGATATTGGAAGGCATGATAACGAACAAGGAAAATACAAGATCCAGTTATGCAGAATACTCCAACTTAGCTGTAACGATAAGTCAGACCAATCAATCAGGGAGAAAAAAAGTTTACTCACTCTCGTGCTTCTTGGCGTCTCCAACTTTCCGTGCGGATTTTGTTAGATCTTCTTGTGTAATGTACTCTCTGCGCGAAGGAATGGTCAACAAGGGTATATAAAAATGCAAGATTTCACTAACCTATCGTCGCGAATGGCACACATCCCTGCCTCCGTTATCACGTTACGCAAGTCAGCACCGTTGAACCCATCGGACAACTAGTATAGATTAAGTACGAGGAGAAAGGTAGTAGGACTAGGGGCGAACCTTCACGATAGCCTCGTAGTCGATGTCGTCTGCTTTGTTGACCGGTGCAGCATGGATCTTAAGAATTTCCAGCCGTGCTTGCTCATTAGGAAGAGGAATCTCGATTTTTCGATCAAGACGACCCGGTCGAAGGAGTGCTGGATCGAGGGTATCCGGTCGATTTGTAGCCATGATGAGTTTAGTGCGGCCGAGGGAGTCGAAACCATCCATTTGGTTCAGTAACTGATACCATACTGTAAGCTACATCACAGGAGGGTGCTCTCGCTACTCACCTCCATCAGGGTACGCTGAATTTCACGATCGGCACTGGTACCCTCTGAGAAACGTCGTCCCCCAATGGCATCGATTTCATCCATGAAAATAACGCATGGTTCATGATCCCTGGCATACCCAAACATTTCTCGGACAACTCGTGCACTTTCACCGATGTATTTATCAACGATAGCAGAAGACACGACCTTGAGGAAGTTGGTGTTGAGGGTAGCAGCAACAGCTCGTGCCAAAAGGGTCTTCCCAGTTCCGGGTGGTCCATAGAGAAGGACACCTTTCGGTGGTTTGATTCCTACACGCTGGAATAATTCTGGGTTCATCAAAGGTAATTCGATTATCTGAACAGAGGTGAGTCAAATAATGTTGAAAGATGGCCTGCAACATACCTCGCGCAACTCTCGGACTTGCTCGGTCAAACCACCAATTCCAGCAAACGAGGCACCTCCTGGATCCTCCAAGCTCATCTTGTATACTAATGGGTCAACTTCCCGGGGCAAAATCCGCATGATTGTCAACGTTGTCATATCGAGGGAAACTCGAGTGCCATTCTTCAACTTCTCCACAGGTAATGTTGGTCGGTATGAAACGACATATCTAGGTCCAGACGAAGCCTTGACAATGACTATACCTCGTGAGTACCAATTCGTTTCCTTTGAGACGTATGGACTTACAGCGTTCGTCGTCCAACTGCTTCATTACTTCGCCGATAATTTGTCCTACGGACTGAACCGCCTTGATGTCTTCCTCTGTCTTCTCATAGTCTCTCTCCAGGTCCTTAAGCGAGAATCGAACTAGCAAGATGTTAGGTATAGATATAGGGTGTGCGATAGTCAACCAATTGCTCACGGTTCTTGAGGCTTTCACTGCTGACTTCGTGAGCTCTCATTTTCTAAACAGGAAATTGTTTGTTAGCTGCAGTGTATGATTGAAAGAGCCTCACTTCTCTATAGCTTCTCAAGGCTTCTTTTCTTCTCTCGTCCATTGTTCCCGATGATGTTGAGGCTTGGCTGGCCATGGTGGTGAAGGATGAAAGATGAAGGAAGAAGACGCGTACGGTCAAGCGAAGGTATTACGCGTTCACCTGGAATGTCATTCAGTGCGATAATATAAGTAATTTTTGCCTCACACGCTACGGCCTGATGGTCTAGTAGTATGATTCCTTGTTAGGGCTTATAGAAGCACATCGAGGAGGTCCCGGGTTCAATTCCCGGTCAGGCCCATTCCAAGTTCAGACGGGTTTATTTTTCCTCTTCCTCTTTAGCTTCGCTCTGTCTGGATGCTAAAACCGCAACGCATATGTCTCCTGTAAGCGGAGTAGTGTTATGACCTGTACAGAACAACCCCCAAGCGACTAACTTCATAAACTGGCAACGCCGAGTTCAATCGTGCATACCAACACATGAAGACATGAACGAGATAAATATATAACAATAACTTATGGAAACGACCTCCAGAGATCGACCGTGAGCCCCAAAGTTCAAGAAGAAACTCATCACAAAGCCAATACAACATTCAGTGCAAAAATCGCCGATAGGAGGACAGTACAGTCCGAAATGCTCTTGTCCAACGCAGCATTCACATTTGATGCCACCCTTGACTGCGTCTGTGAGCTCCACTCTGCTCTGGTAGCCTCCGGATACACGTATGTGGACTGGGTGGCACCAGCTCCATAGTAAATTTCCGGCCTACCGGGCAGGATATCCACGGCAAGTTTAGGATCTTGGCCTCCCACAACGTTTCCGTCAGGCTGGACGAGACCAGTCTGTTTGTTTCCAAAGAAGAAGTCTCGAACGAATGTTAAAGCCTGGAGTGGGGTTGAGAAGGTACCTAGGTAACCATGAATTGAAAGGTCTTACAGCTTCAGGCCTGGAAGCAGGCACTAAATGGCCGGCATTTTCAAACAATACATACGTCCAATTTCTTTCCTGGTGGATGATACCTGCGAAATTACCCGAATCATCCTGCCAGGGTGTTGATGGTTTCTTGGTGAAGCCTTGAATTCCTCCGAACGTGGTGTTCTGAAAAAGTGGATAAATGGGCTTCGGAAATCTCTTAATGGCGCCTCTCCTACCTGAATAGCAACTGTGAAGACTACTAAGCATGATACAGGTGTCAGATAGACGGAAAGGGCGCACGTTCGGTACCAAAATGAGAAATCAGGGCATCATTGTTTCCAGAGTACAACACGATGTGAATCCCTTGCTTTGAAGCATTGGTAGCGAGCTCGGTCATAAATGCCATCGGCCTGTCGCAATAAACGTGTTAAACAGAAATAGAACGTAGGATCAAGTGAAGAACGTACTCAACACCTGTTGTAAGCAAAATTGAATCTTCGGTCAGAAGGTTGTCGTTCATGAAGCCGGATACTCACTGGGATCCGCAACTACCGATGAAAGTCAATAAAAGTTGAATGCGAGTTAGATCTACAAAACTCCTTACATCCTTTGGCCCCGAATGGGAATTGGAAGCTCATGGTCCAATCTTTGTCCGTAGGTGCATGTAGAGCTGTTCGTGTGCGGTTGTCTAACCCAAGTGGTCAGATGGGCCCATCTTCCGAGAGTCACTGAGTACATACCATTAAGCCAGATCGAAGCGTCCATAGCAGGTTGTGGGTTCGTAGCGTCAGGAACATCGTAGTACTGAAGTAGAAGGTCAGAAACGGAGCCAAAACACGTGCCAAGGGACTCACATCGAACGGCCACGTTTCGCTGTCCTGACCGGCAAGACCTGTGGTAGATGTGATATTAGTGGACGGGTCCCGGTCGGCAAAGACGGTACTGACTCCAAGGGAAGGTATAGTTGATAGCATAGTCCATGAATTCGTCGAATAGCAGGCATCCGTACTGTATAACGTTCATTAGATGATTCAACCTTTATCGCAATCCTAATAGACTCACCCATGGATCAATCGTTCCATTAGCTCTGCCTGACAAATCTCTCTTCCAGTTTCTTCTAGCGGTTTCCCGGTCTCGCTTTGTAAGCCCGTTGACTGTAGGGTTCCAAAGGTGACGCAGATCCTCTCCGGCTTCAGTACGTGCAACAACCTTGGCCGTAAACAATGACTTGAAAGTCCGAGCACGAGAACGACGCTGCTCTGCCTGCATCTCGTACCATCCGATATCACGGCCTATAGGGAGTTGAAGCGGAATAGTCGGTATGATGCCGTTCTGAGGGTACGTGAGATTGATGTCGTATCCGCATAGACGGGTTCTAATATAATGTCATAAATATTGAAGGAGGAAACGGGGATAATGGGACTGACTGCTCTTCGAAGTACTTGTGCACTTCTATATCGTATCCAATAATTTGTGGAAAGGTTTCTATGACCTTGATCTGCTGAGGGTTGGTAATTGGTAGGACGAAAAGTAGGAGTATACGTACGGCAGGGAGGAGTTCGAAAACTTGTTCCGAAGTCAAGCTGCCATCTCCAATTGCAATCTTTGCAATTTTCACCGGAGCATTAGCCATGCCGAAGTAGGCTTTCATGATGTAAGGCTGAAATATTTATGAATAATGTTGTCACGGTGGCATAGGAGGTAGAGCGTACAATGTATGTTCCTGCATAACTCTCTCCGCTGAGATACAGCGGCCTGCCCGCCAAGTTCGGAAACACCTTGACGAGATTACCCAAAAATCCCATCTACTGGACCCATTGAATGATGTAGCACTTTTGAACGAAGCTTTCACTCACGAAATCTTGACCCATCTGATCTTCGTCGGCGACTAGGTTTTAAGCAGTCAGGGTGACGTCGAAAAAGCAAAATAGGTGAACGTACCATAACCATCGGCATCGGCGGTCGAGAATCCTGTTCCACTGAATCGGAAATGAGCACCACGAAAGAGGAATCGGTATTGGTAACAGCACATACACTGGTTGATCTACCCAGATGTAATCTGCCACCCTATCCCAGCTGTATTCGTTTGGAGACGCTCCATAATCGCTACCGATGCGAATTGGCCCATTCTGAAAACGAAGCATCATTAGAAAACTTGATAAGCCAGTATATAATGTATTATACGCACCTCGAACAAGAGCCCTGCCAAACTCGAGGATCCGGGACTAAAAATAAGGGTGGTCGGTACATTTAGAATAGCGTACGGGTAATGATCTCACCCGCCGTTGAGCCATATGCCCCAAGGTGCTGGCGTTGAACCTGCCGGGCCTGCCGGAGATGTCAGAGAGCCTTGTGTCTTCTCGACCGCCCAGAAGAATAGTGTATTGTCGGGATGTCCTTCACGTTGAACAGGTATATTTCCTGCGAAACTACGGCCGAGAGGAAATGTGATATTGGGCAATGGATCGGTAACTTCAAAGTCTAAAAGGAAGGAGATCAGTTAGGTTGAAAAACCCGAGGCAGATACGCACAGCTCTGCCATTCTGGACTGAGACCTATGGATGGTTGACCAGGATATTGATGAGGAGAGGAACTCGGCAATTGCTGAGCCACAGAGAAAGATATGGCGAGCAGAATGTATGAGAGGACTATCGTACGCCTAAAATCCATCTTCACGTCGTTTCTCGTGAAGGGAAGAGAGGGAAACCGAGAAAAGGAGAACGATGAAGGAGGTTGACTGTTCGGCAGCTTTAATAGTTCTCGGAGGACAATTACGAAAGGCACAGTTCAGATAGTCCCTGACAGTACCTTTCCAGGTGCCCATAAGGACAATTGAGACCTAAGAATACCCAGCTCGCCATCTATGATGGTCACCATACACTTGAAAGCGTGTGGGATTTCTGCAGTGGGACCCGAGCCCGAGTTTATTGTTGATCGAGCTTCCTAGTCGAACTTTGTCCGGACAGATCCCGAGTGCTGTTTCGAAATTGTACATGCATTCTCGGTCATGAATTCTGAGTATTGAGTATTAAACTGCGCTATGTGATGAGTAGACAAAAAAGTGACGCCGTTGCCGTTGTCCGGACTCGGCCGTTCACACGTGAGCGTGAAATCAATTTCCTTTCACCATTACCACCATCATGGCACGCCGGAAACGAATTCTCGAAGACGACGGCGACGATTCCGATTCATATGAAGGCTCTGAGGACGACGATTTTGGACTAGACGAAGACCCCGATGCACGCGAAGAACGAGCTTTATTCGAGAATCCGTACAAAAGGAAACGCAGAAAGAAGGGCGGCAAAGAGGAAGCACTATATGGCATATTTGCAGAAAGCGATGACGATGATAGGAGCTTGAGACGGGGAGGGAAAACTGGGAAATCGAAACGAAGTGACTGGGCCAAGGCACCCGCTTTTGTATCAGGGAACAAAACTGCAGCTGCACCGGACGAAGGCATGGATGTTGACTCGCCAGCTGTGGAAGACGGGGAAGAAGCAGAAGAAAAGGATTCAGATTCCTCTGAGGGTGAGGCTGAAGGTGCAGGTGAGGCCGCAGAGGATATTTCTGACGACGAATCTGAACCTTCCAGGCGTCCATCTCCCCGAATACGAGAGGAAGAAGATGACGAAGACGAAGAGAACATTCGTCCTCAGCTGGGAGGTATTGGCTCGCAGTCAAGAGGTGGTTTAGGCTCTGGTCTTCGAGCCTCAGCAGGCAGTTCCACACCGTCGTTCTCGAAAGGCGGCATTGGGTCCTCTCGCCTCGCATCTACTATCGGAGAAACACCCAAATCTGATGATTTACTCAAGGCCGCCACTGCTACGTCAAATAGAGGCGGGATTGGCTCGACATCTAAGGCTGCCGAAACTGCAGATCTACCAACTTCTTTTGGTAGTAGCAGTCGCTCCACGTCATTCGTTCGCGATAACAAGCCGTCACGACCTGCGACTCCCCTCAGTCATGCTGAGCAGATGCACTTTGCCAAAATCTCCGGGACTTTTGGTGCTCGTATGCTTGAAAAGATGGGCTGGAAATCCGGCACTGGTCTCGGTGTGGCTGGTGAAGGTATCGTCACCCCTGTTGAGAGTAAATTGCGACCGGAGCGTGCTGGCATTGCCTATCGAGGTTTCAAGGAGAAGACTGAGCAGTCGAAGATGGAGGCGCGACGGCGTGGCGAAAAGGTCAGCGATGACGAAGAGGATCGCGATATCAGAAAGGCAAGGAGAAAGGAGAAGGAGACAAGAGAGAAGCGGTCGGATATATGGAAGAAACCCAAAAAGGTCAAAACGAAGGTTCAACACAAGACATACGAGCAGATCATTGCCGAGGCTGGCGATGAACCTGCCACAACCGGTGTAGGTCAGATCATTGACGCCACAGGTGCTGTGGTGAGCAAATTTCTTCTTTCACTTATAGAAGGTGCTAATGATCTTGTAGCCACGGGAGGTTAGCTCTCTAGCCGAGATCTCCCTCAATACCTGGACGCCTTCAATCGATCCGACTCGGATACCTGAAATCAGACATAACGTTCGTCTGATAGCCGAAACCTGCAAAACCGACCTCGATGGTCTTGCTCGTGAAGCTAAATCATTAGAGGAACGGAAGCGTTTCGTCACGCAGGAGGATTTACGCCTGCGAAAGAAGATCGACGAAGAAGCTGAATGTAAGTCAGTCACTCAATATTCTCTGCGCGTGTTGACCTCATTCCGTACTTCTAGTGATTGCTAGATTGCAACAAGTGCAGCTAGTCGCTACTGAGATCGACAACAAGGCGAAAGAAATCGGTTCGCTTTACGAGGTTTCTTTGGAAGGGTTTTCTCCGCTTTTCTATAAGCTCATGACTGAATATGAACGGGAGTTCGAGACGTATCGGTTGGATGAGGTTGTGGTAGCCGCTATAGCACCTTTGGTACGTTCTTCGCGAGTCTAGCAAATGTATCATATCCTGATCACCCTATAGGTACGGCGTATGGTATCGCAATGGAACCCTCTAGAGGAACCCACTGCCTTCATGTCAGAATTCCGCAACTGGCGGCAGGCATTACGAGTTAATACGGAACAACCTCCCCTTGAGACTCAAGTGGACGTCTATGGAACCAGCACGGTTTCTGCGCCACCGGCACAAATGTACGTCGTGGTTTATGCGTTCGAATCGCACATACTAATTTACCCAATAGAGAGAAACCAATGACACCCTTTGAGAGTCTCCTTTGGAACGTCTGGCTTCCGAAAGTGCGAACAACCATCAATAATGATTGGTCACCCAAAATCCCACATCCGGCTGTTAAACTATACGAAGCTTGGTCGACATTTTTACCTCCCTTCATTCGTGACAACATCATGGACCAGCTTATTCTACCGAAAGTTCAGAAGGCTGTCGCTGATTGGAACCCAAAGCAGGATGATGTGTCGCTACAGAGTATAGTGTTCCCTTGGTTGCCACATGTCGGGCTCAGACTCGAGGATCTCGTTGGAGACGCAAGGAGGAAAGTGAAGAGCCTCTTAAGATCTTGGGTTGTTGGGAATGATATACCAAAGGATTTGAAAGCATGGAAGGACGTGAGTTTAATTCAGTATTTCGTGTTGTACAACGACTTACAGTCCTTCTCGAATAGGTCTTCGATGTAACCGACTGGGACGACATCCTTTTGAAGTACGTTGTACCGAAACTCGGCGCCACTCTCCGCAATGACTTCAATGTCAACCCACGAAATCAGAGCATGGAGCCCATACAGCAGGTTCTGCTTTGGTCTGACCTTCTCAGACCTTCCATCCTCACGCAGCTCTTCGAAACAGAGTTCTTCCCTAAGTGGCTGGATGTGCTGCATGTTTGGCTTATACAGCCCAAAGTCAGTTTCGAGGAGGTGGCACAATGGTATGATTTCTGGAAGAAAGCTTTCCCAGATTCGCTGCAAAATATGCGAGGTTTTACACGTGGTTTACAGCTGATGAATCAAGCCCTCGAATTGGGACCGGATGCACCTTCGCGATTACCTCGACCGGACTATCGTGCCGAGCAAGCTTCCGCCGCAGCGTCTCCTTCGCCTGCTGTACGCAAGCCTGCGCAGCCGTCTTCTTTGGTGCAAGAGATCACATTCAGGTCTATCGTGGAAGAGTTTGCAGCTTCCCGCAACTTGATGTTCATTCCTGCTGGGCGTGCGCATGAAAAATCAAGGATGCCATTGTTCAGAGTGAGCCCTTCAGCAGATGGGAAAGGGGGTCTTTTGGTTTACATATTAGACGATGCGGTGTGGGCGTCTCTGGAAGGAGTGGGGGGACCGACGGAAGAGTACAGACCGATAACGCTGGAGAACATGGTCTTAAGAGCTACTGGTCAGAAAGCTTAAGATATTATCTGTATAATAGCGCGAGCCCATATAGTTCAGATTGTGTGAACATTTTGAAGCGCTGCGTGGCAATCGCCGCGGTCATGCGTCGCGTTTGAGAACAAACCTTACATCTTGAGTCTTGATGGGCAATAATAATCTCAAGGGCCGCAGTGCCGCAAGAACCGGTGATGACGAGATCCAGTGTGTAGGGATGAACCAGCAACAACAGAGAAGCGCCCCAAGGTGTGTAGCCTATCTCTGAACCATTCCTTCTTCTGAAATCACCGCATAACCAGTTATCGTTCGGCGATTAACACAAAAGCATTGATGCCTATGGGAAACTCTGGGGTACGACGTGTCATCCAATATGCGACAAGTAATTCACAATCCAATTCCTCCAGAGAAACTATGGGCCCCAGCCTCAGGCAGGTCCTTCAAACCCACCAATACGGGAAATAACTCAAGTCCCAAATCACTCTAACAAGAACAAAAGGAGGCAGGTGGAAATGAACCGCAAAGCAATGGAGAATCCCATCATAGTAGACTCAGACTCGGATGAAGGACCGTTGGTGATTGAAGTGTCCGACGACGATGAAGCCCCACTAGAACCACGACCGAAACGTCAACGAACCGTGAGCACCTGACCCTTTAAACACAAATGGTGTACTGACCACCTTCTCAGAGCTCAGCTGGTGGTCCACGCCAACTCCTCTCCCCAGCTGCAACACCACAACCTGACCGGCATGTTATGCATATCATTCCCAAATTAGAATCTGTCGACGAAGAGGTCGATGACCCCAGATTGGATGACCCCAGGCTGGTGAGCTATCCCTTGTAATTCTTTACGTTTGGGTACCGACCCTTTTCCACATAGTATAAGCCCATACCTCATAACTCCAAGAAGATGAGCCAGCAACTGGACTTCTCGGATCGCTTTTCCGAGCTAAGCATTCACCCTGAACGACCAAAAAAGAGACGACCGCATCCTGAGATCTTGAACACACATTCAGACTTCATCCCCAAAGACAGGATGCAACGCGTAAGACTGCAAATCTCTCCGTACTACACACCTCTGATATTCTCTGAAACAGGAGGATGAGGTGCTCGTCCGGGCCCCTGTTCCTCCTGCTCCCCATGATGTACGACATTTCAGGACATGGCAGGTGCAGCGCTTCATGCACCAAGTAAACACACCAAGAACTTCATTCAAAACATCGGCCGGGGGTGCGTCGGCGGCGCATGATGCATTGGAGGATATCATCTGATGCACTTTTTACTCCAGCTATCGGGAAGATTGTTCAGAAAGAGGGATGTGTCGCGATTGCTAGTGCGGTGTGTGGAGGTGGTGAAGACTACCCTGATGGTACGTGGGGTCATCATTCTGTCTTAAACGAATCTAATCCATGTCCAAAGAGAGACCAAATCCTTACAACAAAGCCGGAACTATTGTAATTCACAAAGAAGATTCTGCTCCATTCATTCTCCATGGTCATCGGCATAAGACTCGGACATGTAAGTACTTGGGAAGCTAGTTTGATTTAACTTACCAAGTTCAACAGCTGCAGCAACTATGTGGACTAAGTACTACACTGTCACTGACATACAATTCAGTGAAGTGCCTGACGATCCGGAGACTTCCTCAACGAGCATTCTAGCCTCATGTGCAAATGACAAGACTGTCTGCATATGGAGGCATTGGGACAAACTTCCTGGCAACAACTATACAGAGGATGGCTTGATTGAGTTTCAGAACGACATGCAGGACGATGCAGGTGAGAGGTCTAATCAGACAGCCATGAAGTGACTCTGATGTTCGCAAGATACCCTTCGCTTTGAAATCTCACCCAGGCAGTTGGCCTTCAACTCAAAGAATTCATCAGTCTTTGCTGTTGCCGAAAAGTAAGTGAAGGGTTCTAACATCACGTTTCCCTCTTGGTCTCATTTTTGCCGATAGGAATGTCTCGATTTGCCGAGTATACCAGGAATCTACGAAGGTATCCGCATCCTGTAGGATGGCTCGGAAAGGTTACAACACCCTTTCTATCTTATGGGGCTCAGGCCCAACGTCAGGATACCTCTTTGCGTGCTCGGAGCCTATTACCAATAACCAGTGGACTGGGCATCACAAATGCTTCGATGGCGAAGGTAACTTCATCTTCAAGATGCGGCGGGAGGAGTCAAGGAAAAGCGAAGAAATGGATTCCGCAGATGCAATGACTCTCTCACCGGATGGTATGTACGTCTTGCTCTTTTATCATGCTTTCTGGCTTATACAAATATGCAGGGACAACTTTGGCTTTATTCACCTGCACTGAGACACAAAATTTTCTCTACCTTTATGATGCTGCGCACAAGCAGGAACGTCCCACTTCCATTCTCACTTTACCGAAAATCACACCTCCCCTCAATCCATATAACGATGAGCAAGGTGCGGTGAATTGCGCCTCTTATAGCCCGGATGGTATCTATCTAGCAATTGGTCGGAGCGATAATCACACGCACATATATGACTCTCGTATGCTGGGACGCGGCGTCTTGTACGATTTCGAACATACTGGCCCATCTCGTGCTAGTCCTGGGACGAGTTCGTACGGAGTCAACAGTGTTGGGTGGATTGAGTCTCGACACCATCGACTTGGATTGGTGACGGGTGGTAGTGACGGTGGGTGATCACTCTTATCACACTGAGATATCTTCTCATAGTTGTTTTCTAACAGGTTGTGTTCGGATGTGGAAACCACTGCAAGGTGCAAATTTGGAGAATGGCCGTGTTTTGGCGGAGGCTGGTGCAGATATCGGATGCTTCTCGCTAGGTGACCGGTATGAGCGGCAACATGAACTCGTTGTGTAAGTCTTCTCTGTTGAATTTTTGAGGTGAAGGTATTGATGGTGTGTCTAGAGGGGACGCAGATGGTACTGTTTACGTGTGGGATGGTCTATACCTTGATGCTTTCTGATACTCCTATTTACCTTTCATTCCCTTGCTATCTCTCTCGCTTGCAGCTGGAATGTGGCTTGTTGTAACTTTAGTGTATCATATCTTGGCATGCTATTGATACTCGTATCTTTACACTGCTGTATATCTGAAAGGACAGCCTCCGAGACCTTGAGGCCTGAGCCGGAACGCTTCCGGGCGCCTATTAGTATCCCGCCGTTACTTCACCAATGCTCGAATGGCTTTTTGAGCATCGACGATGTACGCGTCAGGACGGCTTGATTATCGTGGCTCGGATACCTACTGCTTGCCTTTCGTCTTCAGGTACTATATAATGACTATCGCAAAAAATCTTCTCGCAATATACAACCTTCAGTCATGGCCAGACTTTCTGTCCTTCGCTTCTTTCGCGAGCAGTACTCAAAACAGAAACCGGTGGTGAAGCTTGACCTCGCTGGCAAGGTCGTCGTGGTTGTCGGAGCGAACACAGGTTTGGGCTTTGAGGCATGCGAGCACTTTGCTTCAATGAATCCCAAGAGGCTCATAATGGGATGTCGGAACAAGCGAAAAGGAGAGGAGGCAGTTTCGAGTAAATTCGGGCCTCCGAGGGCCAGTAATTTTACCCAATTTCGTTTTTCAGAGCTGCAAGCAGAGACGGGATACAAGAACGCCGAACTATGGATCATTGACTTGGCTAGCTTCACTTCAGTCAAGTCCCTCGCCGAAAATTTCGAGAAGCAATGCAACCGTCTCGATATCCTGGTCGAAAACGCAGGCATCTTGGCTCCTCCAAAGTATGAGACGACTGAAGATGGATGGGCATCAATGTGAGTTGCAATATTCAAGGTGTTCATGATCAGAGCCTATTGATTGTGTTTGTCCAGTCTACAGGTGAACGCTATCGCACCGGCCCTTCACGCTCTACTCCTCCCAATCATGTTGAAAACGGCACGGGAGTATTCAGTGACACCCCGAATCGTCAACGTGTCCAGTGATCTACATTATATTACTACCCTTCCCACAGACAAGAAAGTAATATCAGGCAATTCAATGCTGCTCGAAGAAATGTCAACTGAAGGTTACTTCAAACGAACGTGAGTCCCACTAAACATCTGACTCAGTCATCTTTCTAACTACTACAAACAGAGGACATACGCCCAAGTATAATGACACAAAATGCGAATTTTCTCTTTAGTCTCAAATGCGGATGAACTAAGCTTAATTGACCGTCTACTTCAAAGTCCTCAACGTCCTGTTCACTCGCGCAATACAAAGGCATCTCGGAACACATCCTTCTGTCGTCGTCTCGGCAGTAAATCCGGGATTCTGCTATTCCGAACTGCGGAGAGGAATGGTTGGCCTGCAGGGTTTGTTCAATTGGCTGATGGAGAAGGCGCTTGCCTTAACGATGGAGGAAGGAAGCCGACAGCTTGTTTATGCCGCCCTCGCAGATCACAAGCAAATGGCCGGAGGATACGTCTCTTTCAGTGATGTCGTGGAGCCCAGCAATGATGCTATCAGTGAAGCTGGTCGACGACTTGAGGAAAGATTCTGGGCATGTTTCATCCTTCTAATCCACAAACATCCATCTAACGATTTCTGTTACAGAATGATCTGGTCTCTGTTGGAACAAAGATTGACGGCAGGGTCCCCGAAATAGTGAAGGAGCATCTGCAAACTTCAACGCTAGAACGGTAATAATATATTCTTCAATAGTCGATAAATTGTTTCACTCTACGTCTTTTTTGATGTGATTCGACTCCTTTCCAGGCCGGACATCCCATTATCGCGGCTCTCCGCGCTGCATGAACATGAGTCATGTAAAAAAAAAAAGAAGCTAGGCCCACAGCCGAGTTCAGTCGCATACGTCCTCTTGCCGCAGCAGGTCTCGGGAATTGCTCTCATGGTGGCACTGGTTCTCCAATGCGAACTTTACCGCCCGTTGGTACTGAGAAGGATTTCCATGATATGCGAAGAATGGATGACTCAGCAGTACAAGTGCCTTACTCGGCAGAAGGCTCAGTGCAAAGTTGAATTCCTGTTCTTCTGAAACGTGTATATTAGCAGTACACAGACTGACGACGGGAGCTGGCGAGGAGAAGTACAGTGGACCTAAGCGTCAGACTAGCCCTTTTTGAAACCTGAAGATATAAAAGTTAGTGAAAAATTATTCCACAGACATGAGTGACAAGTACTGACCCAGCCGCCGCCGTTCGTAGAACAGGTCAGTCCTGCTAGCTCCCAGGTTGACAATCTTCGGGCATCCATCTCTATCCTTTTCAAGCCGCGTACACTCGGCACAATAGTAAGCATCAGAGATACCTTGGCAGAGAATAGAAAGTTAGACGGGATTAGCAGAAGAAAGTATACTGAAACGCACCAGGCGAGCCACAAATGATACACCGTCCTCCGTAAGTACCGAAATTACATTCATCGCAAATTCGTACCAGTGTTTCCGGCCGGACGTAGGAGTCGCACACAGGGCTGGAATAACAGTTTCAGAAGGTGATAGAGCATCAGAGAAAAAAAGGCTACGAACCACTTTCCGTCACATTTTTCGCAAAGACGACCGATGGCTGGATGAAGATAGGTTACTATTAGTTCAAAAATGGTGCGAGGCCAATACAGATACCCACCAATTCCGGGCTGACGCCGGCACATTATCAGATCTTTAGGAGAAATGTGAGTAATAATCGGCGACGAGGATTGCAGAAAACATACCTGGATGGTGCTTCGACATGGTGGAGAAGAGACTTAGAAAGATAGTTGGGCTCCGAGTCCGCGAGTTAGTCACACGACGTGACTCGACTCGGCCACGCCATCCCTGTCTCCGACTCTCAGCTCCGAGTCTCTGGCGCGATGGTGAGTTGCCTTCTTTTCTTAGTGATACAGATAATACTAAGATACTCTCAAAATATCTTTTTGACGAACTTACAGAAACCTTCGATGATGCTTCAAGTTACAGGAAGGCGAAATCCTTCAATCTAGCTGAAGCGTTCTTGAGGCATTCAAAAATCACATCAAATATGCGGGTTAGTGACAGTATACGAAGATGCATCTTGGTCGCAGGCCCGAGGCCATATTTGACGATTCGTACAGAAAGGTCCTCAAATTTGAGTTACGTATTAATTTGCGGCTGCTTTTGACCTCGCAACAAAAGACTCCACAGGATCCCGTCGACACTGGTTCACTATGCTTCATGCTTCGTCGCAGCATTAGCTAGAACATTGCGAATTCAACATCTACTATGAGTACTGCTTAAATGTGGTTGGTACGTGCAAGTAAAGCTGCCGCATTTGCTACGGATGAAGGTACTTTCTTTAAAGCGCGCCGAGATACGCCTCGAGCAGGGAACATGTTCAGATTCCGTCTTTCTCCCCGGGCATAAAGGTAGCGATCTTATCCGAAAGCGACTAGCAATGGATGCATCTAATAATGCAGCCCGCCCGGCCCCGAGGTCAAGGAAACTATCAGGGAACCGCCTGGAAAGTCCTCAAATATCGAACACGATCTTACGCTTTGGACCTACGCACTTGTATCCAATGAGCTGTGAGATGTACGAGGACAGGCAGGACGAGATACCCGGGTTTGCATTCCCCGGAACTTACGAAGTGCCCAAAGGGCAGCGACACGCGAAAGCGCCCAGAGGGTGATGTGCACGGGGTAAGTATAGTGAAACACTGCGAGAATAGCAGCAATACAGTACCGACCTACTTGTTCTTGATATATGGGTTGACTGCAATATCTCAAGTCTATAATTCTAAGCCTAATGTTGTGAGAGAGGAAAATTTCCTTGAGAACCGTTTGGGAGCCCACAAGTTTCTTATTCGGCTATCGGCGAGGGTTGCAACCGAACCTGCCAACCCCGCATCCGACATCAACACTTGAATTTTGGCCAATGCTTTTTCGGACATGATCTCCTCTCTGAAGAAGACGATTCACGACCACCGCTCTACTCTTGCAACCACTGCCACCGTTGCTGCAAGCATATACACTCTCAGAACATACATTAAATCCCATCTCCAGGAAGTCAACGACCGACTTGAACAAGAGCGTCTCGCCAAGGATGCATTGAAGCGACGTTTCGACCAATCCAAGGAGGACGTTGAGTATACAGTCATGGCACTGTTGCCTGAATTATCGGAAGAGATACTCAGGGAAATGGACGTAGAAGCAGTCATCCAGGAGCTGCAAACCATGAGGGCTGGAGGAAGGGCTGCGGAAGAATCACCTCCTCAACGACCTCCATCGAGTTTAGCATCGAGCGTCGACCTGGAGACACGCTCGGATACTGGGCTGAGTACGTCTGGGTTGCAGGGTTGGGTTGAGGCGGGGCAGGCAGGAAACGGGGAATATTCGTCCGAGGGCAGTCAGCTCTCGAATTCTTTCGTAACCTCGTTAAGCGGTACATTCAGCGAGTCGGAGCCTAGCTCCAGTTCGTCTGCAAGTGTCGCTGGAGAAGCCTCAGACCGCGAACAAGAACCACATCCTCAGCCACCACCTCCGATAACGGATTTGACATCTTCCATCACCTCTCTTGCTTCCTCATCGTCAGCATCTTCATCCTCTTCTCGCACAAAAGCCCAGCTTTGGTCACACCTGAAAATTTTGACCTTCACCCGCACCCTCACAACAATATATGCTGTCGCGTTACTCACCCTCTTTACCTCGATCCAACTTACTATTCTCGCAAGAGAAAAGTACCTTCGGGGCGTGCTACAGATGGCAAAGGAAGAGAAAACGAGGGAAGAACTCGAGGCACAAATCAAACGAGAAATGTCCTTTTCAGGAATGTTCTTCAGCATCGTCAAAGGAGGGCTAGGCTTCTCGACAACAAGCAGTCCTTTTGACCCTTTCGCCGATACACTTGACGATTTTGATTTCGAGACAAATCTTCCATCCATGTCAACTATACCAGATCACGCATTCGAATTGCTCTCCACAAAATATCTTACCTTGTCCTACCACCTGCTCCATATAGGCTTCCGTGATCTATCTGCACGAGTCCAAAGCGCGGTAGAAGAAGTTCTTCACCCCGTGTCATTAAAAACCAAACTATCTCTCGCAGATGTGCATCGATTGGTACGGGATATTCGGAGACGAGTCGAGTACGAGATCACCTTTGAAGGACGAGAGCGCAAGGTGACGTTTGAGCACTCGTGTGTGCCGCAGACGAGGGAGATGGTCGAGAGAGCACTGAGATTAGGTGGATGGGTAGAACCAGGAAGCGGGTTGCAGTCGTATTCAGACGATGCACAGACATCGGATGCCGAATCCTCACAACTATCACACGACTTTGAGTCGAGATCGTTCCCAGTGGACTTTCCTCCTCTTAGAGCGGTAGTCAGTCCTACGCCACCTCCACCTAAGCAAGAAGATACCCAGTTTATATCCCTTCTTGAAGAAACACGATCGATACTTACATCGTCAGATTTCACTCACGTTTTAGACGTATGTCTAGACTATGCGGTTGGCACACTTATGGAGAGCCTGGAATCCCCGGGCGGTGTCTTTGCACCTGTGGCTGATGAAGATTCGTATCTGATCGCGAACCCCACGAGGATACGAACAGCTTCACTTTTACCTCCACTTGCAAACTGGAGCAAAAACACATTGGTCGGCTTACCTTGCCAACTAGTGGACGGGCTCCTTGGATCCTCAGGTAGCAACGGTATACGGGAGGTTACAGGATTAATGGCTCTTATTTTCGGACGATTTGATAATAATATCTAGTTCAATCCTGATCGTATATTTTATTTTATTTTGAGATGAGCTCAAGCACACAATAGTATCATACAACGCAACAGATATTTATCCAAGACATAACCATCTCTTCCACGGCCTGCTAGACTCGACGACTACCTCCTCGGCCTTGCCCGACTTTCCATCCTTCTCGTTTTCCGCGCTGTAGAGGGTCGCCTGATCCCAAGAGGACCCATTATCTTCGCGAGGGGGGGTTCCGAGGGTAAGGCCGGGAGCAATAGCCAAAACTGCGAATTCAGAGAGTGACAATGATGCTGAATCGTTAGTGTTGATGTTTGGAATCTGATAACCAAGGCTGTTAGCTTTATATCCAGTGACAGGAATATGGTGACACACCTCATTTATAGGGTTTACAACATCGGTTCCGCCAACTTGTTGGACGGGATTGAAAACGCCGATCGTGTTTTTGGTAATGATGTCCACTGCGGCTTGCGTTACTGCATCATTATTGAGACGTTGACCTTTAGCGAGTGTTAGTTATAGCCGACACATTGTGCCAGAGGTGTAGACGACTTACCAGCATAAGCTTGGAGTTTTGCATAAAGCTAAACAGAAATGTGAATGAACGAATAGAAAGAGATGACTTCACGTTAAACATACTTGACTAAATCCGCCACTAGAGAAAGCCTTCCCGTATCGTGCGATTTTTCTGTTACCGTTTCAGCATATAGCTCAAAAGATGTCCATGGAAACGTGACTCACTCATCATTGGAAGCGTTGAAGAGACGACAGAAATCCAGCCATGCAGCATCGAATTCTGGCTCGTCTGTAATAAGGTCCATGGCTTCCATGAGCAGCTCTCCGCCACCGAATATCATCGTTAAGTGGTATCTAAGAAACTCCATGACTTCTCGAGCTGAATGAAAGGCAGTAGCAGTACTCACGACCCTCCTCCTTCACCTCCTTCGTCATACATGTGTGCAGTATCGGCGTTCCATCCGACCGCAGAGGTGTTCCCTGTAAAGAGTCCGTACTTGAAAGATCCAATGTCCCGCTGTCACGAAGGAATGGTCATCAATACTCTCACGAATGAGTAGTTTATTCACGTACCATTCCAACCTTGATACGATCGAGCCATTTAGAATCGTTCTAGACAAAGAGAACAGTCAGACTTTCTGGTTTTTCCAAGTCTAGAGAAACATTACCGATCGCTCCCACTTTGTGAACCAATTTCCCGCTAGAGTGACCCAGTCAGGCCCAATGCGGAGTCGCGAGGGTGCATTTGGGTTCGGATTGTCGCGAGGCAGAGCTTTTCGAAGGGGATCCCATCTCATAATGGCTTGGTCTGCCTCAAGAGCGGTGTCCATCATATCCCCTATAAGCTCATCGGCTGAGAGTGAAGAATGAGTTTATCATCAACGAGCATCATCGTAAGGAAAACCGACTCGTCAGATAATAAAATGGCCGCTTAAGAGAAGCTGCTCCAACGCGAGCTTCTTTTGCTCCGTCTCCCCAATGAGAAACGTTATGTCTGCTACCAAGTCCAGCAAATGTACCGCTGTGGTGGAAATCGGTCTCTGAGAGATGTCGAGTCATTGCCGAGGCAATACGAAAGACGTCCGCACGACCGGTACGCATGAAGGACATCCAAAGCCACAAGTCAGTACCTGTTGAGTAACTCATTGAGTCAAAGCACACCCTCTAGACTTCAAACGCTACCTACCCAGTTCACCATTATCCCAGGCGAAACCTCCGACATCGTATCTCCACGTATGGCGAGTTTGATCATAAGTGTGCATGACATCGCCATAGTTCCAAAAGCCATAGAAATTCCTCTGTTCTATTTCCTGTGTGCAGAGCTGTAGCTGAGGTCTTGTTCCGTTTCTGCTTGTTACGTACGGCGACATAGAAGTCCAACAAATTACTCTTCTTCTTCTCAATTTCGCTGGACGCAGCCGTAGAGTTGTCAGGTAGATCCCTGGATTGTTATAAATAAAAGACAATTAATCATCCTACAAGAGCTTACCATCGACCTCCAAAGAGTTTATGTGAAGCATAAAACTCGGGACTGGCAATGATCTGAGGAGCTTTGGTCTGTACAAGTGTGATATCAGTAACCACGCAAGTATGAAGACATACGACATACGTGAACCGAAGCAGATTGTGCAAGGGCATTTCTGGATGGTGTAGCTGGGACTAACTGAATTGTTGCTTCGTAAGACCTTCCAATGCCCTCGGGTGTTGGGTCTGGATTACCAACGTCCTCATAGGCGAGGTCGAGCTAATAAGGAATCGTGAGAAACATGTAAAAATGAAGGATCCAGGAAAAAAACGGACCCCATGAGGTATCGTGTCGTAGTGTCGCATATCAAGAGCAGGGCCCTACACAAAATGGTTCAACGCGCTCAAATCACAACGCACTCCAAAACGTACCCTGGGACTGTAGGCCCACAGTGTTACAGTCGCGCTGTCACCATGCGCCCCACGGATGTCTAATCCTCGGGGATAGGCTTCCCAGAAATCTATGTCGCTATTGGATCAGGTACGAACTGGGCCACTGAAATAATTCATAGACAACCTTTCAGTCCGAACACAACGCCGCCTCCGGTTGCACCACCGACATATCCTACACCAGCTGCTCGAGCTCCGAATCCGGCATGGGGAATAAAAGACGCATCTTTACCCGCTTTCGTTCTCTTCGCAATGGTAAAATGTGCCGGAGACAGCTGGTCAAGCGTAAAGTCAGACCATTGGGCGAGCTCATCAACTTCGGAGGAGACAGAGGTAGGCCATGTACTGATATCTGGGGTAGCTTTGCCCTCGAATTGAGGTGTAAGAACAGCAGCTGTAGCATCTCTACGCAAACCGGATAGAACGACAACAGGTTCGCCCCATACTCCACCTTCAGTCGTCAGGAAGCGTATGTGCCGATCCCAAAGTTTGTCGGTCAGAGGAGTGTTGAATCGCAGTCCCTGGAGTATGTTGAGTCGCTGCTAAGACTGAGGGTCACATATACGATCACTCACTATTCCTTTGATAAAATCTTTGAACTGGTCCCCATCATATATGAAAAAGTGAACCATTCGCAAAGAAGTTGCACCGGCCGAGATGTAGAACCGTACGACAAAGGGAAGGAAATCTTCATGGCTCTCTCCGCTGTATTTACCTGTGACCTGATAAAACTTTATACAGGAAACGTCAAGGCTTGGAATAGGTCAATTACCTTCACCACGGCCCTTACTGGTCCTTCTTGCTCGACCGTGACGGAGTCAACCTTTCCTTGCATCTCGGACAGACTGGGACGAGGACCGGGCACTTCGAAGTCATCGGGTGCAGCTTGAAGAAGTAAAGCAAGAATGCCATTCTGGGCAAGAGTTCGTCCGTCAAGAGACAATGATTCAACCAGTGTTGTTCCGCTAGTATTGAACTTTGCTAATAGAAAATGAGTAAGAACTCGCAAAGCCGATTAGAGATCATGCACCAGAGAAAGAACCGGTGGTCACAACAATGCCGCCATCGGCTTCATTGACAGAGACGGGATTTGACGGCTCAGTAGGGGTACCTACAACAAGCATAAGTGGATTACGAATGAGGAGTATCCAATGGAATGAGACCTATTGTCAATTGCAGTGTGTCCGACAGACCACTGTCAGCTGCAAGTGCATGTCCACTCCATTTGAGACTGCCATCGGGCCAACTTTGATGAAAGATGCGGTTTGTTATTAGAACTTCGCTTCAAAAGATGGGATGAAAACGCACTAGGCCAAAGGCCAGGACTGTACTGGCACCGTCGATCCCCCGGACGACACCGAAATGGGGGTAGTCCTGTCAATCTCTCCTTGGGCCCATGGTATACCAAACGCTGACCCAGTAGGTACCACAGACGGTGCCTTGCCGTCTAACCAATGTAAGTCCACACCGTCGGCAGCGCGAGGTTTTCGAGTGCTCATGATGAAAGAAACCTCAAAGGAAAAGTTAGGAGTTGTCGTGTCGCATGAGCGTTGAGCACGTCCTAATATCGGCTCTGCAAGCGGACCGTGCTAGAGGGTGACGGTTCGGTGTTCCTGGCACGAGTTGCGTTTACAGCTTGTTATACTGTTACAGCCATTCACTCCACCGCATGTAATAATACCCGTTGTATGCCACGAATGATGATAATAATACTACCCCGTAGCATCAACGGGACTTGCAACAGGCGTGCAGTATGCGCCCGTCTTAATGCTAATATCATATCGTCAAGTATCGAGAGCTCAACAATCACTTGCCTTTCTCGCAAACCGAATCCGAAGCCTGTCACCTAAGCTCGGTCGTCGCGATCCATATGGTACCCATATACTGGTCGCTGGTTAGGCAGAAAACTCGCGGCCCGAGCCCGGAAGAAATTGTCGACTTCGCCTGGGAAGGAATTGCGCATACCACAGTTATACTTGTGCAGAGATGATGTATAACGAAGTGTGCTGGAGGTATAGATAGAAGTGAGAGGAAGTGTCAAGTGATGCTTCGTGAGTCCTGTGAACCATGGTACCAGGTTGCGATGACTTGGTCACTATGATTGCGCTTGATAGGAGGGGAGACTTAACCTGGCAAGCAGAAGATAGTCGTTCTGTTAAAGGGGAGACTCGGTGGGAACTTTAGAAGAAAGGGCAATGTGGCCCGGACGGACCGGCTCGGACCGGCTGATCCGTTAGTCGAAGAAGTAGCCTGCGTCCTGAATATGAATATTGAATCGTCAAGCGATTCTACAGCATCTTTGGCCTAAGCTTAATCTCAACTTTCTCTCTTCATGCCTGCCATCGCCAGAGAGGACAATAACAGGTCTATGCGCTTGAAAAGAAATGTGGGATGTATCGACAAATGATATTATGCATTAGAGTACACTTGATCTAATGTACAAAACAATGCTCTACGAGAACGACCAAAAAAGCAAATAGCAAAACACAGTCAATGCCATCTATCTATATCAATGTGGTCCATGCACAAGTCCAGAACCCTCTACCTCCATCTCCTCTTGCGCTTCTTTCAATATCCTTTGTACGTCCTCATCGGCTACTCCATGCTCCGACACGCTGGACGAGGGCGAAGCGACTCCGCTGCTTTGCACGGAATCAGACCACGCTGGGGGCGAGCCAAAAGTCCGCGAGCGAGACCAATCACCGACGTCACTATCCAAGTCAGGCTCGACGCCAACGGAGGATGTTGGCGAGTGAGGATCGTTGCCTTCAGCTAATGCTGGAAAGGCGAATTTTAGGTCGTTCTTGTTGTCCAGTACAATGTCGCCGCCGTCAAGTAGACTGTCATTATGTGATTCTTCAAAACTAGGTGGTTCCTCGAGTGCAGGAGGAGATGGTAATGGAAGAGCGATCGTATTCGAGCTGGATCCCCAACGATCGGACGAGGAAAGACTGTCGTTGAAATATGAAACTTGGGGATAGTTGCTTTGAACAAGTGGAGGTGTGGGAAGTGGTGGATTGGCATCTTGCGTTTCCGTGGGATGTGAGTTCGGTTTCAGCTTGGCCTGTTCAGTGAGATCGTGGCTTTTACCACCTAGCGATGTGGTGGAGCGCCGTCGATAAAATAGCAGGTAGGCGTTGGCGTTCTGCGAAAAAAAGAAATAAGAAAACAAAGAAAAACGATGAGGATAATTCGACTTACGACTGCCTCGTCGGCTTTGGCTAGGGAAACATATGAATCGTCGAAATGGTACCACTTGTCGTTTAGATGATTTTGTGCATACGCCCTATAGTGACCACCACCCAAACCACCGATATGCTCATCCACCGCAAACAAGTCATAAACCAACGGCTCATCAAGCCCAGTGTTCAACATCTTGAACTCGTCGCCAAACTCCTGCTCTAGCACACCACTCTCCTTGAGCCTCTGGGCTACAGGTCGCTCGCCTGCCATACTCGTCAAATCCAAACCCTCTATAGGGAAATCCACAAAGACATCAATCTTGTCCCTGAGCATCCGGCTGTTGCTAAACCTCTTGAGATGAACGACCAGAATGTCGGGGACTTTCCAAAGATCAAATCTCTTGGTTGCCTGCTGATGTTTCTTACATCTCGGGCAATACCACAGATCGTCTTCACCCAGCTTCTCTTCCTTCGTGAATTCATCCAAACAATCCTGAAGTGTGATGCCCTTGTTCTTCTTCTCGCCAGCCTTCTTCAACGACTCCTCATATTCGGGGTGAATAAACTCGCTCCAGACATCCCAGTTAGCATGCTCGTAGACCCTCTCTTCACCAAAGTAATATGCTTTCATGTTCTCGTCCCACTCGCAGTATAACCCATCTCCCTCAAGGAGAAGTGTCCCCTCTTCACTCTCCTTCATCGCCGCCTTTCGCTTCTCCCAAGAATCGGATTTGCCGGTAGAAGTGAGGTTCTGAGCAGTACCGTACTCCTTGTGATTCTTCTGAACCTTGAGAGTGAAGATGTCTCTTTTGACACTGACCCGAACTGGTGTAGCGTTGGGATCAAGCACCTCCGGCGGGCTCTCCGGATCATCAACAAGAACCATGGATTTCTCGTCCACGATATCCCCCTCCTCTTCTGCGGTCTCAGCTCTCATCTCCACCACTTCGCCATTCTCCTTGATCTCAGTAATCGTGCTCCCACCGTCCTTCATCAGGTCAATTTTGACGACGGGATCACCCGCCTCGGAACCAGAGTCAGAGAGTAACAAGGAGGATTGCTGAGATCCAGGAACTTCCCAGGTCCACAGGTCTCGCGCATTTTTTGTCCATCTCTGTAATCTCTCAACAACTGCTTCATAAATACCCTCAACACTCTTCGCCTGCTCCCTAGTAACAACCGCGATGCTAGGGTACCCGAATAGCGATACATTATTGCCTCGATAGGAAAAACTTCCTCCGTATGAACCAAAGTTACCACCGGTGCTACCACCCTGTCTGGGAGCATCAACACAAAATAGCGGGAGAACGAAAGGGTCGGAAGGCGATTTCTTGTCCTTATACGTTCGGGATTGTTGGGCATGACAAGGTAGCTCAAAGCACACTATGGTGTCGTTGTCGCCCATGTCACTGACAAGGATGGTGTCATCGAGGTTTTTGTAGAAACGGTTGCTGAAGATTTCGAGGGTGAGGAGGTTGTCGGGATCGACAATACTTTCTGGAGTAGACAACCAACGTGCTAAAAGAGCGCGCAGGTCCTTGAAGGTAGAGTCTCGGCTGATTTCAACGGGTATCTAAAGAACGCTTAGTTTTTAGACAGGAAGTGACAGAGGTAACTAACCTTGACGTGAGGCTTGGATAGATCCCAAGGGATATAAAAAATACTGTGTCTCCACTTCTTCTGGACTGGTAGCGGGAGAGTGAGGTACATGAAGGGATCGAATGTTATCGACACCTGAAAGACGACGTCAGCTACCGATCCACGACAAAAAGTATTGACTGACCTTCTCACACTCCGGGCATACTAACGTACTTTGGTACTGCCCTTGGAAGAGGTCGACAATCACACTATCATTCCTCAGCTTATACCCATCCCAACTATCCTTTGCGAGCTTCATCAACTCCTTGTCGCCACCTCCTTCCCAATCAGGCTTCTCGACATAGGGTTTCTTGAGGACCCGATTAAGATCTTCGTGGAGACCGTCAAGCAAGAATGCCACTAGTTCCTGCGAGTCATGTTGTTGATATCCACTGAACTGAGGCGCAAATCGCTGAAGCTGGCTCTTGAATTCACGGGGAGAATAGGAATTGGAAGGACCGCTTGACGCCCAAATCCGGTCGAGCAACGCGCCAAATGCTTGAGCTATAGCACCTTGCATACCGAGCGGATTGTCTGGGTTGAGCTCATCCTGGAATACGCCACCTGAAAACGACGAATTCAGAAACGATGGTAGAAGTAGAGAAATGGCGAAGCTTACTCTGGAAGTATTCCGTGAGCTCCTTGGTGTGGGCTAAGCACTGTAACGCAGAGTTCATAAAGCACGTGTTCCCCCTGGTACAACTGTGAGGTGACGACAATCAAAGAGCATAGGAACACGAACATGTTTCCTAATCCAAGCGTGCCTGGTTCAAGCGACTTTGAAAGACTACCATTCATTTTGCCGGTGGTACTTGTAGTAGGAGTGGATTTACTGCCGAAGGCAGTGATACTAGTATCGTAGGATTTGGTGGTTGTTGATGAAAAAGGTTTTGGACCCATTCTATTGAAAAAACCATCGCTAGAGCTGAACAAGGGCTTCGGTGCTGGCTGCTCTCCTACGAGGTCAACAATCCAATCATTGTCTTTAAACTCGACGGCGAAGGCATCGTCTGTCTCAAATAGAGCTTCTTCGATCGTTTTATCAGATCCATGAACGATGTTTTTCGAGTCTGCGTTGAGCCGTGAAGCAGGATATTGTGAAAAGTTGAAGTCAAAATCGTCTGCACTGGTATCGACTTTCCAGACACGATGGGGACCCATAAAGCCTTGCGTGGGGGAGACTGATTTTGCTACTCGGCTGCATAATGTTTTAAGCGTGTCGTGTGATGAAAGAGTGACATATGAAGGAGATGGTGTGTCGACTTTCAACAAGTCGGTGGCTTCGTCTGAAAGTCGGAGGACTCGGAATCGAGGAGGATGAAGTTCGAGTGAAATTTGCTTCTGTTCACCTCGAGAAACGGTGTTTCTCGCGATTTCGGTGGTTGGTCGACCATACCTAAGGGAAGGAAATTTGGTTCAGTGGCGGGAACAGTGCGAAAAGATTTTGAGTGGACTCACCATCTTACCAAATGATCCCAGGCTTCTTGAGGGACATATTCGACGTCAACACCTTCCACTAATCCTGGCTTCAAGTTCCCATACTGATCAAGCAGTGACGAGACGGACACTGGACCGAGATCTTGCTCGGATACTGGGCCATCTTTGTCCACCTCACCACTACACGCCTTTTCCCAGCGACGGTACCAGGTTCTGTCAACCAGGTACCATGTTTGGCCGACCTCCATCGGGATGCGCATCAGATTGCGAATAAGCTCGAGTCTGTCGGGTGACGACGAGGAAGAAGGGAATGGCTCGGGCTCATTAGGCTGATCTGCCATGTAGGCGTCGATTTCGTCGTTGGTGTCCAAAGGGTTTGAACGAGGAGATCCAGAGGTGTGTCGCTTTGAAGTCGATGTCTCCGAGTTCATGGACGAGCTACGCAATCGTTTTCGAGAATTTGAACCAGACATAAATAACGAAAATTTGTGAAGATCAAAGAAGTCACACAGACTGCAACACGTCACGCAGAATATCACAATTCGCACGATGCCATATAGCTAAGTACGTCAGAAAACACTCGCTGGTCGAAAGTTTGGACGACGATGACATTAGAAGAGGCTCACGAGGTATGCATGATGATAAGAGGGCAACCCTGGGGCAATTGGGACGAAACCACGATTCTACGACTGGTAAAGATGTCTGCCAAAGCGTGGCTTGGAAGCGATTGGCTTTTGAAAGGACGATACGATGGGAACGATCGAGAGAAAAGGTGGAACGCGACAGAGCAGCATATCTGCGTGTAGCATTTGCTAATAAGGGCAAATAGCAAGAAATTCCTTAGCTGAAATGCGGCGCACTAGAACAATTAATTCGAATGCCATTGAGAAGGACCGGCATCCTGAGAGATGTACTAGGTTTCAGGACATCCGGAGAGGATGCACACGAGACCTGGCAAGACCAAGACGGAACGATTACAGGGTGATTTGCCAACTATTGAGTCTCGGAGGTGGCGGAGCTTTGGCAGGGAAGTTGAATACTGAAGGTAATTCAAGACCTATAGAAAACGGAAGCATACAACAAAGTCTTGTTGACAATACTTATTGTTCAGAACCAAATTTACTGTAAAACACGACGTTCACAACCTGCGACTCCTACTCAGGTGCAAAGCGACTAGGAGCGACAGGAATCCTCGCATGTAGGTCACGTGGTACTATGAGTCACGTTAAAGTCACGATCTCTTTCTGCGAGTCTTACTACTGGTTACCATCGCTCGGTCAATGTCTATGAGCATGTACTTAGACCGGAGGTCGGTCTAGACAAGCTTCCCAAAGTTACATATTTGCGTTCCCAGGCTCTGCAGGAACTGGAGTCAGATGTTAGTAAACCTTAACCAGAATCAACTCACGGACTTTGAATATCCGCCGAAAATGAACCTAATTTCCGGCTTCGCTTCGCTTCGTTTTCTCATCTACCACCATGTCTACCATCCAGAGTGAGTGCCGAAATTCTCCGTCTTTTCTCCTTTGCTGAGCTCTGCAACAGATAAGCACTTTTTAAACAAACCCGAGAACCTCGTTCTTGACTCTTTGGAGGGCCTTTGCACTCTCAATCCTGCTCTCGCTCTCGATCGCCAGAACAAGAGTACGTGTTATTTGCACTCGAATGGTACAACAGCTCACTTCTGGACCAGCGGTCTATATTTCCCAGCACGATAAATCGAAAGTCGCACTGATTTGTGGTGGCGGTAGTGGACATGAACCCGCTCACGCTGGCTTCGTCGGTGCGTGCGCATCCATGTCGCATCGCCAGCATCACTGACCAATTTACCTCAGGCAACGGCATTCTCACAGGTATTAACAATCTACTCCACCATTATCAGACCCTCATCTCGACTCTCTAGCTGCTGTGTGTGGTAACGTGTTCGCTTCACCGAACGCTAGTCAAGTTCGCCGCGGTATCGATCTAGTCCATAACGACAAAGGGTGTGCCGAGCTCCATCTCTATGAAATTCTCACTCATATCTACCCAGGACCGTGATTATCGTCAAGTATGTTTCGTGATCATTGATGTCATATTCACCACCATTTCACATCGCGAAGAAACTACACAGGTGACGTGTTGAACTTTGGTCTCGCCAAAGAGCAATACGCAGCTCTCCACCCTGAGTATGCCGACCGCGTAAAGTTTGTCATCGTTGGTGACGATGTTGCGGTGGGGAAAACCCAGGGAAGCATTGTCGGACGGAGGTAAGCTCGCGTCACATTTAGTGTCAATTTCAAAGCTCATTATCGCACCACACATCAGAGGTCTTGCAGGTACAGTGCTTGTATACAAAATTGCAGGCGCGTTAGCTCGTCGCGGCGCTAGTCTTGATGAAGTATACAATACTGCACAATGGGTGGCGTCGCGTGTCGCTACGATTGGTGTTGGCCTTGAACATTGCCATGTTCCCGGTACTGCACCTTCCGCTACACACCTGTCGGCTTCCGAGATTGAAATCGGGATGGGCATCCACAACGAAAGCGGCAACAAACGCATTTCACCCCTACCTCCTCTTTCCGAACTCATTCCTCAACTTCTTGACTTGTTGTCATCAACTTCCGATCCGGAACGATCGTTTGTTCCTTTCAAAGGCCCTGGAAAGGACAAGGTCGTACTGTTGATCAATAACCTCGGAGGTGTGAGCGAGCTCGAGTTGGGAGCTATCGTGGCCGAGACCAAAAGGCAGCTGGGTCAGAGGAATATCAGCATTGAGCGAGTTCTATCCGGTAGTTTTATGGTGAGTTGACTATCATTCGTCCTTGCGATACAAGTTGCTGAGTGTACGGACCATAGACAAGTCTTAACATGCCCGGATTTTCAATCACGCTTCTCCTTCTACCTGACTCGGCTTCCGACCCCTCGACGTCCCTCATCCTTTCATTGTTGGATGAAAAAACCGATGCTCCGGGATGGAAATGGTCTTCCGGCACGCCTGTTCAATCATTGCAAGAAGTGTCTGCTTCGTCGACAACGAGCGCGGCTATTGGCTCGAAGGGTGAAGCTGTGGCGGTACCGAATCCCGAACAGTTCATTGCAAGTATCAAGAAGGCCTGCGAAGCTCTGGTAAAGGAAGAACCCGAGATTACGAGGATGGACAATATCGCTGGAGATGGTAACAGCTTTTTTTTTTTGATCAGGATATAGCGTATAGCTAAACGTTATGTTTAATTAGGTGACTGTGGCCTAACTCTGAAGGTAAGCCTTTCATATAGTTTGTATTATGGATTCCCGTCTTCGAGCTCGCCCTCGTCCTTCTCCCGCTGTCACATCAAGCATGCAGAGTTGCTGTTTGTATGCTTCGGCGTTTATTCAACAACTGCAATTGATGTTGGTGCTGATTGTGATACTATATCTGGGATATTGCGGCGAGGTAGTAGATATCTATTTTGTGAACTTTTCTCCTCTCAGCTCTCCTTTTGGTGCTCCTATCGATAACGATATTAACATTATACTTCCTCAGGCTGGCGCTCAAGGTCAGTATCGTTCTACTCCCGCAAGTTGCTATATTTGTGAAAAAGCTCGATTGATTTTCGAATCGATCATTTACTGGCGACGGGATCACAAACCCCATGGGGCTTCACGATTTACTGTCTAATCGATCCGTAACTCACACTTATGCCCCCTGATCGAGGGCAAAAGGCTTAGACCTTCCGAAACACGGAATTTGGTTGTGGCCACCGAGACATTGGGGAAACTGCGGTCGCACGGATGAATATTTCGCTTTCTGCGGTGTTTTGTGGGGTTTCATACTGACCCGGTTGTACAGGCGTCCTCAGCAAGATTGATAGCGGTAGTATTACGGGCAAAGATGTGGTTGGAAGCATTATCGCCATTTCTCAGGTTGCCGAGGAAGCAATGGGAGGAACGAGTGGTGCTTTGTATTCGTAAGTTCAACTGTCAGCGTCTCGTATTAGAACAGTTCAACTAAACGATGACACGAATACAGGATATTCTTCTCTGCTCTCGCCCAAGGACTTACGACCGAGGCGTCGTCTTCGTCGACTTACACACCTCAGATATGGACAGGGGCACTCAAATCAGCGTTAGAGAAACTCTACAGCTACACTCGCGCCCGTCCTCCATCAAGAACTCTGGTTGACCCGCTCGCCGCGTTTGTGGAGAACGCTGACAGTTTGCCTCAGGCTGTAAAGGCAGCGGCAGTGGCTGCGGAGCATACAAAGGATATTGAAGCCAAGGCAGGAAGGAGTGCGTACGTAGAAGGTGACAGATTGAAAGAGCAGAAGGTGCCTGATCCTGGTGCATGGGGTGTGAAGACCGTGTTGGAGAATCTGAACTTGGTTTAAACGATTGCTGTCTTTAGGTAAGTTTATTTCTTGCGGGTCGGGTGATAAGCTTGGGACGCGGAAAGAGTGGGAATTACTGAAATGCTGTTGACGGGTGGCAGTGGTCGAGCATGTGCTCGTGGACGTCGTCGAATGGTCCCCATACCCATATGCTAGGAATGAATGGTTTGACTGATTGATGGACATGTTATTCTGGCCCCCTATAGGTCTACAAACCGTGAATCGTGGCGAGCCGTGATGTGGGCGGGAAGGGGGAAATGATTCGAATGAATGTATGTAATAATATACGTGTTTGTGTTGCGAAGCGAGAATGCAGACGTTACTCCCCCAATACTTGACAAGATCCGGGTACAAAGTCAGCTTTTCCATGTGATTCAGTCTCAGTCTGATAAACAGTCCCTGGAGTCAAAGCTGCAGTGGTGGACAAAAAAAATTGATCGACAATGTTTTCTTTGTAACGCCCGGGCAAAACAAACCATGCTTCTTTCTGCTTCCCGGCCTAAGCTTCTTTTGTTTCACACTTCTGATCTTCTCAGGCACGCCCGACTGCACCGGCCATATGGTCGCAGGAGGAAACTGACATTAAATTCGTGTACTCGTTGGCACGGAATGATACAATACACATCATGATGGTAGAATGTCTATGATAAGCACATTCCCACAGCGTAGAAAACAGAAAAGAGTTATGATACGAGCGGTGAGCATCAGCGTCGGTAAAATACGTATAAAGCTCTGTACCGACAAACCGTACAATCAAACAGTGACAACCCCAGATCCCATCACAGAAAGAGAAAGAAAGCATGTGGAAGCAGAAAAAAATGAAATGTGCTCATGCTTTTTCGTCAGAGCTACGTTCAAACACTTCCGTCTGCCCCTTGAGGCCAGACGCATGGACATCATCGGCCAGTAAGCGGGCGCGGTATGAGTTGGACGTTCTGGGCGAGGTGTTGGTGTACATGATATCAATCTGTTCCAGGGACAAGCCTTTGGTCTAAACCCGGAAGATGAGTTGACGCGTCAATTCAGATGGATATGTGAGCGTACCTCAGGGACACAAAAGTAGGTAAACAGGATACAGCAGAAGCAAGTGGAACCCCAGATGAAGAACACCTTGGCTTCAAGGCCCGCTGAACCTGCTTCCTTGTTGACGAGGTAGGGGGTAGCGTATGCAATGGCCCAATTCCATAGCCAGTTGCTGGCAACAGAGAGGGACATGGCCTTGGCACGCACTTGTAGAGGGAAAATTTCACCAGTGATGACCCATGCGATCGGTCCCCAAGTGCTGGCAAAGAATGCCTGGATCGAATGTTAGCATTCCGCGAGAAGTGAGTGTGAAGTCACATACGATATAGATGCAAACGAAAGCAATCAAAACTTTCTGTCCAGCGGTGTTCTCGACAGAGATTGTGACACCAATGATGGCGATCAGGAATTCACAAATGCACATTCCCTAATTTCACGAATAGGTTCAGGAAGCAATCCTCAAAAGTTCATGAGAAGTAACTCACAATAGCACCGACAAGTAGAAGAGTACGTCGTCCGAAACGTTCGACTCCCCAAATACCGGGCAGAGTCATAAATACGTTGACAATGTTGGTGGCGATGGTGATCAAGAATGGGTTCGAAATTCCAGAGTTCCTGAAGAATGTCGTGCCGTAGTAGAAAATGAAATTGACTAAGTCACAAGTTAGTACTTGAGGGAGCATAAAAAAAAAAAAAGGTAAAGTTGTTACGAACTTCCAGTAAGCTGCTGCCAGGCTTGAATAGTGATACCGGTCCAAGTACGGAACGCAATCTTGTTGGCAGAAGGCTTGAAGCAGTCGAGGTAGGAACTTTCGCCCAGGGCACGTTCAGCTTCCAAGTTGGCTTGGATATCCTGAATCTCGAGTTGGTTAGCGGGGTCATTAGCAGGCAAGCCAGTCAGCCGACTCAAGGCCTTTGCAGCATCATCAAGTTTTCCCCGTTTAATCAACCAACGCGGTGACTGTCCAGAGGGTAAGTTTAAGGGCAATCGACATTTGGTAATACACGCACCTCTGGGAGGAAAGTCATACCGGAAGCCAAGATGAACGCCCAGATGAATTGGATAGAAGTTGGAATACGGTAAGAAGAGTGATCTTGACGGTGCTGTGTGGCGTTGTTGAGAACAGCGGCCAGGAGCAACCCAATAGTGATCGCCCATTGGTAGAGCGACACGACGGCGCCACGGATCCATTTCGGCGAGCTAAATACCAATCAGCGACCTAGGGAAGCGAATAGAAGTGAACAAAGACGTTACCATTCAGATTGATACATAGGTATTAAACACGAGACGAGTCCAACACCCAGACCGGCGAATACTCGTCCAACGACGAAGAGAGGGATCGCGGTGGAGGCAGTTTGCATCGCAACGCCAATGGAGAAGATAAGGCAAGCGAAAATGATACCCCGCTTACGACCGAGGAAATCTAAAAACGGAACACTGACAATGAGACCACGAACGACACATAGAGGCAAGCGAAAAGGAAAAATAGCTCTTACCAGCCACAGGGGCGCCTAAGGGCAGTAACAACATCAGAATTAGTCAGACTTGACAGGTCAAGTTGACTCACCTAGAAGTGCGCCAAAGAATGTGCCAGCAGATAATATGGACACAATCAACGACTCAGTTGAGCTGGTAATGCCCCATTTGAGCTGGCCAGGGTTGTCAGGGTCAGGTAGGAGCTTTCCAAAGGTCTGCAGCCAATTGTCCATTTCCTTGATACCACTGATGGTACCGGTGTCATAACCGAAGAGGATACCACCAAACGCTGCGAACGCAGTCATCAAGATACCGGCGAGTTTGTTCTGGAGAGACGATAGTGAGCAGCTATGCGGGAAAAGAAAGTATAGATATATGAGGCATACCTTGGGGGCACTGGCGCCGATACCCTCGCCACCTCCAGCAGGACCTCCAGCCATGATTGAACTAGTTTGTTGAGGTAAGAAAGTGCGGGGACAGGTGGGGATTAGGAGTCAACCTCTCACAAGGAATCAAAAGCTATAAGACAGATTAAATACTCAAACCAAAAACTGGGCCAAATGGAGTTTAAATGCCGGATCAGTCTCTCCACACGGTCATACGCCCAACAAGGTTCTCAATTCGATTCATCCAGGGCTTTGTTCAGGGCAACGCATCGGTCCAGCCCGGTCCATCATTTGCCCCCACTCCACATCAAATTGAAAAAGTCACCCCTCCGTGTGAAATGAATAAACATTTTGCAACTTTTGCGAATACTCCGTCCACTGGGACACACTCCCGATGATACTGAGATTCATCCTAATCCACACTGCCTGGTCCCGCATTCCAGCGCCCTGGATCCCACTAGGCCGTCTCGACCATTTCACAAGTGCGGGCAGCGGGCATACATATCCATGTTCGTTTCAAGCTCCGGAATCATTCAAGCTCCGGGCCCATTGCTTCAGCCTTCAGGAGATGTCGAAAGCTTGCCAACGTTGATGATCTGTCAGACTGAGCGGGTGATTGCTAATATTAGAAAATGTTATTATCCCTCCCTCTGAGGTCCTGAAGCGGACTCGGGAGTCTGAGCCAGTGATCGGGGTTTCGAAAAAGGTTTATTGCGGCGCATAGTGGTTGGAAGTTGAGGCTTCTCTCGTATCGGCAATCTCCGCTATTTTTTGGGCGAATCGGGCGTCGCCTTAACGGAATCGCCCTTTCATATCTCACGTCCCTTTAATGTACATCTATCGTCACACTGTACTTCAGATGAACAGTTATTCCAACGACAGCTCTTGGGAAGAGTCCATCTATGCTTTCGAGTCGATGCTTCCACCCTCCTCCTTGTGAACAACTTCCTTGCCCTGGTTCTTGGTAGAGTCGGAAACGTGTATATCTTCAGCAACGAGCATGGCACGGTACTTGGCTGCACGCCAGGGCACGGTGTGCTGATACATGAGATCGATTTGCTCGAGGGAGAGCCCTTTCGTCTAGAGGCGGTCGTCAATCTTTCGTGCATGAATAGAAATACGTGCGATGCTCACCTCGGGAATACAGAAGAGGGTGAAGATGATACAGCAGAAGCAGGTAGATCCCCAGATGAAGAACACCTTGGACTCGAGACCTGCTGAACCGGCCTCCTTGTTGACGAGATAGGGAGTGGCATAACCAATACCAAAGTTCCAGAGCCAATTGCTAGCAACGGCCATCGACATCGCCTTGGCGCGAACCTGCAGGGGGAAAATCTCTCCTGTGATGACCCATGCAATAGGTCCCCATGTGCTAGCGAAGAATGCCTGATCGGAGGTCAGAGATGTTTCAAAGATGGAATCACAATGTCACATACAATGTAGATGCAAACGAAGGCGATCAAAACCTTTTGACCAGCTTGGTTCTCTACGGAGATGGTGACGCCGATGATGGCGACAAGGTACTCGCAAACACACATCCCCTGCGTACCAATTGATCAAATGGATGGCAACATTGACAGAAAACAACTTACGATAGCACCAACGAGTAAAAGAGTACGACGACCAAATCGTTCGACACCCCATATACCGGGAAGGGTCATAAACACATTGACGATGTTAGTGGCAATGGTGATCAAGAACGGATCGGAGATACCCGAGTTCTTGAAGAAGGTGGTCCCGTAGTAGAAGATGAAATTGACTACACACATCAATGTCTGTTATTGAAGAAACGAAAACAAGTCTACTTACTTCCGGTAAGTTGTTGCCATGCTTGAATGAAGATACCGGTCAGAGTCCGGAGCGCAATCTTGTTGTGACTGGGCTTGAAACAGTCTACGTAGGAGCTTTTACCCATAGATCTCTCGGCCTCCAAGCTGGCACGGACATCCTCGATTTCCAGTTTGGTCTGAGGGTCGTCGGGGGGCAAACCGGTGAGGCGAGATAGAGCATTTGCAGCCTCGTTATACTTTCCACGTTTGATGTACCAACGAGGAGACTCGGGCAACAAGATCATACCAAATACCAACACGGCAGCCCAGATGAACTGAACGCCAATGGGGATCCGGTAGGCGGAATGATCATCACGGTGTTGTGTAGCATTGTTGATGACGGCCGCGAGGAGAAGACCGATAGTGATGGCCCATTGATAGAGGGAGACAACAGCTCCACGTATCCATTTTGGTGCACTACGAGGGGGGGGGGGGGAAAAAGTTGATTAGGCTGACACTCTGAACAGTATGACGCCATTGAAGCGCTTACCACTCGGATTGATACATGGGTATCACACAGGAAATGACGCCGACGCCAAGACCCGCGAAAACACGACCAACAACCTTAAAAAGTCAGATATCACGATAAGCAGGATATCTCTTCATGACAGAAACTTTGACTTACGAAAAGCGGGATCTCCGTAGCAGCAGTTTGCATTGCAACGCCGACGCAGAAGATGAGACAGCCCACACAGACACCCCACTTACGACCGATGAAATCTGAAAATGAGACGCCAACAGTAAGACCGCGGACAACTGGCGACTGTAGAAATTTCTTCTACTACATACCGCCTATTGGTGCTCCTAAAAGTGCGCCAAAGAACGTTCCAACACTCAGGATCGATACGATGAGGGATTCCGAAGAAGAGCTGATGGCATATGGCTTATCTGAGTTGCCTGTTGCGTAACCGAAAGTTCGAAGCCAATCGTTCATCTCCTTTACACCACTGATAACACCGGTATCGTAACCGTAGAGGATACCTCCAAAGGCCGCGAAAGCGGTCATGGCGATTCCAGCAAATTTATTCTATAAGCAGGGTAAGCTGAAGTCGTTGAAACGGGAGACGACATACCTTGGGAGCATTGGCTCCGATGTCTTCACCTGTCGTGACTGGCCCTCCTGGCATGATGGCAGATGTCTTGGCTAGCAAATCTTCAAGATAGAGGCAAGAGGGAGAGGGTGGAAGGTCCGGAAGGGTGGAGGTTTTTTTCCCCTGGCTAAAACTCCTTTTTATACGCGAAATAAAATTTCGCGTTGGTTCATGGGACCAATTGTAGACCTCATGGTTTCTTTACCGGGGCGCGGATCGGTATGGCATCTATGGGATCACCAGGGATCCTGATTCATTGTTGTAATGGAGGGTTTGAAAAGTCTTTCTCAGTTTCTGCGTTCGGTACAAGTAGCGTTCCAAGTGAGACCTTTATACTCCTGAATAAATCACAGCAACATTCGTGCTGCATAATTTGAGGAGAGTTGCCAACACTTGCCCGCGAAGATGGAAACAAAGACAAATTCCCTTCCGTTGTCCCGAAGGGTCCGAAACGAATAATCGTGTCTGAGTTGTGCGTTTAGGGGCGGATATCCATCCAGCATCTCCGCATAGTGTCTCTCAGAGGATCGCCGAGCTCAACAGGAGACTCTAGTGCGCAGTACACATGGATATACGCAGGTAATGGTGTCCATTGGATGTTCAAGAGCGGAACTTGACGTAATAAATACGAGAGTACTGTTTACCCACCAAGGTACCTTCCGTAAGTCTCCAGAGCAGTACTGGCCCGAAAACGGTTGAGCCGGTTTCGACGGACGGGATGGGGAATATGGGATTATATGTAGTCGCCTGCGGCAACAGGATGCCATGAGTGTAACTTGAGTGTGGTCAAGTTTCAACTGGCAGATTGAGGACGGTGTCCGAAATCGACTGTCAACGGGTACCCGAGGGACTACTGGGGGAAGATATTAATCTTGAAGGCGGGCAGCGGAGGTACGGGTAAACTGACCGTAATTTCATGTAATTGGATGCCCACGGGGTATTGCATGCAGCTCGTCGCAAATCCACATGCGAATGACTCCGCGGTTGTGCGAGCCACTCGGCAAATGGTCCTCCGAGACAAATTCCCCTGGCTTTGAGGCTCCAACGTTCAGGACCCGACAGCTTCAAGTTTATTCCCGATTCTTTTGTTCCTCGACTGTCCCGGAACATGTACTATACTCCTTGAGGCCGAGAATTCGCACAATTCCCGCAGCAGTGTCAAGCGGGCACATCCATTGCAGAATGCGGTTTCTTTGAGCCTCACCCTGTGAAAATTTTTCTAGTCCGTGGACCGGAAGCTTCCGGAAAAAGTGACATGTGCATCAACTGGTTGCTTGAAACTCTTCACCAGTACACTATGGGCCAGACGATATCTTCAAGTTCTGCTCCTTCTCCGGCGTCTAAATGCCCCATCGACCACGAAGCTCCCAAGACTAAACCTGCCCAGTGTCCCGTCGACCATGGCTCATCTTCACATCCAGTAGACCAGAAGCCAGCACAATGTCCAGTGGACCATGGATCAATCTCCTCCTTAAACCAGATGCCTATTCTTTCGCAATCAAGACAGGCAAATCAGACCATGGACCTCCCTACTTCACGCACTGCCTCTTCGATTCCTCGAGATGACGCGGAAAAGTGGGAATATCCTTCGCCTCAGCAATTCTACAACGCTTTGGCCAGAAAGGGTTGGGAGACACCAGAAGAGAACGTCGAGACGATGGTAGAGATACACAATTTCCTCAATGAGCAGGCATGGGAGGAGGTTCTGAAATGGGAGAGGAGACAGACCACTGAGGAGGTGCATCTGGCGCGATTCAAAGGTCGACCCGGCGAGTTGTCACCCAAAGCCCGGTTCTGGTTACTTGCTGGATGGCTACTTCCTGAACGGTTCAAGTACGTCCTCTCAGCAACGTGTGATATTAAACTCACTCGTGCAAATTATTAGCACTGAACCACCGTTTGACCGTCATGATTGGGTCGTCCGACGACCCAAGACAGGCGAAGAAGTTCGATATGTCATTGACTACTACTCTGCTCCTGATGATCCAGATGGCTCACCAGTGTTCTCCTTGGATGTTCGACCGGCACTGGACAGCTTCAGCAGTGTGAAGGAGCGGATAGCTGTCGCAACAGAGGAAGTTTGGGCTAATTTCCGAGAGAATTCCTCCAAGCGGTAGATGTCCTTGCACTCTTAAAATTACTCTATAGATTCACATTATTCTTGACCTAATGTATGCACTGTATAATAAATACTTCATGTATCCCAGCTCAAGAGTTAGACTTCCAAATTTCATTGAGAAATTTTTTTTTGCCGGACCGGCAAAAACTACACGCGTGCGAGAAAATAATCTCTCCAGCGGACGCCGTCAATACTCGGGATACCCAGCTCGTCTAGTCACCCTCATCATGCTTCCTCGTCATCTGCAGAGTCTTGCTCTACGAAATGCATGCAGGAGCAGGGCAACTCTGCGACCCCAAGTCTTCTCTGCTGCACAATTTCATTCGTCTTCAACAAGGCGTAACGAACTCCCGAAGTCACCCTTTCAAATTTTCGTGGACGTGTTGAGAGATGAGTTGAAGAAGAACAGAGAGCTGCAGGAGAATGTCAAGCAGTTGCAGGGTGACGTGGACAAATTACAGGACTCGGAGGCAATGAAGAAAGCACGGGCTGCATACGAGCGGGCGAGGGTATGTTCAGTTATCATCTTCAATGCGGATTCAAGCTTACAGTCACCAATGTAGCTTACATCAAGTATTAAAGAGAACCCGCGTCTTCGTGCTGCAGCAGAAGAGCTCAAAAAGCGCGGTATCAAAGTCGGTGACGCAGTGTCAGAAGCTCTCAAGACCATGGAAGAGAGTGAAATTTTGCGTGCAATCTCAAGAGCCTCCGCTGCCGTGTCTTCTACCATAGAAAAATCGACTGAGCCTATCCGAAAAACTGCCGCTTACAAAGCACTTTCCGATACTCTCATTGATGCGCTAGACGACAGCGGAAGCGCGAAGCATGCCGGTTTCGAAGAAAAGGAAGCACGTCGACTAAGGAGACAAAAACGGTTAGAAAAAGCTGGAAGGGACGGTGGTTTAGGACCCGCATCTCACCGTATCACTACGAACCCAGAGTACGTTCGTTTTCTCCAAAGTCTGTGCCTCTTGCTGACTTTTCTACAGCGCAGGTACTTCCATGATTCTCCATAAAGATTCTCCACGACAAGAGAAGTGGAATGAACTCAAAGAAACGAATCCTGTCTTAAAGACATTCTTCTCCCTTCGGCAAGCCTATGATGAATCTGAGAACCCCGTAGTATCTTCTATACGATCTGTGACACAAACGATTGGTTCCTGGTTTGACGAGAACGAGACGGCACAAGTAATGCGGATGATGAAGATGTTCGATCCATCCTTTACCATGGCCAATTTTGAGCGGGAGCTGAGAGAGTACATCGTTCCTGAAGTGGTCGATGCGTATCTTTCGGCAGACCAGGAAGCTCTGAAGGCTTGGTGTGGTGAAGCGGTGCGTCGTTTCGTTTGTATAGCTGATGATAGGTCACTTACTCCATGACAGACATACAACGTCCTGTGGGCAACGATGGAGGTTTATCTCAAGCAGGGACTCATTAGTGAAAGCAAAGTATTGGATATCCGGCAGGTCGATGTACGCGTGTCTTTTGAATCTGAATTTCCGTCGTTCGACTGATTGATACGTTTCCAGGTCCACGCCGGCAAGGTTCTGGACAACAACGTTCCCGTATTCGTCATTCAGTTCAACACACAAGAAGTTTTGCTATTCCGAAACGCAAAGACACGCGAGGTCATGGTCGGTGCCGAGGATCGTGTAGAGCAGTGTACGTATATCGCTGCTATCACGAGAGTAGAGGAGGAGCTGGGTAATGAGTTAACTGGAGGCTGGAAGGTTATAGAGGTACGTGTCGTTACTCCCGCTGATCTTCTACTACTGACATTTTTGTGTAGATGGGACGTAGAAGTGCTAGAGCCTACCTGTGATCATGCTATTTGGAAAAGTACATATGTATCATACAGGTCTATTAATACTCATAGTACATACATACCGGCGACTGGGTTAAGTCGACCAATCCACCACTCATCTCCCTATCCTCACTCAGTTCTCGTCTGGTCCGTCGATGTTTATAAGTGGTATCAGCAACTTATCATCATTGAGGACTTCAAGACTGATTCCAATGCTTCTTCATAAGCCTTGAGAAGGGCAGCATAGTAATGCCTACTACTAGACACATTGACAAGACGGGTTGTCACCGAATGCTTTCGTAGTCCTCAACATAGTCGAGAGGAGAAGTAAAGCGTGAATGGCCGGTGCAATAACATTCACCTGTAGACTGAGAGACGGTGTTAGACAACCAGTCCGAGGCTGAAGAAAATCCCACTCACATCGATGACCATCCATCTTCAATTGCCTGATACTTCTGTGGAGCCAAGATGCCTGCGTTTTCGACAAGGATTTCAAGGCGATCGCACTCCCTCTCAAATTTGTCCACAAAACATTTGACAGAATTGAAACTAGCTAGGTCTATAAGCCATAGTCAGCGTTGTTGTATCCCGTCCCGGCTTGTAATTCTAGAAAACGGGGTCAAGATTGGTCGCTAGAGGGTCAAAACTACTGACAACTCACTTGAGACTGCTGCTTCTCCTTTTTGTTTGTTCCGGGCACCCCATTATCAGCCTCTGAGACCTGAAGCAAAATGTTTGCATGCTTCGAAACCCAAGCCGGTGTTTGCCCCTACGACCACGACGACCTTGCCAGTGGGGTTAGCCTTCCGACGGGTTTTTGCGTTGAATATTGCTCTCGAAAGAAACCAAGAGGAGACAACCGAACCATGAGTGACGAAGAGAGTCATCTGAAATGAGTAAGATGGAGGAGATGAGGGAGTCGTTCTGAGTCTGACGCGTAATGATAGTCATCACGCCACCAACTCCAGAAAGTCCGAATCACTCGTTTTTACTGGAAAAGCCCAGACTTTGTTTCACCTGCGCGTTCATGTCATCATAGATCATAAGTAGCTAGGTGGCCTACTGAGCTGGCCTACCAGAGACATTGAAAAAGAATGACTCCTATATGACTAGTCTAATAGTAAATTCAATGAAATTGGCAAGTTTTTTCATGACGGTGACAGGCAAGACAAAGAGTTTGGATTCGCATTATGACAGTAATGTTTCGTACCTTCGGACCTAAAGTTTGCCACACAAAAGTCTTGTGCAGAACCATAAGTACTCATTCTAGTGGTAAAGGAAATACTCCGACGACAACGCCACTAACAGGAACAACCTCGAATACCAGGATCAGGGTTTAGCTTTTAAATACTCATTGACTATCCGGGGAACTCTGTCATCAACTTTTGCTCCAACCCAGATCAAGTCACTCTGGACAATCTCCGGTTAGATGTATGGGTGTGCGCTAAGAGGAAAGAACATACCCAGAATCTTTCCTCCAGCCTCTGACCAGCCTCGTCGATTACACCATCACTAGGTTCGACCACGTCACTGAAGGAAACATATCCTCCAGGCATTTCCTCGTGGTCTGCGAGGGCTGCATAAACAAGCTGCCGGCTTCCCTCCTCCGTCGTCAACGCAAGGACCTTTTCCATCAGCCAATAAAAGAAGCCAGACATGCCTCTCCGTAGTTCAGAGTAGCAGAATCCGGGATTAACCGCGGAGACGACCAGAGGCGGATGGTGTGTCCCAAGATGGCTTTGTATTGCCCGAGTGAAGAGAACGTTGAGGACTAGAGATCAATAGTGAGCTTCTATCACCAAAATCGCAAAAGCACGCGAGACTGACATTTTGTTTCTGGGTATTTATACGTGCTTCCGCTGTTTGAAGGATTCAGAAAATGACACAGCAGACGTCCTATAAGACTCACTCGTAGTAATTTTCCGCCGACATTGCCTCAAGTATGTTTCCCGATGTCACTCTCTTGTCCCGAGGGAGTGTGGCCCAATAATGTGTATCGCTAGCCACGTTAACAATTCGGGGTGTTACTGAGTGTTCTCGTGCAGTCTTCAACATGATTGGTAGGAGAAGTAAAACCTGTATGGCCGGTGCGATGGCATTCACCTGCAGCCTAAACGAGAAATGTCAACGATACGCAACGGAGGTAAGAAGATAAAGCACACATAGATGCCCATCCATCTTCTGTTGTTTCATACTTCGGAGGATCCGCGATAGCAGCGTTTTCGACCAGGATATCAAGGCGGTCACATTCCTTCTCAAGCTTCTCTACAAAAGATTTGACAGAAGAGAAGCTGGCCAGGTCGATAATCCATAGTTCGGCGCGATTGTACCTCGTCTCTGCTTGTAACTCTGAGACACGGGGTCAGTATTAGTCATTCAAACCCAAGCTATGAACTCACTTGAGACAGCCTCCTCTCCTTTTCGCTTGTTCCGGCATCCCATTATGAGCCTCTTGGGGTTCATTGAAGCAAAGTGCTTGCACGCCTCAAAGCCCAAACCTGTGTTTGCTCCTACAACCACGACGACCTTGCCAGTAAGATCAGTCTTTACCACGGGTTTCTGCTTGGAGTACTGCTCGCGAATGAAGCGAAAGATGGAAAGTTTGGCCATGACTGAGAGCTGTATGTTAAGAAAAACTTTTTGCGATAGTCATTTTATAGTGCATGCTGTGTGAATATGATGATTCAGATGAAAGACAAAAGGTAGGCGGTTAGCATCCGAGTCACGACAATCAAGCCGCACACCCAGTAGTGATTTGACATATGTAGGTCGTAGTTTTCTGGGCGTTTTGTGTTTGAGAACGCACCGGAAGCCAGCCGAACGGGAACCACCTATTACAAACAAGATATCCCAGTATGATAAAAGCGATTACCCACCATCAAAACATCCGTCGCCCATTATGTGCCTCTAATGGTTCACTAAAGTAAAGTGTTCGCATGTCCCGAAACCTAAGCCAGTGTTTTCCCCGGTGACCACGACGACCTTGCTGGGTGAGGTCAACTCTCACCACAGTTTTTTTGTGCATTGAATATTGCTCTGGGAGGGAAACAAGGGTGACAGCCGAGCCATGACTGACGAAGAGCATTGCAAGAGTCGTCTCAACCAAATGAAGGTAAGAAGGCGGGAAGCAAGCCGTCCCGACGCGTAGTATCGATAGACGATAGGCATTACGTTGGCGCCCAGCCAGAATCGGTTGTTTTACGGCTAATTTAAAATTATGCAAGTCGTGCATAGATGAGATAGCCCTTTCACGATGGACCAGGTGTATTCTAAGCTCGTAAAGGCAAAGGGGCTATCTAAGTTATGAGTACTCTGGGTTGCCGGAGGCTGGCCGGGTGGTATGGGTTGGGTGAGGCGGGAGATGATGTCCCGGCCAAACCTGAGCGTTCGAGCCTGTCTGAGAGATGGGACTAGCGCCCTGGAATGGCTCAACGCTGAAGGGATGTGGTGGGTGGGCAAAAAGATGGAGATGAGGACGTGAGGACGTGAGGACGTGGTAGATGGGCGCGGGAGTCGAGATGTGTGACCTCGACGGTCTGGTAAGCGTGTCCATCTACCACGTGGCTATCTCACCCTCTGATAAGTCTTCGCGAGCTCAGGCTTATCTCGGAATTCCCAGAACCATACATATTGTAGCGGTAAAAAAAGATACTTCAGCAACATGGCTACTCCAATGCGAGGGCCAAAATCAGGACTTAGTTTTCAAATACTCGTTCACTAGGAAATTCTGCCATTGACTTTTACCCCAATAAAGGTCAAGTCATTCTGAATGAACTCAAGTTAAATGTATGGGGGCGGAGAGAAATGTCGTACTCAGAATCAGCCTCGAAACCAGACTGACGATCACAAGTGATGTGCCCAAGGGAAGAGAACATCGAGGATTATAGATCGACAGCGAATCTCTATATATCATTCGAAATCGCAGGACTGACTTTCTGGGTCCAGATACTTAGGCCTTAGGCGTCCTAAGAGTTCGGAACATGACACAGCAAACGTCCTAAAGGACTCACTCACAGTGATTTTCGGCAGACATTGGCTTTGAGTATGCTTCCCGGCGTCACTTTAAATTCTTGTTCCTCCGGGGGAGTATGGTCCAGAAACGTACGTCACTAGATACGTTGGCAATTCGGCAATTCGGGGTGTTACTGAGTGTCCTCGTGCTTCAGCATGATTGGAGAACCAAAACACCTGCATCCAATAGGCATATGTCAAGTAAATACATGTCAAATGCGAGGGGTAACATGCTCATACCTCAAGATTCTGCAAGGAAAAGATACTGTGATTCATATGGAACAGATGATACTTAAGAGGTGGAGCAGAGGTTGGGGGGGAGAGTCAAGCTGCCATTATTCGATGAGGAAGGACATGGATGGCGAACAGCTTCGACAACGCGGAGGGTGCTTATACGTTCTACTTCATTCTTCAATTGGGCTTGGAGAATATGCATGCAAGAATAACAAACCATGATCTATTACAGGCGTTACAAGAGGATCATAAGGGTATATCACGGGCCAAATGGGGAAGGACGTCAGCTCAATTCCAGCCCAAAAGGCTCCAAAAGCTTGGGAACAATAATAGGGTCCTTGCACTCCCTAAGCACGTCGGCCAGTTGCATTTCAGCTCTCTGCCGATTTCGAGTTTCCTCGCGAAGTATTCCTTCCATGATCTTGAGTTCAAACCGAAGCTCTGCACAAAGCTTACTCGTCAGGTGTACGGCGCAATCAACGGGTAACAGAAAACCCACCATTACACCCTTTCTCCGTGCCTAGGAAGAAATCGTGTTCCTGCCATTTTGGAGTATCCTGCAACTCACGAAGCATCTTTTCGATTTTCATTCCCCTTGCGGAAAGCGCCATCAGTTCTCGACGGTTATCCCAAAACTGGCGGGTCAGTTGAAAAGCAGTTTTCATGCTGTCGTTAGCCTGTGCACCAGGGGTACTGTTGTTAAGCGTGGGTCGACCTGTAGACTCCATCTGTGTATCTGATTTGCTCAATTTCAGGCCAATGGGAACCCATCGTGGCTTTTCAGTGGCCTGACCAGAAACCGTGTCTCTGCTGATGGAAGTAGCGAAAGAAAGTGTAGTATGACCAATTTCTAAACCGAAGTCAGCCACTGCTTCGCTCTCCGTTTCAGTCTGCGAGCTCAGAACCGCTTGGTTGGGATTCGAAAGATTGGCGGCGAAGTCCAGGAGATCATCATCAGAGCATGAATCATTTTCATCATCCACTGCTGTGGCCTGATAGCTTCTTTCTCCCGGCTTCTCAGGTGAAAGCGGCAACAGGGAAATGTAGTCTTCCCCAAAAGGCGCGTGACGTGAAGGGGTGTTAGGCTTAGTGTCAGTGACGGCTGCCTGTGTGACATTCTTGGCGACATTGACCACCGGCATCAGAGGACCTGATTCCTCCTGGAGTTGAAGAGGTGGCTGAGGAAGAAATGCTGGTCGTGGAGGCAAAGGCCCGTCTTCGCCCGGCTGTATCGTTTCGTCAATAGCGCACGAGTCGTTGATCTCCATCAAGGTTGCCTGAATACTCTCTATATCGTCTATAGCTCTTCTGCGTACGGCGCTCAAGCTTCGATGGTGATCATATCCGGGACGGTTATGGGAAGATTTGTATATGGCTGGTTTGAAGTTGGAATCGGAGGAGTGCCTCCGTTCGAAGAAACCCGAGTCATCTGCGAAATCGGGAGAACGATTTGCACGGGTAAAGGATGCCGAATCACGCCTCGAGATGGGGCGTGGAGACCTAGGGGTTGGTTGAGGAGAATGAGATAGGTTGCGTCGGCGCGGTGGCGAATGTGCTACCCGTTTATGGTCTCGCTTGGACTCGGAATTTGAAGATATAGATCTACTGCAGGTGGAACTGGATTCTGAACTACGTTTCCTGCGTCTAGGAATTAGGGTTCCCGAGAAGTCATATCGAGCGTCTAGGCCTCGATTTACAAAGCGTTTGGCGGGTGAATGGGATCTATTTCGAGTTAAGGACTGACTTGAACGTGATCGTCCTTGTCGGCCACGTCTGGAATGTGAAGAGCTGGATGACAATGATCTACTGCATCTGGGCGAACGGCCGAGGGGGTTCTTCAAATGTTTATGCCGGCGCCAGCAAGGTTCTTCTGATACATTACTCGGGGATCGAGACCCACTGCGACGAAAAGGAGAATCAAAGGATCGTTTGCGATGCTGGATAACGGAGTCTGAAGCCCATGAGTGTGATTTGGTGGGAAGGTGGTAATTGACGCGTGTATGAGGACCGGAAGAAGGGTACCTCGGAGGTTTTAAGTACCGTTGCCCCTCGCCATCGTCTGGGCTGGAATAGAGTACCTGTGTGAATAACCGGCCTTGGTCTTAATCAGAAGTGATGATTACCCTTTCTTCATCAAGATTTCAATACTGTCATTATAACAGTTTTAGCTTCGAACACTACAATATCAATGCAACGCAACCAGAACTCACATATTCAAGGACATCCTTAGCTGCTTCACATCTGGCCTATCTTGCGAATCGAATGCCGTTTTTATCGCGTTCAAGAGCGGCTACGAGATCATAATAATCAGTGAACGCTGAGTACTGCGAAAAGCGCCTCCAAACGTGTCCCACCGAGTTCTTATTTGTCGTCCAGAAGAATGTTATCCCACCTTTCGACGGCGGACCGATATTTGCCTCTGGAGGATGAGGCAGTTTCAACATATCCAGATCGGCCCTCAGTCGTCTGGCCATTTCCTTCATGTCCATCTCGAGGAAACGAGCTATCTTCTGGTGCCCATATACTACCGTGAGCTCGATGTCGAACATGATAATGAATGATTCACCGGGGGTGAAGCTCTAAGGTCGAGATGATGAAGTAAAAGAAGAGAAGTAGACCCATAACCATCAATTTCGGGGGATCCTAAGTAACGACGTGAAAAGAACCTGTCATTCCCACGTGGTTCGTAGCGCGACTCGACGCGTCATGCAAAATATCGATCCGACGGCTGTTCAGTCACTCAGGGAAAAATTAGATACATAATCCTTGCTTTCCAGTCCGAGCATGGAATAGAGTTGGGGCACAATCACTGGTTCCCTACATTCTCTCAGCACATCTGATAGTCTCCATTCCGCCCTTTCTCGAAGTTTGGTCTCCTCCTGCAGTTCACGTTGTAGTGACTCGAGCTTGAAGTGCAGCACTATCGATAAGAACTTCAGCAAGTGGGTAGAAAGCAGGGGAGAGAAGAAAACTCGCTAGCACTATCCGTCTCCGGCTCCAAAACAATCGCATCCACCAGGTCCACTGATCCGTTTTCCTGTTCGGCCTCTAACACTCGGAGCTGTTTTTCGATATTTGCTCCGTTTGCTGCTAATGAGGACAATTTCTGCTTGACGACGTGCAGCTCATCCAACAAGTTAGATATCCGAGCTCGAGCTCCTGTGTCGGGGTCCTTCCCAGCATCAAGAGAGTGATTTATACCAAGCAAAGTGGCCTGAATATTCTCGATGCTCGAAACGGTCCGTCGTTGAGCGGAATGATTGCGCTCATTCCTCCGACGATAGACTTCGTTGTGATGAGAAGCAGGTTCAGCGAGTACTGCGTTGTTATCAATTTCGAAGATTCTTGGGATCGAGTCCCCTGTTAAATTCTCTGTGCCCTTCCGAGATAAGGGTTGCTCGTAGGAGTGAGGTTTGGCCTCCGGACGGGCAGCAAGAGAACGACGTCTACTCTTTGGGAATTTCCCGCTTTCGACTGTGCTGAAAGAGAAACAAGTTCTGGTTAGCCATCGGACTTCCGATTTCAGTGCACGCACGATTCATTCTCTACGCTCCTGAAAGTAACTGTCTCGCTATTAGACTCAGTCTAGCGCTGGTTTTTCAATAGTAAATATTGCGTACATCTGGCAAGATTCTTTTCTTTCACGGAATACCTTGATATTGTCCTGCTGGTGGACCCAATGCGTGACCATTTTGTATAGTGGCTTGAAGCTTCATGAGACGCAGAGATATGAATAATACAACCATACCACTCACCGATTCCTTGGTGGTCTCCCATGAGAACTCTAGTACTCCGTCATCACCCAGCTTAATGCTCGTCGTTGGGGGGTGGGGCAACCGCATTATATTGAGGTCACCACGTAGATTTTTTGCCAGCTCCTGCGCCGGCAAACAACTATAATGAGCCTGTTTACCTGGCGCATACTTGATAATGACCCGCAGGATGGTCATGGGAAATAGCTAGGCGACAGTGAGAGTGTCTAAGATTCACATCATGAATCATGACAAGCACGACCTGGGCGGTGGAAAAGGGTTATAAATTGACCAGATAGATACATAGATCTGACATAGATATCGACTCGATCGCGTCGTCAATGCCGACAGCGATATCAGCAGTCTTTCTTCTTCTTCTACTCCCATCCTAATAATTTGATTCTATACTTTACAGCTCTTTCGTCTAGACTCATGGCGGACCTTTCATTCCTCCCGGCACTATCCTCTTTCGACATTGAACGTGCTGCTCAAGTCAGTCCAACATTCATTCCTTTTCAAAGCACATCCTTTTGACTTTGAGTTCAGCTGATATTACAGGGATATGGAGCACCGAACCCAAACGCCTCGCCGGAAGATTTAAAGAGGCTTCAGCAGGAACTACTTGATATCCAGAAGCTCCCAGAGGCATGGGGTCTCGTCATTCCATTTCTGAATCATCAGGACCAAAACATTCAGTTCTTCGGTGCACATACGTACGTTTGTGGGCAAAAGGGGTTGATCAATTGAAACTGAAACGAGTCAAGAGCTCAGGTTAAGATTGCTAGAGACTGGTGCGTCAAGCAAACTCTTTCGCAATCGCACCAAATTCACCTTTTCTTCAAGGTCATCCTTTCCTCAAGAACACGCAGAATCTCTCCGGGATATGCTGATACAGCTCACGGCACACTCTGTATCAGTTGGGAAGAGTAAAGTCATTCTCCGGAAACTGTTTGTGGCAGTAAGTCTCCACTGTAATTGTATAACCGTTTCGAGATTGAAGTTGGTTGCAGCTATCATCTCTCGCTCTGAAGCTAGTACCACATCACCCGACGCGATGGTCGGACTGGATCCTTACTTGCGTGACGTCGTTCTCGGGGAAACGAGCCGCCGCCGAACACATCCACGATTTTCTCGCCATTGTTGCCGAAGAGGTTTCGAGTGCAGATTTGATTGGGGCAAGCAAGTGAGCAGACCTTTCACAGCATGTTAATTCCCGTAACTGACTCTAACTAGGTTGAAAATGCAGCAAAGTTTATTAGATGCCACTACAATGGTAGTGCAAGCCATCAAATCCTCCATCGATAAACCAATCAGTTCGGTTCCCAAGAGCGAAGTTCTTTCCGCCCTTCGATGTCTTCAAGCCTGGCTGCCACATGTGCCCTCAAGGTACTGTGCATATTACCGCCGAAAAGTAGAAAGCTAACACAAGTACCAGCGATTTCACCCCTTTAATTCCAAATGTCATTGCACTTCTCGACCCCAGTGCAGATTCCATATTCATAGGCGCCTCAGATACCCTCCAAGAGATCATGACGAAATCTGCCCTGTCAGATGGTTCTGGTTCCAGAATTCTCACAGAGCCGCTCCTTGTATGGCTTGATTCAACAGGCGCCAGTATCGTTGAGAGTTCGCTACGGACTAGATTCGTTGATGAGGTGTCCCAATCTCTTTGCAAGTTGATATCTGCTTTGGCAGATCACTCAACAAGCTACATAGCTGCCCACATGGCCTCACCAGCATCTGTATCCTTACTTCCTTCGTCCAGCGCTGTGTTATCTCAACAGGCACAGAATAAGACAAAAGGGCAGCTCACGCAGACTTTCCTAAAGCTTTTGTTAGCGTATACAGGTTTTCCAGGCTATTATGGAGTGGACGAGGATGTTAGTGAAATGACACTGGGCTTTTGGTATCTGCTGCAAGAGGCATTGTGGAACAATGATTTTTACATTGAAGAAGGTGGAGAGCCTTCACTTGCAGATCAACAAACATCCGGTGATCAAACGACTGTTGCGAGAGAACTGTATGTTGAGGTGGTGAGGGTTCTTCGTCGGAAGATCAAGTACCCGGGTCCCGGAAGTACGTGGTCTAGAGGTGAGCGCCAGTCATATTGACTCTGATTCCGTCTGAATGTCCAGTGTAGATCAAGTAGAGAAATTCCAAGTGTGAATCAGTCTCTTTCGTTTGCCTGATTTCTTTCTCAATCCGCACGTCAGATACCGACGCGACGTTGGCGATATCCTAATCAATGCGTATGGTTTCCCCTCTCAGCCAAAACGTTATATTCACGAACTATTCAACAGGTACTACGTCATTCGCGACGATATGATGGCGTTCTTCGTGGACGAGCTTACGAGTCAACTTACCGCTGTACATCAGGGCCAGGGTAGCTGGGAGGTTTGTCACGATTTCGGTTACAACTACGCGCTCCAGCTTATGGTCTTTGTCAGGACGTTGAAGCAACCCTACATTGTATCTTATCCATTCAAGAGGCTCTTGATTACGACAATACACCACATCTACCTCGACTATACAGCCCAGAAATTCTCGGCCGTCTACCGACTACCGGTCACACTCGTGTACGACGAACGAGCTTATCTCTGATTGGTGGGGCTCGAAAAGTTTGAAGTGAACTTCTCCTAACCTCACACACAGGTACATACGCTTCGTGGTTTGCAAGTAATCCTGACCAGCCTACAACACCTCCAAGGCAAGAACTGCTGACGAATGCAGTATCGTATGTCGTTCAGGCTTTGCCTGACGCAGCCCTATCTCTACAGGCGGCTTCTGCCTTGCGTAACATTTGTGATGCAAATAGAAAGTTGCTAGCTCCTCAGATTGGAGCTTTTGCTGAATTGCATGCTGGGCTAGCGCAGGTACCAGTAAGTATGCCATATTCATTCCGTGATCTGATCCTAATAACAATGCGATGTCTTCTAGGATTCTGAGAAGAGCACAGTTATGGAATCGATAGCCAGTGTGATCCAAGCTTTGCCTCCTCCGGAAGAGATACCTCCAGTTGAGGTGATCGTCAACCCCATCGTTCAGAAGTTGATGGAAATATTGCGCTCTCCTTCCTCGGTAAATTCTTCCCTTTTCACTTCATGCTCTCGATTCAACTCAGAACTGCTAGCTTCCTCCTGAGGCACGAGAAATGGTTATCCTTCAGCTAGAAACACTTGCCGGTATTGCGAAGGGTTTGACGGGAGGTTCGACAAACGATGGTTTAAGCGTGCTCGAAGACGAAACCGAGAGCGAGGCCGCTCTTGAAGCTGTCAAGTCGGCTCGACGAGACCCACGAATGGCCCAGTTACGTCAAAATATACTGGACGCTGTTCGTGCATGTGTCGAGGTGTTGGGACATGACGCTGGTATTGGCCAGGTGCGTATGAGATCCATCTAACGAGCACGTATTGACTTCTCGTGTAACAGGCCCTGAACGAGCTCGTTAAATCTATAACAGCTTTACCTGCAGACATCACTTTAATATCGCTACCTGCTCCACCACTGCTTGAGATAGTCTGCTTTGCTCTGCAACGACAAGTGACCGCCTCGTGGTTGAGCGTCGCCGGAATACTTATCAATCAATTGAGTCCACCACCCCCAATGCCCCTCAAAGGGAAGGATAGAGAGAAGGAGCAAAGACAAGCGAAAGAACGGGCAGAACAAGATGAGCAGGCCAAATTAGTGGTTTCAAATGTCCTACCAGTTATCTTAAGTACCTCGTTATCTACCTTGGGTGGCCCTGGAGGGATGGAGAACGCGAGTACCCTTTGTATATCATTCAAGCATGGACTGAATTTTACCTCTCTTAGAACCCGGATATCGTTCAAGAATTCTTCACCTGTTTGGATAGGGTGCGGATTCAACGCTTCTGCTAGTCATCGCATGCCTAAACCTTCTATCCAGGTCGCTCAGAACCTACCAGGTAATTTCTACGTGTTGCCACTTGGCGGTTTGGATGCGCTTATGCAGTGTGCCATCCGTGCACTCGCACTGCAAGAACGGTATTCCTTGGTTGCTGCGTGCACATTCCTCGTAAATTGTCTTCTATTCTTAGTTGATTTATTTTCTAACCTGAATACGTAGAGCACGTTCATCCATCGGTCATACGTTCATCAGTCCCTTGAGGCCTATCGCGTGCAGTTGATTAATTCTCATGGGCGTTCAATCACACAAACCGTCCTCAGTGGCTTAGCTGGTCAAGCACCTCGCAGCGCTACCACTAATCTCATAGAGATGCTGTCGACGTTACTGATACGGTGCACGGAGGAAATGAAAGTTTGGCTTCGAGAGGTCTTGTTTAGCGTTAGTCGAACTTTGCTCTCTTCAATGAAGGTTCTTCTAATGTCCATGTAAACAGGATAACTTTGTCCCTTCGCGGGCGAGTAAGGAGGATAAGGAGAGATTCCTAAAAGCTATACTAGGGTAAGGTAGATCTCTTTATAGCTGGGGTACTTGTTTAATTCTTCTGACAGATCGAGGACATTGAAGAGAACGAGAGAGGCTGCACAGCAGTTCACGTTGATCGCTAGAGGTCTAGAAGGAACGAGCTTTGGATATGCATCGCTCTCAACTTAAGTCTGTATTTTTATGCTCAAACCCAATTACTTGTAAATGCTTTGTAACGGTGAAAGGGATTGGCAAGGAAACCTGTGTATAATCAAGGAGCAGATCTAATGATGCAAGGACCCCTATACTATAATCCTTCTTTTGACTGCCTGGGCTCGTCAAGCAGATACGTTTGATATCTCACGATTACGTCTTCATATTCTTCCCATATCTCTCAGGTATCTCCGTGGCAGTCTACAAGGTTGCTACCTATCTTTGACGTTGACCCAACGTGAATGGCAACACTACCAAGGGCTTCCAAATCCAGTGCATTCCTGACTAGACCTCGCTCCGATTTCGATGCTGGAATCAACACATCGACAGCATGGACTGAACATTTGGAAATTGCGTCAGTACCTTCGTCAGACGATGAACTAGAGGAAAGTGGTCGGCCAGCGAGAGCTCTTTACGATTTCGAGGGGAAAGCAGAGTTCAGAGAATTAAACATCAAGGCAGGAGACGAGCTACAGGTTCTGAAGGAAGAATTGCCTGATGGATGGAGTTTGGTCAAGACCGACAGCGGAGAAATGGGGTTGTTGCCGAGAACGTACTACACGGTGCGGGAGACCTTTGAACCATCTCTTGACTCTTTCTAACAATTTCCCTACAGTTTACCTCGGACTTTGCGGTCTCACCTGGCGTCGAGTTACCAGGACCTTCGTCTTTCAGTAAACTTCGTAAACAGCGCGAAGCATCCAGCAGCTCGATAACACCTCGAGCTTCACCACGAAATTCCGTTCAGCCCATCATCCCGCAGAATACAGGAGAATGGATGTTTCCTAGCTTTCGACAGAGCCTTCTTGGCGGGAAATCGCTGAATCGGTTCTCCAATTTTGTCACAAGTGGTGCGGAGGAATGGGTTTTGAAGGGCAAGGCTGCCGATACCACCGTGTCGTCAAGCTCTTTCCATTCTCTACATGAGAAATTGAGTAGTACCTTTTCAGACGAAGGTGACGAAGAAGGTGGCGATGACTATGAGAACGACAATTCAGGCGAGCGTTTCAGTCAAATCGGCATGAAAGAAGCGGAGAACCATTTCGTGGATGCAGGGCATGCGTGGAAGTCCAAGGTTCCACCTTTCAGAATCATGGTTCACTCTCCGTCAAAGCGTACATCCGTTTTATCAGGTGCTTACACCATATACAATGTTACCTCTCTATTTCATGCCCAATCGAATGACTCGGACTCGCCGCCAGGCTCACCAACACGAATAACAGTGCAACGGCGATACTCTCACTTTGTTATCCTTCACACGGCTCTGACTCGACGACTCCCGGGTATCGCGCTTCCTCCACTGCCGGAAAAGCAATATGCAGGACGGTTCAGTGAAGATTTCGTTGAGGCACGACGTGGAGATCTGGAACGATACATTAGTAGGGTGGTCAGACATCCTGTTGCACGGTACGCGGAGGTGGTGACATTTTTCCTAGGATGCGAGAGCGATACGGAATGGAAGCGGATGGTACCGTATCATCTATCCATGCCAGCAGCCGGTCCCTCGTTTTACGCTCACGTATTTCATCCTGCGTTCAACCTGGATCTAGAAGACGCGGAAGATGCTGTCACCAGGTTTGCTACACACACAAAGTCTGTAGGAAAGGGTGTGCAGGGGCTCAGGAACATCTTTGGAAGAGTCAGGGAATCCCGAGTCGAAATGTCCAAAGCTGAGAGACTACTCTCGTATTCTCTTTTATCCCTGATAACATCGAAACCTCTCGCTTCGGCGCCTACGACGGGCGTGGTGGAAGAAGATGAGGAATACAATTCGAAAGACAAGGGCCTCCTCAATGAAGATGGTGCATGGTGCTGGCGTGAGGGTTGCAAAGGTGAATTAACCCCCTATCCCAAATCTTATGACATCTAACCACGGCATCCATCTCAGCCTGCTTGGGTATGACTAAGGCCATGCAACGAACATCAGAAGCCCTGCAGAGCGTGGCCGATTTGTATGACGATCACGTTTGTTTATTGCTTCTACAAGACGAGCAAATGTGAATGATGATTCTTTTCTAGGCCAGGCGGACACAACTAGCTACACATGAAGCCCTGAAAGGAGTTTCACATCCGTCGTCGGTATATGACGGTGTAGTCGCGACTCATCGATCGACACTCACCCGATATCGTGAGGCAACAAAAGACAGTCATGTACGGGGCATTTCTATCATATCAAAATCTTCAGCTCAGCTAATGTATCCTTCCCTAGGCCGATGAAGATATGGCATCGCGGTGTGAAACTGTTCTCAACACCACAATGGCAGAGATGGAAACATACCACGCACAAAAAGTGGAAGACTTTTCGAGCTTGGCCAAGGAGCATCTCGATGGAGAGATTGCCCTTTACGAACAGGTGAATTTTGGGTGTCATATTTTCTTTGGGCTTCCTTCTTACCATCGGTCAATACTCAGATATTAACAAGGCTACGAGTCGCCCGGAGATCATTTGACCCTCCTCAGCTTGAGGAACTCTCAACTTCGCCTCGACAGCCATCTATATACGAGCGTGAACTGGAACAACCGCGACTTGGAGCAGCGCCGCTGTTGCAACCTTGTCCACATGTTTTCGATTCGGCGCCAATGAGGCCCGTGAGTGTCGCAATTCAGGAAGGAGTTGGCATGCTTTTAGGAGGCAGTGCTACTTCAGTGGGAAGGGGGAGCGTATTTGGAAAGTTCTGGTAATCTGGACGGAAGTGTTTGTATCTGTCATGTCTGCTAGGTTATTCACATATAATCCGATAACGTATAGGTATACTTGGAATACGATCTGGGGTAGAGTCAAGGAGCGCTCATGAGTAAACATACGCACCTGTTAGTCGTCGATCCCAATGAATAGAACTAGCACTATGGTTTTTATTATTATCTTTCATCCGTGAGCGCCAAGGTTGTGAGAAAAGGTACGAGGAAGGTTGAGAAATTCGATTGATGGAGTGATGGTGGTCGCGGTGCAAGAAGACGTCGAGCGCGCTTACTCGATATGCTGCGGATTCCGGTGGGCCAACTGGCTCTCGCGCTCACCTCCACCCATGAATCCTCGAGCAGATGTGCGCCTTGTTTTCAGCTGCACATTTGACAGCAAAACCAAGAAGATCACCTTCAGCCAAAGGAATTGCGATTACGAGCGATTGAAGGCCAGGGTACGTGTTCCATTGATTCACTGTGACACCCTCTGATTTCTTCGACATAGGTCGAAGAATCTTTCTCTCTTCGCGCATCTTCATATATAATCAGCTATACCGATGATGACAGTGAAACCACGAACATAAGCTGCGATCGGGACTTGGCCGAGGCCATCGAATATTTTCAGACCGGAGGTGATGATAAACAGTCAGTGTCATCTGGTACCTCCATGCTATCTGTCCGCAGCAGTCGAAAGATCACGCTGCGCTTCGACATTACAGTCGAGGGACCCAGTCTTTCCGATAGTGGTTCCATTCTTACCCTCGATGAAGATGAATATCGGGACCGCAACCGGAGCCATTCTTCCTTTTCTTTTGGTGCACCTTCGGTGAACCTCGACGACGACGCTGCAACAGTGAGCTCCCGGGACACAAGGGGTCTATCACACACTCAACAGTATTCATCCGATACGCTGGCACCCCCAAGCGGCTATGATCGTCAGTCTCACCTTTCTGGAGACTCTTCATGGGATCACGTCTCACGGCCAGAGAAACCACCCTCACCCAAAGTTAACGGTTCACAAGCATCTTCTTCCCGCTCTCAGGATCCATTTTCCGACAATAACAGTATATCGGCTTCTGTTCGATTTCCCGATGATTCATCAGCTGTATTTGAGCGCCTGAGGTTGGAGGAAGATGACGCTTCCAATTATGACCCACTCTCCAGAGATGGTCGCGGTGCTGCATGGCTACGAGACCAGAACGCGCGGGCCATCCGTACGATGGGTGTAATGCCTGAACCATCCGTTTCGGATGGCGTTTCGTTACCACCAGTCGAAGAGGATGCACTAGGGGAGCTTGCACTGCAGCGGGATGACCGGGGAAAGTACTATTACTCCTATAGCTCATCAGGGTCCGCCTCACAGGGCGTTCCAGAGTCTGGCGCTGACGATGTCGACTACCAGACGAGTTTCGAAACCGGTACGAGTACGAGGCCTCGACCTTCATCAAGACAGCTGAATTGGCTTCAAGCACAACAGAGTGCTGTCAACGGAGCCAAGTCATCGAAGCCATCGATACAGACTTACCACTCCGATCCTTCGTTAGAGACAGTTATACCCCCAGAGGTGTTACCGTTCGTCGAAGTCCCGCCAATCCCACCGGAATGCATTACCAAATGTTCTGAGTGCAACGCTCCCATGGAGTTCATGAAGTACGTATGCACGACTTGTGGAGAGAAAGGGCCGGATTTAGGGAAAGGAAAGGCAAAGGGACCTCCACTCGATACATCATTCATATATCCTCCACCCTCCCGTGATTATCCATCAACGTCGCTCGCGTCACCCTCTCCATCTTCCTCGTCTTTCTCCAGCTCGTCTCGGACCTTTGTGGATACAGAGTCGGTTTACTCACAGAAACACTACCACAAACCACTACCGTCGATTCCCGGCTCTTCCCCCAAAGACCGATCAAAACGTACTGGATATGAGCTCTGTTCCAATTGCATAGAGTTTGCTGGCGTGGAGCATGCGATTCAGGCCGGACTTGCTCCTGCATCTTCGCCGACGGTGTCTCCTACTTCCCCAGAAGACGCACAAATGGCCTTACAGTGGAGACGAATGGCACCGACTCAGAAGGGGCAGTTGCGGCACGCTTATCAGGAGAAGACGTGGGGACACAGTGGTTGGGAGAATCTCCGTAAGTAGCAATGCTTCTCTAGACACAAGCACCAGTTCTCACTCTTCAACAGAACAGGACGAGGAGCCTTTTGTCAATTGCTCTGCTTGCAGTGTTCCTACACCACTTCACAAGTCATACAAATGCGCGTCGTGCCTCAAGTACTACTTGTGCCGAGCATGTTACGGGTCAGATAACCAACTCTGCATCATTGTCCTGGTATGCATAGCTGATCACTAGTATTGTCTCTAGACAAGTGCATGATCTTCATCCTTCACATGCATTCCTCGTTATGCCAGATAAACCTGTCCGTTCTTTGAGCAATCCTGACTTCTACCAGAGTACTTCGGAGTACCCAGGGGAGGAGGAATGTGAGTCATTTGGCATACCGGTACAAAGAGGCTTGATACTCACCCCTATTTGACAGCCATGGTTCACCCGGATGTCAAATGCTATCATTGTATGCAGGATATTGTCGGAGCTCGATTCCACTGCGCAGAGTGCGACTCTGTTGACATATGCTCGAATTGTGAAGCCAATGGTCTTCCTGGAAACCTAGACTCTGATGATGGGGGGCACAGTTCATCTCACATTACAATCAAAGTGCGTCACTCGATATACTATTAGATACATACTGACCTACGTGTTAACAGATCCCCTTCCCACTTGAGAGAACAGAGGCGAGTGCTTTGTACTCTGCCTAGTGTCCGTCGTTAATTTATCCTTGCTTTAGGTTCAAACTCTCAGTCGGAGAGCAACGTATATGTGGACAAAGCATTCCGCCAATGTAAAAAGATCTGGTTCAGGATCTAAAACCAAATCAGAGTATTCTTCATACGCAAGGACTGTTGTTGGAAACTCTCATCCTTTAGATTCACCGAACGATAACCATGCTGCCTTCTGCAATGGTTGCAACCAGGTCAGATATTCGTATCCTCTCCCTTGTCGTAGTTTCTTATCGTATTTTGTTAGTTGATTCGGGGTGTACGCTATCAATGTGCTAGCTGTCCGTCAACTCCAACGGCATACAATCTGGTAACACCTCCCCTATTCGCTCCCTGAAGTACCGTACTGAGAACCGTCGCATCTTACTCAGTGTGCCAATTGCGAGAAGAGCTCGTACATCTTACACGATCCAAACCATATCTTCTTCAAGTTGAAGCGACCAGTGTCGCGGCCTATTGAATCAGCTTACCCTATGGTTCCCAAATTGTAAGAGGTATGATTCGTCTGCTAAAAGTCAAGCTGAAATTAGCACCAGGTACAAAACACCAGCTGGTCCTCTCGATGGAAATCCAAATCCTGAGGATCTGAATGGTGAGCTCCTCGTGAATTGTGCTTTGGATTTGATGCTCAAACGTTTTTGGATAGACTATCTGAGAACATTGACACACACTTTTGCTCTCTGCGATCGTCACATGAGGCCCATTACAGGCGTATGGTATCGTTGCGTTTACTGTGGCAAGGATCTATGCGACGAATGTGAAGCCGTCGACACGCATAACGATACACATTTCTTCCTCGTCTTCAAATCTCCTGTGCGTGCCCTGATCTCGACTAGATATCCAGAATACCTGACTTTAATTCGCTTTAGGTTGATATGAAAGTATTCAAGTGAGTGCTTTTCCTAGCACAATAATGCACGTTTCTGATGCACGCGTCGTGAAACAGGACATTTGCGGAATTGGAGAACCCGCTTGGCAGTCCACCGGTGATTCCATATGCAGTATACAAATCTGACCGGTAGTCTACAGCGCTTGAACGCTATATGATATGTATCATAGGACCTGTTGTATCTGTCGATGAGTTGCTATGCATTAGATGTAACACTAGTATCGCATCACGAGGACGACCAGACCTTGACCCTCATCTGCCATGGTCTATTCGACGCCCATCCTTAAGCTTGTGTCAACTGCAAATCTTCATCTCATGCTTCCCAAGACAATCTCCAAGCTCTTACTACTTCCACCGATAATTATCCCGACGGTCCGTTTTCCGCGAAACAGGGCGAGGTCATCTGTCGGGTGAAGCATGCTCAAGCACCTCTCTATGATACCATATGACCCAGTCCCATACCTCGCATACTGTCCCTACATCGTCTTGTGGTTGGCGCCCTGACAAGGAGTCGAAATCACATAAAAACCAAGTTTGAAAAGATACAACCGCGAAGTGGGTCGACATCATGCGAGCGACACAAGCCACTATTGGTCTCATCCTTACCGCCGCGTCTTGGGCCAAATATATTATCCCGGGTGCTCGTTGGTACGACACCGAGGGTAATTTGATCTCATGCCATGCTGGAGGAGTAACGCGGGAGGAGGGAACGGGCAAGTTCTTTTGGTTTGGGGAAAGGAAGGTCGAAGGACAGGTCGAGGGTGCGCTAAACAATATTTTGCGTTCCCTTCATCTCCGATAATCCTGTTTCAGGCGGAGGAGTATCAGTATACAGCAGTGATGACCTTGCTACTTGGGATTACCATGGACTGGCTCTCGGTATATAGTTCCTCTATCAATTTGTTGGATGAACAAGAAGACTGAGCCACAATCTCCTCTGAAGCACCAATTGAAGGCCACCCTTACATATCGCCGGACCACATCATACAACGTCCGAAGGTCGTGTATAGCCAAGAGACTGGGTTGTATAATGTATGTGTTGTGCCCCAACACGGTTCCTCTACTTGACACGTCTCTGCCCTTCTCTAATAGATGTGGTGGTATGTTCTGTCCATCGGTCAAACATCCTAGTACTTCAACAGGAAGAGCACTTTAGGCACGCCGATAACGCCAGTTACGGTTGGCTTTTGCAAGGACTTGCCACCTCTCCCGACATCGCGGGCCCTTACGAGTTTGTCGGCGCCTTCTCACCTCTCGGAAACTGGAGCCAAGATTTCGGCATGTTCACCGATCGAAAAGACGGTGAAACATATTCATTGTATTCAAATGGCGATTCTAGCCTTGCTAGAGACAATTTCATTACAAGAATGAACCAGGAGAAGACGAATCTGACCGAAGTTGTTTACACGTTTGTTGGTGCGTACTACGTTCATTAACTTCGCCTTCCGTGCTGACTTTCCCAAGACATTGACCTTGAGGCACCCGCGATCATTCAAACCGACAAATCTTATTATGCCCTGATGAGCCATAAGACAGGCTATCGACCGAACAGTACGTCTACTCTCTCGATACACGTCTATCCTCACCTCATCATCTACCCATTCAGATGTTGTAGCCTTCCGAGCAGATAGTTTAAGTGGCCCATGGTCTCAGCCCTTCCCCATTGCGCCTCTCGGAACGCGAACTTACAATTCACAATCGGGATTTACCATGCGAATTGAAGGTAGCAAAAAGACGACATATCTTTACCTTGGTGACCAGGTATGTTCCTCTACTTACAATGCTGAGTTAATCCAAATCTTTGTAGTGGGATATGAATTCCCTGTGGGAGAGCAGATATATCTGGCTCCCGATGAACATTGACGAAATGAAGGGAACGCTAGAGCTAGTGTGGAACGACGTCTATGACTTAAACATGTATGTCATGATGTTATTCTCTTCATCCATTTTCGTTCATACAGTGCCAACAGAGAGTCTGGTGAATGGAGGGCAATTGAGGGGAAGACTTATTTGGGCAAGGATGCGATAGTGAATGGTAGCGCCTTTAAACAAGAAGCTGTGAGCGGGTTCAGAGGCCGATGGGACTCATGTCTGATTAAATTTCAGAATTTCGCGAGCGAGGGCACAATTGTTGCAGGGATCTACGGCAATGATAGCACTGTCACCTTCCAGGGCATCGAGGGAACCGGGAAGCCGCAATGGGTGTCTTTCTACTACCAGAGTGGGTTTCCCTAAGTATCTTGCGGCTCGCGTTCTCATCTCCGCTACAGATACGGACGACATGGGCTTCGGCGATCAACGTGTGTTTGACACTCTTTTCCTAAGGTAATTCTGATGCCCTTTACCAGCTGGTGGATCGCCGGATCGCATCGGTGGAAAGTGGGCCTTGAGACGAATCTCCTCTGTGGTTGTGAATGGAGAGACTGAAAATGTAGAGACACTATACCAAAGGGACTCAAACAAAGGAATCATTCTCTCAACCCCGCTGCTACTGACCCTGGGGAAGGGGGAAAGTAACACTATTACGATTGGCGGGTTATTCAATGGTATTGATTGTAAGATTCACGTTACCCTTGCTCACAGACTTGAAGTCTGACTTTATTTTTCAGACAAGGGCGCTGAGATAGACAAGATAGTGGTTTATCCACCGGAAGATTAGCAAGTGTAGTGTTGGTGTGCATGTACCTGGTGTCAACGGTTGAAGCAAGTCCGAGGGGACCCCCAACGCCCACACCTCCAAAACCTTTTGTCCAACACCTCACGCAAACCTCTGCCCGACGCCCAACGAACCTTCGCCGCACCCATTCATTATTCCGTGAGCCTCGAACCGTACGCCTGATATGTTTGATGGTCAGTAATGTGAAATAAATCAATAGCAAGAGTGTGAAACTCACAGTTATGAGGAGTTTGAGATTGCGGCGTTCTGCTATACCCTTCAGCGCGGGATAAGGGAATGCGAGAGAAGCATACCTGATGTCTGTATATCTTCTTGTCAGCCTTGATGACGGAGCTATCCTCTTGAGTTTCTACGAGATCTAATATACGTCGTTAGCACACTTGATTACACAAAAGCTGTCGCATACGCACCAAAAGTAAATCCTACTGTGAACTAATCCACTCTTAAGCCATTCTGACGTGTGACCGATATCTTTGAGTTGTTAGGGCCATAGTGACGTGGCAGGGAGAAGGGGAGAGCCGGGTGGTGGTTGAGAAGAAAGAGGTGAGCGCAGGAATGTTTGGGGTAAGTAGGCCCGGAGAAACCATATAGCGCACAGACCACGGAAGAGCTTGATTGAATTTTTTTCTACAAGTCCCATCAGTCATGTCAGTTTTAAGATAGGTAACGTGTCCGAGTTGTTTTGGATAAAGAGGCTGAGATCTCAGGCTTCATTACTATAGGACATCGAATGGACATCGGACAGACATCATAACATCGACGCACACCCCGTTGGGAGTCACCTCTCGTTTGACCTCCACCGTGTCCTTCCTAAACTCCACCATATTTTCTCCTTCATAGCCACCATTCCCGAGTCTGTTATCTATCATCTCGACGAAACGCCAGCAAAGTCCACATATCGCAACAGGATTATGAAGATTATGACGCATCGTAACCATAATCTCTTCCATACTATTTTCGGTGACCGAACCGAACTCCGTAACCTAGACAGTCTCGAAGTCATGCTAACCAGGCTACCTTCATCCTTTCCTGCTTCTCCACTGACAGTAAGCCTTGCCGTCACTTCACAGTGTACGAATGCGATTTGTCCGCATTTCTTTTTCTCTTCGACCTATGCGAGATGTATATGTCGAAATAATCGGCATTCATGCTCAGCACTCATGGTATTTTGCCACTACTCGGTGGTCTACGCATTGGAGCTACGGTGGCTGTATGCATTGACTCGGAGCATGTCATGGCTTTTCATCCCCAAATATGGTATGACAGAACGACAGAAACTGGCAGAAGCTTATCGTTCCGGATAATAACTTCGATGCGTTTTCGAGGCCCACACGCCACTTTATCTAATATCTTTTACATGTGTCTTTTTCAGGACTTTGCCGATCCGTGCGGAGAAGCTTGTTTCTACAAAGAAAGCTCCTAAAATGGTGCATCGGTATTCCTCGGTTGAAAGATTCAGCTCTCTCTCTCTCTCTCTCTCTTCATGCTTTTTTATTTTTCAGCGTTGAGTCAAATCGCTTGAACTCGCCCTTCACACGTGGTCCAAGCCAGCACTATGGCCTACAAAAACGTCCTAGCTCTAGCGCCAGTCCCTAGCTAGTTATCCTTTTACAATTGCCAAAATGGCACGCAATTTCCAACTAAGATAGCCTGTTCTATGTTCACCACATTTGGGAAAACCCAGGACCAAATCTCTTCCTGCGGACTCAACAGCGATCTTGGGTTCTTATGGCAAGTAGTTCCTACGCGCTGCAGACTACTTTCATGATTGCCGAACGATCTATCATCAATCTTTCTCCGAGGGTCTTCGATGGATTTCGGAATTTCCGGACCTTTCCCATGTTTAACTCGTTATTCAAGCTGTCGATACTTGGTATATTTCATCGTATTTAAGCGATGAAACAGGTCCTCGCATCAGCACCTTCTTCTCCAACCCCTTCCTTTCTACTCCCCTTGTACTCCACTACACTCCATGATAATCCCGCTCCTCGTGCTGCAAACTCACGATGCGTATCAGGCACTGTCGATTGCTCTAATTATCCTCTGCCTCGCTCTCTTCGCCCGGCTAATTAAGTCAGGTGCTCGAGGAAGGCGAATACCCGGACCTCCGGGATTACCTCTGCTTGGAAACCTTCTTCAATTAGGAGGCGGTACGAATTGGGTGACGTTCACAGAGTGGAAGAAAGAATATGGTGCGTCCTCCTAGCTACGGTGCTCTTCCCAGTTCAGTGACCCCATGTAACGATCAGGGGATATTGTATACATTAACATCGCTGGGCAAGACGCCGTCATCCTCAACAGTCGCAAGGTTGCTACAGACTTGTTGGACCGTCGTGGTGTCATATATTCGGACCGGCCACAGAACATCGTTGCTCAAGTGTTAACTGGTGGGATGGTCTTTGCATTCTCTCAGCATAATGACGTATGGAAAAGGATGCGTCGAGCCGCAGCGGAGTATAGCTCTTCTTTCCTGGAGTAATGCATTATACTCAATTCTTGCGACCCTCAGAGCAATGAGTAACTCGGCAATGAAGAAATACTCGGAACTTCAAGAGACGGAAGCCGTTCTCCTCGTCGGCGACATTCTCAGGGATCCCAGCAACTGGGACGCGCATCTGCAGCGGGCTGCCAATTCGCTAGTTCTTGCCGCAGTATATGGAATGCCACCCATACGCGACCATCATAGTCCAGACATTGCTCGAGTCAACCGATATGTCGAAATGTGTCTCCATGCGTGCGCGCCAGGATCTTTCCTTGTCGAGTATTTCACCTGGATGCAGTATCTCCCTCGGTGGATAAGCCCATGGCGCCGATACGCGGAGGACAACTACAACGATCATAACGTCTTTTTCGAAAAGCTGTACAATGATGTAAAACAGCGGATAGTATGTATGCTTTTGAATCAGGTGCTTCCTGGAGATTGACATGTATTCGCAGGCTCAGGGCGACGAGAGACCTAGCGTGGCGTCAAGCATTCATCACGACGAGAAACATTTTGGGGTAACTGGCAGAGAAGCTGCCTGGTTATCAGCTACTCTTTAGTGCGTCAAACTTCCAATTCCAGAACCGCGAGGATCCGGACCTAATCATTTGCCTTGGTTTAGTGCTGGTGCCTCTGGAACAGTAATTATTCATTGCTATCGTTTAGAAACCAGTAAGCTAATTCATGTTGCAGACTTCCGGTCAGCTTTCCTGGTTCGTTTTGGCTATGGTACTTCATCCTGAGGTGCAGAAGCGTGCTCAGGACGAAATTGACCGTGTCGTAGGACGTGGTCGTATGCCGACAGTCAGAGACTTTGATCAACTGTTCTATGTGCGAGCAGTTGTCAAGGAGCTGTTACGTTGGCGGCCTGTTGGTCCACTTGGTGAGCATGCTTCTGTGTGGGATTTTCCCACTGACTTACTATTGGGCTCAGGTGTACCGCATCGGCTTGACGAGGATGACATTTACGAAGGATACTACCTGAAGAAAGATACAATGATTATCACGAATATATGGTGAGGCGACGATTTCATGACTGCATGTTTGACGGGTGCACTCATAGCCGAGTCCCTTCCAGGGCGATGAATCACGATCCTGAGACTTACGGCCAAGATGCTGATAACTTTGTCCCGGAACGCCACCTCGATGAAAGGGGTGTCTTCAAAGCATCGAATGATACCAAGGACGAGGGTCACCATACGTTCGGCTTCGGTAGGAGGTGAGTACTCAGTCGAGTGAATATCTGGACGACTCACGCAGGAACTTGTTCTTTAGAGTATGTGTCGGACGCCATCTTAGCAAGAGCAGTTTGTTCATATCTACTGCATGCATTCTATGGGCCTTCAACATCACCCCTGGTGAGGATCAACATGGTAACACTATCATTCCCGACGCCAATGGCGGCATTACGGATGGTCTGCTCGTGTACGTCCATAGTTCCTTAATTTGCGTGCACAAGTCCAAGCTCATGAGATGATAGGCGGCCACCTGATTTCCCGTGTAGCATTACTCCACGCTACCCCGATGTTCCTAACCTTCTTGCCCAAGTGAAAGAGCTCCATGGCTTTGCGGCTGACGCCTGACGATAATGATAATTCATGCGTGTAACGTTTGCCAGCCTGTAGTCTAGGTACTGTTTTATCTTTGTCACAAGCTCACGAACTTGATTTCAGAACTCCTTTAGGACTGATTACCTTATTTACGACAAGTTGTAGAATTCATAAAACTCGAGATGTAAATGTGCAAAGGGTGAACGCCGAACGGTACACCCTGTGGCGTAGGCATTCAGGCATTAACAAGCATCGGTAAAATCGTCCAGGTGCCTGTAAAACACTTGTTACACAGTCCGGACGTCTTTCCGATTACGCAAAATCAGGCTACTCCCTTGAAGTTTTGCCAGATAGAGTTAGGACATAAGACAAACATAAGGTACGCGGGATGGTCGGCCGCCGGCGCTTCTCGACCTTGCTGGCGCCTAAAAACTTGGGAAAACTTGGGAAAGGTGGCAGGCCCTGTTTCATCCAGTTAAAACTAGGTCCTTTGAAGTACACCGCTGAACGTGACAAAAAATATAGAGTGATACAAACGGGTCAATAGAAAGGGAAATATCGCGCTCGCAAAAATTGTTTGCTGTACAACCTAAAAAAGGAGGCCTGCAAAGGTTCATAATTCACAAGTATTGTCATTCCCAGTGAGCAGCAAGGAGCAATAGAAGATTCACAGCATATGTCTAGCACACTGTCTCGAATTTTACTACCCGGGTTTGCGGCGTCCGATTTGAGATGACGAACGACAAGCCGAACTAAAGAGGTGAGAGAACCGAAGGACATTCCGCTGACGGGAACGAGTTTACATTCCATTTGGAGAATTTCCTGATTTGGACACGTGAGAAATTTTACTGAACTCGGAATTCAATCAGTATTGCACTGTTCTGGTGTAGAGATAATGAAACGCTTGAAGATAGTCGACCTACTTTGACACCAGTAGAGGATGGACAAGCAATGGATACTTGGGCAGTGAAAAAACGAGGCAAGCTACGCGTCTTGCCGAACCACCGGCAAGTCACGTTTCAAATTTCCATGATTAGTGTCAAATGCCATTGCCCTGAGGAAATGCGTTTACGCTAGGACGGACCAGTGTGGCCCTTCTACTTACCTTCAGATCGGCTGAATACCCACTAAAACGCCAGACTCCCTGATCTAATCCTTTGGGAGATTTTTTCTTATTGTCAAGAGAGCCATGCCAGGTATAGTAGCAAAGACTTTTTGGAAGCGCCTTTCGGTCCCGTTACATTGGAATCTGTCAAAGGTCAGGCGTATATTCATAGTTGAGACGAAGCGATTGCGGATTTCTGCTCTGGTGTGTTCATAATTTCCTTCATGTTGAATCACTCTTTCACTTCTTTAGATACGCCGCTTCAGATACCAATATACGATAGAATCGCAATGGTCCTCGATCGAACTTCTCTTTCCTATCTTTACACACATGCCAGAATCAACCCCATGTCCTCTATTCAGGGGTTCCTTTCCTTTCATTCCACATTCTCTTTACCAGATCCCAGACCTGGTGCCTCGCATTCAATGAGTGGGATATTCCGGTATTCCGCACCTATGGTAAGTTTCCCGGTATTCCACATCGTTTTTCCCATCCCAGTAGTCACCGACTTTGTTACGCATCGTGCATCATCATCCACATGAAGTATTGAATTTTGGTTGAGAACTCTGCGCATTTGGTTGATTTCCAGAGCGTTGAGTTCGTTGGCAGCCACCCAGTCAGTGCTTGTTGCAGCGTGTCTTGCACGGTCGAGTTTCATTATTGTTTTCCTTCGGTTTAGTTTGGGGTCTCTTTTTTTCTGGATGGCTCTCATTTTTAGGATTCGAATAGCCTTCGTTGCCGTGCGTTGTGCCACTACTTTTAAGTTTGACACCCGAGATTTTGTATTGGATAGGTAATGTCCAAGTCCTTTCTAAGTCCACCTCATCGTTTTCATTTCTGTTAATCGTAGCGTTGGCTATTTGTTGTCGTGTATCATTTCATTCTCCTTTACCTGGAGCACGTTTTGGCTCTCCTCTCGCGGAGCCTTGATACCGTGGCCTTTATCACCTCAGCGTTCTTTGCTCCAACAAATTCCCCATGATGGCAAGCTGTTCCTCAAGCTTCCTTGTCAAAGGGGGGCAGTGTATTCATCTTCCCGTCATGGTTGAGAAATAGCATGCATTGACACTAGCACGTAACAGCTCATAAGCATTCATTTGTGCCTCCTGGATTTCCGACGCCGAACAAAAAGAGATAAAGAAAGGGATGGGATCATATTACTGAGATGCAGCTTCACAGAGAGACGAAAGGAAAGGGAATGCATCATTAAAATACCATCCTTGAAAGCAGGACAACTCAACAGTCAGTGGCTTGGCTATGTTTAAAGCTGTTGAATGAGTATAAAGGTGGAAGATCATCATGGATACCGAATACTTGGCAGAATAAAGGCATAAGGGTTACCGATAACCTGGTCACAGAACCAGAACATTCAAAGTCTTCGAACTTCACTGGGAACTGCGCAATGGGCTTGTGGCAGCTAGTGAAGGTTTTGGATGGCCGACGATTGTGCCTCAATTTGAATGTCTGATACCATCTGCTGTTTGTCCTGTGCAATTCACCACTATCATTGGAGGTGTGCTCTGTAAATGCCACCCTTCTTGAGGTCATTCTCAAGCGCTACCCGCAGGATTGGAAAGCTTTAGGTTTCGACGTAATTCCATTCACATTGCCTTGGAATACAAAAGTCACCCTCCAAAGGGCAGATGACAGGCAGGTGTCGAGCAACTGATTCGAACTGATGTTGATGAAAGGAATGGAAGTAAGCATCACGAGCTCACTCCTAGCAAATTCGAGTTAAACGACAACGTTCTCAAAACCCCATGTACACTCACCTCTGCGTACTTCCTCTCATCGTGCTCTTGCCTCTCCGTCAAATAACATCTCTTTCGTCCAGACACAATATGAACAGTCATCGCCAAAACCGCGACACACTGGATCCCATCGATAATGCAGGCCGCCACCTGAATGCTGGACCTCCAACCCCGAGCGTTGTTCAACGCATCATCGGGTTTGATACGAGCAGGACCGTTGGATATGGTTTGGCAACTAAGCACGAACGCAATGGCCCACGCAGATAGGAGAATGAATACAAAAACTACGCCTGCGGTTGAGTAGTATCCCAGTCTTGTGCTGGAATCGTCTGACCGCTTCCTGAGCGTCAGGAAAAGAAAAACGATGTGATAAAGGAGTGTACTGAAGACCGCAATACCCGAGGCCCACGCCACTTCAACGCTGGAGTTGAGTAGCGCAAGGGCGAAGACGATGACCGAGAACAGCGAGGTAATTGATATGAAGGTGAGGAGTGGTGCAGGAATGGGTATAGAGCTGAACATGATTGGCCGGCCACCTGTCTATACAGCTTTGTGGGTGGTGTAGAATGGTGGGAGTCAACCCAACGGTGCACCTGACTCCAGAGCCTCAGAATAAAAGTATCCAAAACAGAGTTGTGGCGTCATGATGGAGAGATGCTTCCCAAGCCCGTCAAGGCCGAAAGACCAGAGGAATGACGCTGGCTGATGGACGTTGACATGGACGTTCAGTATCCAGAAATTGATAGAATCCCCATCTTTTGGAACCACTTTGGGGAAGGGAATGAATAACCTGTGAGTGTAGTCAAAGACAGGGAAGTACTCGTGATGACCTTTGCACAGCAAACGAATCGGGCGAATGATCACAAGCAACCAGGGTTTGGGAGAGGGATAGATAGGCAGCAAAGATCGGGTCCCTCGAATAATGAATTCTGGTTGTTCGAGTCACTGTCGGGCACATGAATTGGCCAGCGTTGAGCCCAAAAAAGCTGGAAACCAATGGATGGGTATTCATGTAGGCGCCAGATTAAAAGTCTGTTCGTAGTCAAGACGGCGAAATCAGAACAGGTATCAGATCGTAATATGGCGTATAAGAATACGTTACGGGGGATGCATCGAGGGTGCAAAGGAATTCGGTACAAAGTCGGGTTGCAAATAGTGACATCCCCGCTGCTCGGAACCGGAGTCGGCAACCGAAATCGACTAGCTGCGGGAATTCAGTCACTTGACCAAAAAGGTACCCACCGATATCCGGGCCAACATGGCCTTTATCTGCAGTCTTGGTATTTCTCCAACCAACTACCATGGGTACTGCATCGTCCAAGCCAGAGACTGTGTCGCGGTTGTCCGCTGACGCTTTCGACGAGAAACGACCACAGCTGAACGCGTCCTTCTCGGCACTGTCCGTGTCTGACTCAACGCCTCTCTCGACGGACGGTTCACTTACTCTGGCAAACGTCTCCTCTTGGGAATCAACACTCTCCAAGGACCCCAAGGCCAAGCTTGCTCGCACCATCCTGTCGCATTCCGACATTCGGGACGCTCTTGTCTCTCGAGATGCCTTGGTCGAACAGACTCACATCTTCAACACCGAGATTGACTTCAAGACGGGCCCAGTCACGAACCAAAGGAACAGTGGGAGATGTTGGTTGTTTGCTACAACCAATGTGCTTCGGTACGATATCATGAAGAAGCTCAAACTGAAGGAGTTTCAGCTTTCACAGGCGAGTCAGTCGGACTTGAGCACACACCTTGACTTTATTGACGCCTTGCGACAGTCCTACCTCTTCTTCTGGGACAAATTGAACAAGGCTAATTACTATCTCGAGCTCATGATACAACACGCCGACCTTCCTCTCGACGACCGAGTCGTCAACCATCTCTCCGACGATATCATTTCAGACGGTGGACAATGGGACATGGTTGTCAACTTGCTCGAGAACTATGGTGTAATTCCCCAGCCTGTATACCCGGAATCAACACACTCCTCGCTATCTGGTCCTCTGAACACATTGTTGAAGACCAGACTTCGCGAACACACGTTGATTCTTCGGAGATTGTCGCAGGATCTCCAGGATCTGTCAGCTGAACAGCGTCTGCTTAGACTTCGGTCTGAGAAGGAGAAGCTCATCAAGGAAGTTTATACAGTGATGACCGCTACGCTTGGTGTTCCTCCTTCGCCGAACAAAAAGTTCGTATGGGAATACTATGACGTTGATGGTAAAGTCGGCAGATGGGAAGGAACCCCCAAGGAGTACTACGCTGCGTTCGCTCCAAAGCACAAGGTGCGGTTTAGACATTTCGAGGTGCGCTGACGCCGATGTAACCTGTCTTCTAGCCCAAGGATTCCTTCTCGTTGGTCAACGACCCTCGCAATGACTACTCCCAATTGATCACCATTGACAAACTCGGAAACGTATGGGGAGGCCGCCCTGTTCTCTGTAAGTCGCTCCGCGCTCGCTCTTATGCCTCACCTTCATTGTCTTCTACAGATGTCAACACACAGATCGACACCATGAAGGCGATGGTCGTGAAGATGATTAAAGCCGGCATCCCTGTCTTCTTCGGGTGTGACGTGGGCCAATCCTCGGAACGCTTTAAAGGCGTCATGGACACGTCCTTGTTCAAATACGAGGAGACATTTGACTTTCCGCTCACGCTAACCAAAGCTCAGCGCTTGCAACTCAATGAGAGCGCTATGACACATGCTATGGTTATTTCTGGTGTGCACGTCGATCCTAGTACGGGCCAACCTCTTCGATACAAGGTGGAGAATTCGTGGGGAACGGATACGGGGAACCAAGGGTATTTCGTGATGAGTGATAAGTGGTTTGAGGAGTGAGTTCCTATTTACTTTGTTTTCATCAACGGTAGAGGCTGATGAGCGAGTAGATTTGTATACCAGGTGGTGGTTCCAAAGGCTCTGGCGCCGCAAGATCTCGTTGAGGTGTTTGAGCGCGGGGAGGCATTGGTTTTACCTCCTTGGGATCCTATGGTAAGTCTACCTTTTGAGGTTCTTGCTGATAACTGACATTGGTCTTTAAGGGAACTTTGGCGTAGAAACTCTATATTGTAGATTTGTTGTACATCGGACTTCAGATGTTCAAACTTCCGAGAATTGCTGTCATAGTTGGGACTGGACGTTTGAAAACAGTGTGTGTTAGTGTCAAAAAAAGGTGAGACTGGCTGGTCGATGTCAGACGATCTAGTAGTTTTAAGTGGCAAAACATCAAAGGGAACATTGAACCGCGCTATAACGGTCGAATTGAAGTTGGATTAAGAAGCATCCTGACACTAATAGAGTACTTAGTAATTGTGGGTTACGTATATCCTTAAGATATCAGTATTATATTTGGCACCGGGAGTCGTGCAGAAATTCGTATACTGCACAAGCCCTTCAAGCATCAGCCGCAAAACCGTACATCTCTTTCACGTGTGCAACGAGAGCAGGAACGTCGGCATAACGTGGGGTGATCTTGCATGGGAAGTCAGGAGGCCGTCTACACGTCGAGCGAGCTCGGGGATTAATACAAGTCAAGGAAACAAGCAATGGACTTACACGACAAGACCATCTGATATGCCAGCGTCGGCGTCTGGAAGGATGATGTTACCGCGTTCGTCTGTGCCGGGACTAACGTTGAACGCCCAAAGTATGCATGCGGTATAGATAAACATGCTTGTCCTGGCCAGATTTCGACCGACGCATATTCTAGATGGCAAAGTAAGTTTTGCAATGCATGAAAGTACGAGGATTCATTACCTTCTACCGAAACCAAATGAATGATGGCTCTCATCCTTGGTGTCAGGGACCGACGGTTTGAGGTTGCCTTTCTCATCGAGATGGCGCTCCGGAACAAAGTCATCAGCATCTGGGCCCCATGTTTCCAGATCGTGATTCATTGCCCTGGTAGTTACTCGACTGTCAATAGTGCGGGGCTACATCAAGTGAAAGAGACCTCACCAAACGTTGGTTATGAAGATCGTATCCTTCTTGAAGTAATACCCGTCGTATACATCATCCTGATCGAGTCTATGGGGAACACCTATACAATGACCCAGTATGGGTAAGCAATTCACGTAGTCTGCGAACAAATGCTTACCGAGCGGACCAACGGGACGCCAGCGTAAAACCTCCTTCACGAAAGCTCGGACGTAAACCAATTGGTTGAAATCCTTGAATGTTGGCATGCGATCACGCCCTACGACGCGGTCGATCTCTTCTTGAGCACGCTTTTGTGCCTCAGGGTGAAGTACCATGGCCACTATGAGCCAGGTCAATTGCCCAGAGGTCTAAATCAATTGTAAGCTTGATGTTATTTCTTCAGAAAGGTCGAGTTACCGTTCCGGAAGCGCCAGCACTACACGTTAAATAAGTGGTCGGTTGAGGCCGCAGACTTTGGAATACGACGTACTAAAGGGTAGCAGATAACCAGGCCGCTTCGCGGTCAGATACTCCCAAATGTTTTTCGTCGTGATAGATAGTCGACGCAACACTAGGTGTCTCGTCGCCCTGAGCCTGGTGGGGGTTCCTGACTTGAGATATGAGAGCTCTCTGTTAAAGGAGAAGCATACGTACTATGCGCTTTTTGATATCGTCGTACAGCCTTTCAAACAAGCTAGCATAGAAGTTGAAGCTATTCTCCGCATATTGACGCCAAGGGCTCATCCATCGAGGGAGATGCTGCATCCAGGTGAGATACTCGACGAGGAAAGTCCCTGGCGCACAAGCATGCAGAGCACGCTCCACAAATAGATTGACCGCAGCAATATCCGGATTATTATGATCGCGGATGGGAGGCATACCGTATACCGTACCGAGAACTAACGAGTTAGCGGCCCGTGACAGATGTGCATCCCAGTCCGCGGGTTTCTTGAGTAAGTCGTGGACCAAGAGAGTAGCTTCGACCTCTTGAGGGCCTTCGTAACTCTTCATTGCGGAATTGCTCATCGTTCTGTACGAGTTTAAGCAGATGTGCGGACTGCCAGAGAACAACAACTTACTCTGCAGCCGCACGACGCATCACTTTCCAAATATCGTTGTGCTGAGAGAATGCAAAAACTAGTCCGCCGGTCAATATCTGGCAGACGACGTTTTTAGGGCGATCTGAATATATTGCGGCGCGACGATCCAACAAATCTGCAGCAACCTTGCTACTGTTGAGGAGGATAGCATCCTGCCCGGCCATATTGAGATACACGATATCTCCTGAATGAGACATGGGATCAATGATCTATAGGGAATTGTAATGATTGAACAGACGTGCCATATTGTTTCTTCCACTCTGTAAATGTGAGCCAATTTCTGCCTCCTCCCAATTGCAACAGGTTTCCGAGCACCGGTACGCCGTGCGGTCCAGGTATTGGTTTCCCTTGAGGTCGTGACATTACCAATCGGAAGAGAACGATGGAGCCTAGGCCGATCATAGCGAGTACCAGTGTCGTCATTTCGCTGTTAGCCTGCGGCTCGAGTGGAGAATCCATGGGGGTAAGGAGCTTATAGTACAATCCCTACGGAAGGAACGATGAATATTGTACAAAGGGGTATGAGGGTATGGGAAGATACCAATCCGTAAAGGCGGTCAGTCTTATCATTTAAATACATAATTCAAAGAGCGACACCACACTGTTCATCATGTCGTATTGATGTCGTGCATTCGTGAAGGGGTAAAAGTCGAGTACCGCCGAACTCTATCGACAACGTTTCGGACATGGGAACAATTCCTAAAAGGCTGCCGAGACACGAGGCATTCACTTTCGGGGCAGTGAATAGGAAAGAAAATCAGCCGGAATGCGGAACTCGACCAGTTGAGAAAAGCAATGAGGAAGGTTTTGAATCCAGTGTACTCGACCTGAGGGCCACCAAAGAGCAAGGTGAGGAGATGAAGAAAGGTGTTGATTCCTCACTCGAAGGAAGGTCCAGTTTGACAGTATCTGACATGGCCGGCCAAAAAAGTCTAATTCCAATTGATTGTGTGGATCCAAAGGAGGATGGGCATTCCGAATTTCCGATAGCAGCTGACGCGGCAGGATGTACCTAACTTTATCATCCGAATCTCTATGTTCTCAAATAGAACGCGATATCCTTCAAACCTATTCTCGAGATGTCGGAGATTTTACTACCTTCTGTAGCAAATTGTTGCCCATGGTAACGAGTGAAGAGAAGGAGAAAAAGAAGGGCGAGGAAGGAGAATGAGCAGTAGCCCTCGTTATATAAGTAGACGAGATGGCCAGTTCTCAGAGTGGATGTCAGTGAGTATAGCTCGCAGGCTTATCTCGGAGTATCGGCGGCGGTGTGATCACGACGTGTTGGGGAACGGGGAGAGGTAGAGAACGTGCCGCTGGCAACGGTGATGCTGATCAAGTCACGTCGCTTTTTTTCAACACGCGCTCGGTTCTTTCCGCAGGCGCTCGTGTGCATGCAACATCCCAGCTCAAAGGTTTTCTGCGAATGATCCACTCGAATAAATTCAGTCTGGAGGATTCAGTAGGTTGGGATGTTCAATCATTATTGGCAATGACGTTCGTGTCCGCTGGTGCCCTACCGTCGTACACTGATAAGTTTGATGGTACCCTGAGCTTTCATTATCAAGCGAAGTCAAATAATTCTATAAATGGTTCTCCTTCACCGAGATATTGGCACTAGACTCCGTGTAGTTTACCGAAATCATAAGCAAACCCATTACAGTATAACTTCTCTTAACCCATACCCTATAAACCCATAACCTCTTATAACCCATAGATTTTTTGCCAGAATCCCACCTGGTTTGGCAGGGGAAACCCCATAACCTTCAATAACCCATGGTTTTGAGCATGAACCAACTGCTATGGGTTATAAGAGGTTAGACTGTAATATTGGACGCGGTGTGGATCCACGCCAACTAGCCGAAGTGCGATCAGGGTTCTCGAGTGAACAAGCATCTGGATTATGATCATAGGGGCCTAGAAGAATGTTCCACGTTCAATGTCGATGTCAAACTTTGCTGCTAGCCTCAGGGTTGAAGATGACAGGCGAGTTGAGAAGCTCGAGCGTGGAAACAGTAATGGGCTTCGGATTTACTCGGAGATCCAAATTCGTACATCCTCTTTTCAGAACCTGCCTATGTACATACATACAACATCCAAATGTCCTACTAATAACTTACGTCTTTTAAGCGACAGCAGTAAACGCAGTATCAATGAGTGGAACCAAGGGAAGAAGGGTGAATCAAAATGGTGTAAGTATGAATCCTGTCTGCGGTCCTTTAGATTGTGAAGATTCGCGTGTATTTTCAACCCCAAAGAGATAATCTCAAATCCTAGGAAAATTAAAATGTCCATGTACCATCGGCGAGACTCATAGGTCCCTAGTGTGCATCGCTAGCCCCCACATTGGCTCCTCCACTTGCTACGCTCTCACTGGCGAGAGTGACAGCGTAATCAGAGGCCACAGACGACGCACCAAAGCTACCGCGCCTATCAAACCGACCACCTCTCAAATTCCACAAGCCTGACGAAAATTTTTGCTGGTGAGAGTACCAAGGTTGAGGTGGCAGACCCCGTGCACGAAGGGATGGATTGCTATTGAGATAGCGTTAAAGTCGAATATATAACTTGGGATACGACACTCACTTGGCGACCAAAGTAGGTCCCGTAGCCAACCTCGCAAAGTTACTTGGGAATAACGGATTGCCGGGGGCACGATCACCGACCGGATCGTAACGATACCCCCCGTTTCCACTCCCCTCATCCTCGGAATAGCTACCGCTCAATTGCATAGCCATTCCCGTCAGACTACCAGTAGATCCTGTTCGCGTTAACCCGGGAGAATAGCCAAAACTACTCCTCCTGGAGGAAGGCCGCGATGCAGCTCCAGAGCCCCAGCTAATGGGTCGGTTGGGTACCGTCGGTGAGTTGGCCTCGCTATTGTTATTGCTGCCGTTTCCAGCCCAGAACACTCGAGATAGATTCGGACTTATACCCGGACTCATGGCAGGAGAGGAAGGTTGAGAGGAAAGTGAAATACGCAGGCCTTGAATTTGGCTCGGATCGATGGCTAAAGCATTTCCCTTCCCGGCTGACTTGGGTGAATCTTCGTTAGGAGACTGCTTCCCTTCGGGTTGCTTATTATCGGCATCATTATTTTCCTCTTCCTCTTCCTCTTCCTCTTCCTCCTCCTCACCTTCTATGATATCGCCTAGACCGTGCCCTGCTCCACCATCACCCGCGGAACCATCATCAGCACCAAACGACAAAGAAGCAGGCAATGACAATGGTGGTGGGTTAAGGCCTGGCGATGTCAGCTGTGCAGACTGAGAAGGCGACAAAAGCGGCTCAATTGAAAGCAACTCGCCACCCTCCGTAGGACCTATATATGGACTACCACTGGCCTCAAAGTCACCAGGGAATGGATTAAGTCCAAAGTCGCACGGACTAGCACCAAAGTCTGCAGAGGTAGACGAAGGCCACACTGTATCTTCCGGACCTGATACTGGACTGGACAGGGAGATTGAGCCGCCGAGCCACGACGAATTCAAGCTGTGAAGCGAATTCGAAAGGGACCCGGAAGACTTATGGTGCTTCTTCTTTTTCCTTGGATCTGTAGAGGAAGATTTGGGTGCACTAAGATCCGCCCCTGGAATCGGAATAGGCGCCGCGACATCGAATTGATCTTGTGATGCAGCAGGAGTTGGTACTTCTTGAACAATTTTGGGTATCGCTGCACTAATTTCTGTTGGCGTTTCGTGGGCATCGCTGTCTTGAACGTGCTGTGCAACAATCGGTGGAAGTTGTGGTTTCTGCCCAGGAGAGCTCACGCGAGGAGTGGGTGAAAGCGTGGTCTGACCTGAAAGTTGATTTGAATCGGAACGTTCCACGAGATTTTCTGTGGTTCTGTTACTAATGCTGGCAGAATCAATGATAGAATCATTCAATGCCGCGTCGATACGAGCTCTAAACTCGTTCCGCTGAGCCTTGCCATACTGAGCAGCTATTACCTGCGACTGCTTCTTCTCAAACTCTGGGCTGTCCATAGTAGCGTCCCAGCCAGCCCAATGGCCTTTCGCTTTCATACCTGCATCCTCCATGTCATCTGTGTTTGGTCCGCTCGAGCTGCTGGCACCACTATCCACAGGCTCCTCTGCATCGCTCTCCGAGCTAGAGTCAAAGACATCTCCACCGCCCCCATCAAACTCAATATCCAAATCGATATCCAGTTCTGGCGGTACACCAAGAGCGCCTTTGACACGTTCCCAAATTAATTCAGACCTGCCCAAAACACATTTACGTAAAAGAGCGACCCAGAGGGCGTCAGGTGCACTTGTACGTGTAGTTTGGGTCATGAACGCGACGAGTTGTGTGTAAGACCATTTTGTGGGATCTGACGGAATTTCAGTAATGTCTATTGAGGCGGCCTCTCTGGGTAACGCGCGAAGTGAGACCGTGGGCGAAAGTTCACCTGATGCGGTGATGGGAGCTGAGAATGTAGGAGGTGGAGACGATGGTGAAGATGTCGGCTGTTGGGAATGTTTTGGGAAGGTCTGGCTGAGGAGAGCAAAGAGTTTTTTAGTTGGTGGTGAGGAAATGAGCGCTGTCACTTCACCAGGCCTGTCGACGAAAGGCAGATAGACAGCAGGAGGCAATGGCGTGAACGTCGCAGGTTGCGACTGGCTTCGATCGTGAGCTCCTCCGCGCCCTTTTTCTGAATTGGAGGGGAGAAGACTGGGGTTCGTAGCGCGATGGGCGACTTCGTACAATTGATCTGGGGTGAGCCGGGGTTTGGCTGACCCTGATCCGTGGCCATGCGATAGCGAACGAGGCGATGATGGTCGCAGTCTGGGAGATGAAGAAGGTGATCTAGTCGGCGATGAAGAGCGATCTGGTCCGCTATTAGCTTGTGCTGCTGCTTTCCCGGGAGGGGCAAATGAAGAAAAGGCGAAGCTCAAACGAGTCCCCCCTGTGCCTGGCGATCCACTGTTTCCTCCACTCCCCGTGCGACGATGATTGTGATGAAAGTTATGGTGCTGATGATGAGGCTTCCTCTGACCTGCTGGCGGTGGATCATGCAGCGAAAACTGTTCTGGCTGTTGCGGAGGAACACGGACGATGGTGAGAGTACTGAACGAGGATCTCTCGGGCTTCTGGTTGATTTCCGCATGCTTTGCAAAGGGATCAAAGGCACTTATTGAGCCTCTACGCGACGACAGACGACGTCGGGGCGATGCGGGCAATGTCGACGTCGATGGGGAAGCCATGATGAAGGTGGATGCCAATGTCGTAATTGGTCGGAGAGAACTTATAAAAAGGGCGCTTGTAGGGCGCTTACGTCCAATTCCTCGAAATTCCGCGGCGACAACAGGCGTATCTTGTGTTCACTCTTCCGTATGTTTTCATCATAGGGTATTCAGCGTCAGTCATGAACGAATACGAATCATCAGGAATTTCAAGCTCTGTTAATCTTGGTCGCTCATCGATGACATAAAAAATGGACGTCGTCGTCGCTGCAGGCTTGCAAAGACAGATTGAAACGGCAGCATCCGGATCTCGAAGTACATGATTGATATTCCATACGGGGAATACCTACATACAGCGGCACTCTGGTCTTGGTGAAGTGGACGGCTCTTTGCCTATGATGGAGCTTCAATTGGTATTATTGAAACCCCGCGGTAAAAAGTACATTTCCCCAAGTCTTTGCATCATTTCTGCCCCCAATCACTACCCACTACGTCCTCCAACCCGAACCATTTTGGTAATTCCCGCCAGACCGCCCTCCGTGCCCTATAACACTCGTCCGCAAAATCCACCTTACAAGCCCCACAAATCTTCAGACCACGTTTCCTTCCGTGATCCTCGGTATTTTCTCCGCCGTCGACAAAATCCATCCTTGAAAGCATCTCGACAGCCTGTAGAAGCGTGAACAACGGATCAGCGTCTCTGCCGCACGCGATACCTCCAACGGCTCTCAATACGTTGAGCGTGATGTAGTAAAAGGACTCGTGACACCCTCGGCTGACGATACCGTCTATCGGTGGATCCGACCGAAGAAAGCAGTCTCTGGACGGCGGTCGATTGAGTATCCGAGTCATGACAAACTTGTGCATGAACCTTTGAGCCCGTTCCCTCCCGCGAAGCGTGCGTAAGAGCAAGTCCTGCGAGAGTCTGACGAACGGTACTCCGTCATCTTGAGAAGTGGAAGCGGAATGTTCATCAGGTGAGCTAGAACCAACAGCCGAATCCATTGTGGTCTTCTCCTTGCCCAAAACGTCTTTCAAGCCAGGTGCTCCGACGAAGATCTTACTGGGCCCGTACCGTGACAAATCGTAAAGCGCGCTTGGCAAACATTCCATCAACCCCAGCTCTTTCGCCAACTCGATAACCAACACCGGATGAGCACTGAATTCACGCGGGATATAGACGCCCTTCTCGTCGGTCGACTCCGCCTCTCTGACATCCCATCCGCTCAGCGTAGTCGGCCAATCGAATGCCAACCTTTCAAGGCATAGCTCCCTGAGGCTTGATACAAAATACTTTGCAGAGAGACGCAGTACACCCACGAGGGATGGAAACTGAGTTGAGCGAGGTCTATGGGGTCGGTGAACTAGGTACCTGTTTAGGTCGTTTCATTAGGTTCAGAATTTGAATACCTGTAAAACAACTCACAACCCGTCGTATAGCGCTTTCAAAAAGTGATAAACATCCTCTGCTCGGTCGTGCATCTCGACGGTCTGAGAACCTTCGAATACCCCAAGATCTGAGTCCATATCTATGTCCAAATCCATGTCCATTGCATTACGCGGCTGGGGAACACTAAATAAACTCTCGAAAAATTCCGAATGTCTTTCTAGCAATCCGCGATGGACTTTGAAAGCAAAACCTTCAGCAATCAGCACGATGTTGCCGTCTTTGAACCAAAGTTCACTGCACGGTGTGAGAGAAAGATAACGAGATGCGGTGGCTTCTGTGCGCTTATAGAATGAGCCGGAGTGTGAGATGAAGGGAGTGGTAGTGGAATAGTGAGAACTCGGGCTGGCCGATCGCGATTCGGGAATATGAGACGTTGGTTGTTCTTGTAGAGTTGAAGAAAGGCGTACGGGCGTTTCTAAGGAGAAGCTAGATGGAACGATATTGTCGGAAAACGCTAAGCGAGCTGCGTCGTGATCAAGCCCATTATCCGCCAAGCCAACAATTGTTGGAGTCAATATGGCTTGATTTTCGTTTTCATCGTAGCAATGCGTGACTACAGATAGGGCGTGCTGGTGTTTGGATGTAGAAGGCGAGGATAAAGCAGGGGACTCGGAGTCCAAGTCACACTTGAAAGTCAAGATTTTTCTGCCCGAACCTGGGGATTTCAAGCATGATACTGAGGCACAATTAGAAGTACTGAGAGCAGCACCCGTATTATAGAAGCCAGAAGGGTAGGAAAAAGAGTTCGGGGTTGAAACATCGGGGTTAGATAATGAGCTTGAGAGGCGGCTTTTGCCTGGCGTTGACTTTGACCTCGGAGACTTGGCCATTCCGCGTAATGTAAAGACCGTATTTGAGTGATAGCGATGAGCGAGCTGAAGAAAGAGTGTGGTACTGAGGTTAGAATGGACCTCTGGCCGGGGTGATGGTGGCTGTGAAGCAAGGTTTGGTTTAGCGCACAAGTCGCGTGACAACTTGGACGCGGCATGCCTCAGAGTCAATCTATAATATCCATTTCTCGACAACAAAAATGGGATATCCGGCTTTTTATTCTTGCATTAACATACCCACGGTTGTGTCTTCTCTATCGCCCAACAGTTTTCATTGGTCCCCAGATGGTCAGGCATGTTTTGTGACGAAAAGTGCTGTCTATATCATGGTCAGCTGTCGTTACTTAGGCTCGATAGGATGCTGAAAACAATCTCTCCAGACAGCTGAACCAGGGATTAATCTAGACTCCCAATCAGTACTCCCATCGTCTTTACGAGGAGCAACATTAAGCTCAAGCCAGGATACCGACATCGCACCGAACTTGACTCTTAACTGGTTCAGAACCATGATTCAATTCGATCCAAAAGCTCCTTCTGCAATCAAATGGCCTGAATATTCTCCAGGTAAGCTATTGCCGTGTCATTCTCTTCTTACTATGGATTGAGTAGTGAATAAGGTTGTCGGTCTAGAATGGAGCGCAGTTTCGCTAGGCTCGATTGATCCTTCCATCTGGACGATCTGTTTCTCGCCAAGTGGTCTTGGTTTTGACAATGGGTAATGCTTGGACCTCGTTTTCAATGTACCTATGTTCACGGGGAATACTCTAGCTGTGTCATGGCATTGTTAACTTCCAACATGGACTTGAGTATCTGGATGGCTACTAGGAATGCATTGAAAGGCGAATGGATCAAAGTGAGCACCGAATTTGTGGTAAACTCGCGCTTTCTAATTGTCCTGGAAAGGTCGTCGATGTCACACCTATCCTTCTGAGTATCTATGCGCCGGATCCTTCGCGAGCGACCACTACACAGACGCTCTGTGCTCAAATCATATGTGGGTCTCCTACCTTTCTCTACGAAAGCAAAGTTATGAAGATGTGGTCATACAGCTATTACTTGGTCTTCCCCGGCAGACTTCGCCCTTCAACCTACCCCAAATATCGATACATCCCTTTTGGTCGCCGGAACGCGAGCAGGATCATTGTTGTTCTTCAGGTGTGTTTTTTCAGTCACTCAATCACCACCATGCTCATTTTGAAATCTATAGGTTTGATGCGAAGAAGGCCACAGTAAACATTCTAGGCACCGTCAAGGTATCCAGTCAATGGATTACACACGTGGCTTTTTCCACTTGGATTCTCGTTGAGCCTGGCATTTGTGAGTTTGGAGTTAGCTATTGAAAGATTAATTCTTAGACCGGTACCCCAGGCGAAGGAACCGTCGCGTATGCTACATCGGCTGGGAGGATAGGACTGGTCAACGTTAGGCAGACCATTCAACAAGGTGAAGCTGAGGCACCTCGTACCCTGTTCGGACTTAACTTTCACATTCAAACAACATTCGAGCATATGAAGGGACTCGTTATTGCCACCAATGCAGCTGGCATAACTGCCCTCAAATGGATTCATCCGCCGGACAGAAGTGTACGTGTGGCTCGATTTCTGTTCAACTTTACCTTTAGCTCATAAACATAAACAGCCTGTGTTGGTCTACAACACGCCAGGCTTGGTCAGATTGTGGTCCGCACCAGCGTCTTCGACTGAACACTGGGGCGGTAGCCGTCAGTTCCTCCTGAAAGCCCCCAGAATACATGCCACATCGTCTTCGGTACATCCCGTCACTGGCTTGCAATACATCGCCGCACGAGATTCGCTACTCCTGTGCTTACTCGATGGGTCTTACCATGTACTCAGATCTTTCTCAACCAGTCCGGAGCTCCAGATCGACGGTGAATTTAGTACTCTGCAGATTACGAGGAGCGCGAGGGAGGTGTTTGAGAGGGTCGAGCTCATGACTCTACGTAAACAAGAGAAGGAGAGGGAAAATGAAGGGAGCAAGGAGAAAGAGAAAGAGAGGGAGAAAGAGATTGGGTTTCGAGATGTGAACCGAATGTGTGCTATGGGACTTCACGATGAAAGTGGGGTTGTCGCATGGATCCACGAGTAAGTCGTTTAGGTATACATCATGCTACTTTCACTGACCTAAGCCATGGTCACCAGAGCTTCGAGACCGACGGATTTCAGTTATAAGCATGATGCAAAGCACAACAGCATGTTTGTCGTAGCTCGGCTGTGGGATGACTTGACCGATGATGCCTTTCTCATACATGCGGTCGAGGCGTTACTGGCATGTCGTACAGGTGAGCTGACTAGCATTGTGTGTGCCTTGTGACTCAAAACAATCTTGAATTCGCAGCGAGGGGCCTCGCTCCGCTAAACATTCTTCGCTCGATCCTATTCCATATGCGGTCAGGACCTCTACTTGAACGCATCCATACACAGCTTCTGGCTATTTTGAGCATCAAAGAGATGGATACTGCGGTGCTGGATGTCGTTTTTCCTGAATGGGACGGGCAGATGTCACCTGAATTCCGAGCAGATATGAGAGGAAGTCTGTTGAGACATCTTTCTGGTTGGGATGCTCTACTGTCCATGAGGATGCGTCTCTTATTGGCTGACTATGCCTGGGTGCGTGTCTGAGCTTGGCATAACTTTAGCATCTAGTGTACTTATGATGATCCCAGAAAATGACCGGAGATCCTAAAAAGAGATCGGAATACGGCCATGTAGCACAAACACTGCTGACCACTATATCTCACCGTAATTTGCGTTCCATACTGAAACATTTAGGAGCTATCTCTTCTGCATTCACGCGTGAGTGTATCTGTCGTTTGTACTGGGATCAAGCTGAATCTGTGCTGCAGTTGAAGACGTACCATTCGTCTTGAGGATGGTGGTCCAGTCTGTCCTCCAAGGTTCACCCGCTGATCTTGCAAAGGAAGGCGAACGGTTATCGGGAATTGTCCATGCCATGTTTCCTCCTGAACAGCAAGCTTCTACCTGGGATCATCTTGATGAGCGCTGTCCCGCTTGTAACAAGGCTATTCCTCTAACAAACATCATCACTGCTGAATGCCCTAACAAGCATATTTGGTGTAGGTTTATTGATTTAATATTTCACAAACTCTTGCCAACATTTCATTTTAGCCCGATGCTCGATTACGACGTTTATCTTGACCACGCCTGACGTTCGAACGTGTATTGGCTGTACAAGAAAGGCATTCCTACCGGGATCAAGTCGCAACAACGCAGCGAAGAGTTCGTTACCCGAGGGTCTACGCGGATGGTTCGTTGAGGAATTGTTGGAAGCAGTGCAACGGTGTCTATTTTGTGGGAACGCTTTCGTTACTGTTCTCTGACGATGGGCAAGAGAAAATTCAAGGCACTTCATGGAGGGGACAAAGTTCCCATCGTTACTATAAGCAATCCTGTATGTATCGTCCAAGATGGTTTCAGAGTCACGTCCTGCATGTTATTTATCAATTCCTTGATTCGTCGCTTAGACTCAGACGCATCATCTAGATCGGGGTATTGCTTTATCACATGAAATGAATCTTAGGTCGAGGAAGCACAGCTGACGCACCTTAGAGGTTGGTGTAAGCACCGACCACAAATGATTTCAGGCCGAACAATTGTTGAATTTGAATCGTCCCAAATGCACGCAGCTTGCATCGTTGATTTAACTAAGGAGCGAATCCTAGTCCAATCTAAACGGCGACGATCCGGCAGCACTGGTATAGTCTGGGGGGAATACCTTGATTACATGTCGGAGAAACCATCCATACGTCTAACTAATCCAGCCAAACCGTTGTCCACATCCGTCAAACTCGATTCCTTATTGAAAACTTCCATGTACACCTCCCCGTTCGACCCAAACTTCCGACCCACATGCCAATGCTGAGGATTCTGACCACGAGAGAACACCTCCTTGACATCTAAATCGCTGTTACACGACAAACTTAGCAGAATGAAAAAGTGTATTGGCAACAAACTGACTTCTCTAGAAGTTCTTGCGCGTTATACAAATGCTGTGACTTTGAAGCGAATTTGTCCGACTCGGTGACAGTGAAATGGGGCATTGCCATAATGTATCGATCCTTCTGCTGTAAAAGCTTCGCAACAGGTGTACTAGAATCTGGCGAAGCACTAGAAACGACTGTATCAGCAACATTGAAACATGATGGCAAAGTTGACGTACCTTCGAGGAGAATTTTCATCCAAAGCTTGTTCAATTTCTTTTAATAAACTGTCTGTTTGCATGGACAAGGATTCTGACAGTGACGGGTCTCCAGTCATTTGTCCAGCTATCTCATCGTCTAAGCTGACCAGTGCGATCAATCTGGCGCCTTGCTAAAGAAAGGGGAGTCAATGAAAGGTCCATTTCACTTCAGGCCGTAGACTTACGCTCAAATAATAGACCTTTCTACGCCGAGTAAGGAGTGGATTATCAGGGTCCGCAATGTGCACAGATATTGAAGAGAATTGTCTCGGTGGAAGTGGAGGTGAGGATGTAGTCTCTGACGACGCGGCCGACGTTGAAGACTCGCCCTCTTTCTGCACATCTTCGAGGCTACTGTCGACGAGATCCTGTATCGCCTCTGAGTCACTGGAACTCTCCTTATCCAGCTCGGATATGGTAACAGTCGCGGGCGAATCCAAGATCGATACTTCTTTTTCTCCTTCAACAGAAGCCTGATCTCCAATGTAGACCTTATTTGATGGCACCGCATCATCAAGAGCACCTTTGTCCACTTCTGCTTCTACAGGGTGACTGGCTACATTAGCCTTCTCGTCCGTCCTCTCGGTTTCCGGCTTCTGGTCGTCTTTTTGCTCTTGACCAGATAGGGCGGGTGAAGCGGTGGGTCGTGCCTGGGACGACTTTCCAAAGGTAAGGTAACCAGGCCACCCCCACTTCATGTTAATGTTCATGTTCAAGTTCCCCGTAGGAATTCCTATAAAAGTGTGATTATTCTGGGTGGGGTCCGCGTCTTTCCTGATTGCTGTGCCCTTTGAGTTGCCAGAGTCTATGGGTTGCTTGCGACGTAAAGTACCTTCTGGATCAGCTGGAAGACGAGGTTCGGATGACTCTGAGGAAGGTGGTACTAAGGAGAGAAGATGTCGCGATAGTGAATGAGGTAACCGTCCGTTGGTGTAACGTCTAGAGGGTATAATGTGCCTGCTTGTCAAAAAGATTGGGGCGGCGTTAACAGGGATATTAGATGAGAATTCCTCTAATAATGGGGATAACGCAGTATGCTTGGGGTGTAATGCCACACCTAACATCAACGTGTAAGACTTAGGGGGATACTAGATGGAAAAATGTTCACCTAAATGTTCTCCAAATTCATATCCGTCTTCCAAGTCCCATGACCAGGCCCAAGGCGTGAAAAATCGCTCCAATTGCAGTTCTAGCGCTGTCCGTCCTTGCGTTGACAAAATTGAGGTAAATGATCCATGTGTTAGCTGCCGTTGCCGACTGTGAGCGATCAGCTGCAATGAATATCATGCTAGTGCGCACCTTGAAACGTTCGTAACCTTTCACTATATCTACCTTCAAGGCCAAGTCGTGAACAGATGCATCACTGTAGTCGTAACCCACTGCCGGTTCCTTCTCCTTGCCTTTCCCTTTGGGTTTGATCGGCATTCGAGGAGTCTTTGCGAGTTCAACACCCTAAATCACCCTACTGAATCAAATTTGCCATCCCTTCAGATGAAGGACTGAACGCACTGCGTGTATCCAAAAATCGGGTTCCGGGCATAACATGATCATTCTCCTAGTCTGGGAATGTATACTATCGCAAGACTCCCCACCACTGAACATCCTAGTATTCTGGTTTTAGACTTGTCCAAAAAGGAATAGTTCAAGACGTACTCTGAAAAGTTTCCCAGTGCTTTCGCTAGACCGATCTGTCTAAGCATGGTATCCTTCGACACTGCTCTTTCCTTCGAGGTATAGAACAGAATTTGAGCTTGTTCTTCAGCATCTTCGTCATCTTCAGAAACCGGTCCAGTAGGAGACAATGTCGGGTTATATATCGTGAGATATGAGAGATTGGGAGGCAGTCTCGCCATGTCCGTTCGTCACCGTCGTGACAGTCGGAAGCGAGTCCACGTGCATGACAAAAAAGTTTTGGCGCCGACGTACCTTCCCACTCACAATGGTCAAACACGCACGAAAAAAACAGAAATTGACCCAAGAGCATGGCGAGGACGTAGCTCTCAACGATGCCAATAAAGATGATGAAGAGCGCATGCTAGAAAGCATACTATTTGGGACCAAGTTTAGTGGGAAGGCAGTAGGACTGGAAGATAAGGAAAACGACATTGTAGGTGATGGAGGGAAAGAATTTGGAAATCTCTTGGATCAGGACGTGCGTATCTGTCTCTTTGTCCTTGAGTTTTACTAAATATCTGCTACAGCTTTTCTTCGTGGACGATGGCGAGTTACCCCAGAGTGACGAGCAACATGCTAGCTCTTCTTCGAGTTCTTCGTCTGCATCAGAGTCAGAATCAGATTCAGGCTCCTCATCTTCCTCTTCTGTACCTAAAAAAGAATCTTTGAAGAAAACAGCTCGAAAACACAAGGCTTCTGCTTGGGTAGATCCTTCGGACCCGACGACAATCTCACTCTCCTCCAAACGTCTCCGTAAACTTCGGGATGCACCGCACGAGGAAGAGCTACAAGGCCGAGAATACGAATCACGTTTACGAAGGCAGTTTGAGCGAATAAACCCCGAGCCAGAGTGGGCTGCTCAGGCTCGAAACAAAATAGAAAAGAAGGTGGCATGGGCAGACGATGCAGACGAAGACGGTGCTTCCGGTGCAGGAGAGGGACCAGATGTGCAGCATCTACTTTCCTCTTCGTCCGGGGTCCTTCGCTCCAAGAAATCGAAGCGGGCGTTGCAAGCGGGGACGATTGATATTACTCGTCTACGTGATGCAAATCAAGAAGCTCAGCAAGCTGCTTGTGGAGAGATTAAAAGCTTAGCTTTCCATCCTTCGCCTATGGTACCTGTGTTGGCCGTGGGCAGCAAGGATAGGCGTGTTAGACTGTATAATGTAACTTCACGTTCTTTTCTGACTTTTACGTTCTACTAATGTCTCTACAGATCGACGGCCACCTCTCCCCACTCTTACAGACCGTTCATATCCCCTCTCTCCCTCTCACCTCCCAATCTTCCGTTCAGTTCCACCCAGGTGGTACCCAGATCCTGTTAACTGGATCGAGACCTTTCTTCTATGTCTACGACCTACAATCCGGCGCCCTTTCAGGTGGTGCTGGCGGTGCTGGCGTGAGAGGTCTCTGGGGAACTAGATGGGATGATTTAACTACGTCTCTGGATTCCAATTCTTCAGGTAGGAAACGAGGGAGAAACCAAAATCAGAATGGAAGCGGATCGGGGTCAGGATCTATGGATATTTCGTCGTTTTCACCGACAGGAGAACTGCTAGGCGTTGCAGGGCGTGGAGGCTACGTTCACCTCGTGGACTGGAAAGCGTCGGGAACTTCGGGTGGAAGTGCTGGGCAGGTCATCGGAAGCTTGAAGTGTTCAAGTGGCGGCGGTCCCAGTGGTGGAGGTGTCAAGGGACTATGGTGGGTTCCGCCTTCTGTGTTGCCTAGCGAGGAAGGCGGAGACGCCAGAACGCACCTAGCCGTTTTAACCGGTGACTCAGAAATATATATCTGGGATGTCGCTGAACGTCGATGCGTGAGGAAATGGAGAGATGAAGGTGGCTTTAGAGGTGCTGCAAGGGTACTTGCCGGATCAGCAGCTCCTTCGCGAGGATTACTCGGTATTGGGTAAGATCATACCTCTCGTCATCTATATGCCCACGGATTCACCGTTATTCCCAGTTCAACTTCTGGTCTAGTGAATATGTACGAATCTTCGGCATGTGCTTCACTGGAAGTTCAAAAACAACCTAAGCCTGTGAAAACCTTGGAGAACCTGACAACACCGATCTCATCCATGCGGTTCAATCCAGACGGTCAGTTGCTGGCGGTGGCGAGCAGGGAGAAGAAGGATGCGTTGAAACTGGTAAGCTCTTGCCATATCAGTGTGTCACGTTAATTTGAGCTCTGGTAGTTCCATACCCCTTCGCTAACAACATATGCTAATTGGCCCACGTCTGGTACACCACTTGGTCATGTCACTTCGATTGACTTTTCAGCAGGGAGTGAGTATATGGCGATAGGCAATTCGAAGGGTAGAGTGCTGTTGTTCTCGTTGAAGGATTACGTAGTGTAGCTACATATACATTGTTGCCCAATCTCTTCATGCTGCACGCCTTGGAAGCGCAGTGCTTCACGGGCCACCGCCCAGAGGATGAGCGACAGCCTCATAACGTTACTTGGCATGCGTATTGTGGCAGAAAATTGAAAACTCTATAGCTCCTACTTCAAACTCGACTAGCTTGTGTGTCTAGACATTGTTGTATAAACAACGACCGAGTTGATCTCAAAGAGCAGAGTCCAGGGCATACTAAACGCCCAATCCGACGGCCAAATCCAGCGCATTGACATGAGACACTCTCACATCGTTACTGTAACGCGAATTCAATATGTTCACTACTAGTCGTCGAAACACTATTCTCTGTGACGAGTGCAAGGACTTGGCAAGGACGAATTTGTTCCCCGACATATTATCTTAACTTATTCCCCTACAACTGCAGAGACCACTTGGGCTGCTGTATATCTCTCTCTCTCGAAGAGGACGGTTTGGAGGTACGAGGAGATTAAGCGTCCTCGTCGACTCATGGACCAATTGGAGACTGAGAAAGCTATTTTGGAGGAGCGCATCCCGGGAGATATCTTTTGCTCTCCCCCATCCGACGATTGCCGTTGGAGCTGATAGAAGATATCTTTCATCGAGTCTGTTTGGGGAAATCCGCTCAAACATCCCAGGACTATATATTACTTCGGAAGATAGAAAGGGAGAGGTCTTCTCTTGCGATAAAGGCTAAGAACTCGTGATTCGACCCCCGACGTATATATGGCCTGGCCCGGGCATGCCCTCATTGGCGAGCCATTGTCAAGGCGCGTCCACGTCTTTGGCCATCCATTGATGTTGACGATATCAATTCGCTGAAGACGGATTTCACACCTCTCATTCACAACTATTTGAACGACTGGTACTGTTGCTTTCTTGTGGACATCGCGAATTGGAATCCTATGGCCTCGACGCCATGATGTGTCTCATGCGGTATGCATCCCGGATACAGGACCTTGACATGAAATTGCCGGATTTTCCAAAGTAAATCTTTTGGTAATTTTCGTTCCCTCCAATCTGGATTCATTGGCGGCGACGACGAAGTCTCTCTACCGCGGTCGTTTTGGAAGGCCTTGAGGAGAGCAGGTCCACCGCTTCGTCATTTCAAACTCATCGCGACAACACCATATCTAATGCGCGGCCTTTTACCATGGGAACAGCTTGTTTCGCTCGACCTTGATATGTCGGATTCAGACGAGTTTCTCGAGTTTCTTCAAGTACTCCAAATATTCACTAGTATGTAGGTCTTGAGCGTAAAATACTCTGAATGACGAGGTAATTAGGCTTCCCAGTTGCGCTCCATCCCTTCGAGAACTTTACATCAACCTGTGGAATGGATTCTCGGAGTTATTGCCACTATTCTCTTCCCTCATTTTGCCAGAGTCCCTTCGATCCGGGCCCTCGAGCTTTCGACGCACATAAAACACGAGGACTCGGAGGATTGCGGCCCTTCCCTCTCAGCCTTTGTAGGAATGCTTGCACGAGTCAGATCGTCATTGCAGGGACTCACTCTGTTAACAGATGACACAAGTATCTTCGACTCCAGGATGTCTGAGATGCTGCAGCCCGTCTCCAATCTCAAGTATTTCACTATCCGTTCCTCTCGACGAGACCGTCCCAAATCTCGTCATATCCGTGCGTTTCATAGACTCATTGCAGAGTCCAGAATTCTCCTCAAATTATTGCGTGTCGTTCTCATATACCACAATTACTATAATTTTGGGAATAGCGAGACGGTGGAGGTTGTTAAATTTATGGAATCAAGGCCTTTCGTGGCCTAGCATCCTTGAGCGTTGAAGCATCTCCACGAGGTCGTTTCTTGCCCGTGCTACCCAATGCTAAATACCAAGCCGGGTGGGGTTGTGAGCTTGTGTACTCAATGATTTCCGCTCCTCCTGAACCAACCTCATCACTCCATATCATTGAAATGACATAAATCTTGGAAACTAGGCAATAATATACGGTTACTTGCCAGAAACTGCCTGATTATGGAAGCGATCTGAACGACACATATCTTTGTATTGAAGTCTATTGAACATTGCACGTAAGTAAAACAGAGAAAGGAACACCGGGTAGTACAGAGATATATTCGACTAAGCAATTAAAGCAATTATTCATGGACGCGAATGAAAAACTAAGACAAGTGGAAGCTTCCGATTCCTTCCTTGATTGCCACTCGTATCTTCTCCTTCATAACGGCTTTTGAGCTGTATTCTGGTAGTTTGAGATAGTTGACGCAAGTCATAACGCTGGGCAAGTAATCGTCTGCGGTGAGGGGCGCCTCGTACGGCTTTCGGACCACAGTGAGAGGTGGGTTGAGACCGCGGAAACCTGTAGGTTGTCGATGAGGAAGGGCTAACGTATACCTCAGTTAACACTGCTTACCGCCAATGGGTAACTTAGGACTTCCTGTTATGAATTGCAGATATTCACGTCTGGTTTGAGGGTCATACTCCGACATGATCTCCATAAGATCTCGTATAGCACGGCTTTCCGGGTGAAAACCATGGTCTGCCTTGAGCGCCTCACTCAGAGCTGCGAGATGGGATCAGAAACCGAAGAAAATACAAGAGGCGGAAAACACACTCTCTATGCTCCAATCCTCGTCAGCATTACCAAATAGCATGACAAGCTCATCAACAGAGAACGGTTGCAGATCGCTGATGGGGAAAACCTTGGAGAAACCTTCCCTGAATGCTTTGGCTTGCAATTGCGCGCCCTTGCCGAGAATGACGTCCAGCACTTCTTGCACGTATTCGTGGGCATTTTGGGAAGTGACCGCTATATCCTTGCCACCCGGCTGTTATATTTATGTGAGAGATGAGCTTAAACAATGGAGGGCTATTACTCACCCTCAAATCGATATCGTAGCCAGGAAGCGTGAAATCAAGAGCAAGGTCTTCAACGGACACAGATTCCAACAGGGCAATCTTCTTGGCAACCTACATCGCGACAACGTCAGCCATCAATTATAAAACCATTTATCATCCTCGAGCAAGGGAAATCACCTTGTCGTTAGGCGACTGGGTGTTTCCGGTGGCGATGTTGAGAACTTTGGCCAAAGAATTAGCAAGTTCGACGTCAATCACCTGTCAAAAAGTCAGTGACAAACTCGGTGGAAGGTGAGCTGATCTTACCTTCAAGGAGACTATGGTCAAAGGTACCTCCTCGCCGAGTATCAGTTTTAGGAAGATCTTGTTGAGAGACAGGTCAATGATGCGAGAGTCGAGCATGGCTTTGGCAACGAATTGACCAATGACCCTGAATATGTGAGTCTTCTTCCTGCAAGGATAATCAGAATGGAAATTTAACTATAACTTTGAGGTACTCACTGTCCTCCGTCACTCGCAATGTCCTCAGCGGTCAAAGGTGCGGGGTAAAGCCCGCTAGGGTGATTCACGTATGTTCCCGCGTTCGTGTGGTCAGCATCTCTCCATATCTTCAGGTCCTTGCGAGCAAACTCCTTAGAGACCAATGAATAGAACTCGAGAGTCGGGCCAAGTCCAGTTCCAACTTCCTCAAAGTATTCCACTTCGAGAACAGAGGAGGAAGAGCCGTACAGCTCGAATACTTTCACGGCGGACTCTAGAATGTGTTTCCGCGAGATGCGTACTTTCTGGCGATGTAAACGCCCCAGGAAGCCTATCCCGTCATCTCGTCGCGAAGAATCCTGCCCTCGATTCTGTTGACTCTGCCACTTGAGGATAAGGCGAGCGTAACCAAATGATGTGGATTGTAAGAAATTGTAGCGCGTAGCGAATGGGAATAAAAAGGGGAAATGTTGTGGAAGATCAAGGGCCCAGTCAGGCAGGCACGAGCTGTTAACGGACGGTAAGTGACATCCAAGTACATAAACTTAATATAGACGGACCTTGCAACAATCATCGGTTCTTCGAGCTGTCGCGTCAACTTGGCGGTTAATTTGTTATTCACGAACGCGGTCTCAGGCAGATTGCGTTTCTCTCCTCCGAATGCAGAGCGTTCGGCTTCTAGAGTGTTAAGCTTGTGTAAAACTCTGAGTAGCCGCAAGATCTTGGCATGCGGGGCATCCTCAGCTAGGCATGAAAGTGTTGGGCTTGCCGAGCGAGCTTTGACACCGGCTTCTGCAGAATCTGCTAAATACGAGGTTAGTCATGCACATTAATTAACAAAGGATACTCACTCTCAGTCGATGCTATTGGACCTGGGACCTTCTTGAACTTGATAGTATAGACACCCTGCCATAGCATGCTGGGTTGCAAAGGACCTGACTTTTTCCTCATCTCGTGTTGGTGGATAGCGCCATAGATTGTGAGATCGAGCGGTAAGATATGATCATCCATGGCGAATTCCAGGTGCCAATCCGAAGGTTTTTGCTTCAACGCAGCTGCATAAGATGGTCGAGACGATGATTCCAGTCGGCCTGTTGATGATGCCGAAGGCCCATCTCGTTGCGCCGGTGTGGCGACCCTAGTCCCGTCGGGTGTTTGTGCTTCGACTTTGGATCCATCTGCGGACAAAACATCACCATCAGTACCAAGGGGTATAAAAATGAAAGAACCGTCACCTTCGGCTACAGACAGTGTAACAGTCTTGTCAGCAATTGAATTATCAGGATCGTCTTCGTCCTCGAACACTTCAGCATCGACTTCTTCATCAGACGTAAAATCAGCGACGAGAGTATCGCTTGGAGCGACTTCTGATGCCGCTGGGGGTTCACTCATGGATGTCTCGGCAAGCGCACTCGTTGAAGGCCCAGCCGTGGAATCAGCACTACCAGATCCCTCTGCACTAGACGGGGCGTTCTTTGCGCTGAGTCGCTGACTGCGTCTTCTGGTTATCGTTGCTCCGCTTGTTTCCGATGTTCCAGAGGTTTCTGGAGTTGACGTAGGAGGTAAGTCTGATGCGCTCGCGAGACTGCTAGTTGCGGCTCTCGATGGTCCAGCGAATCCAGATGCAGCTAAAGCTGCAAGCATCCCAGATAACCGGGAGCTACTGCCCCCAAGCAGTCCAGAAACACGAGGTCGAAGATAGTCATGAAGTGCCTGGAAGGTTGCGATAGCGTGTATGGAGACTACAATGTTATGAAGAGTGCGCGGAATACCGGACTCTTCGTCTGCTACTAAACGCAATCGAAGTTGCCGTGCCAATAGCGACGGAGAACTGCGCTTCGAGTCTGTCGAAAAAGTTAGAAATAACACTAAAAGCAGCTCGTTCAACTTGCCATCAGAACTTTGGGAAACCGTCACGACATCAAAGGACTCCAATCTTGTCAAGCTCTCCTGCAGCTTCTTGACAAACGTGGAAAAGGGTGTCTGCGATCCATTCAAGACCTTGTTTCTCCTACTAAGTAGAGCTTCAAGGAGTAGCTCTTTTCGGCGGGAGACGCTGACTATAGGCATATTGGTATATAGGCATAAATTATCATGCAGCACAACTCACCTTTACGCTCAGTGTCCATAGTAAACCGAAGTAAACCATCAACAAGCCCACTTTGAATCATCTCGAAACTTGATATAGAGGTGTGAGGTGAAGCAAAGAGATTGGCTAGATCCCAAAGTGCTTGGGTCAATTCCTCTTCCGACGCATTAGGTGCATCGATGCGTTCCACGAGGATTTTCAGTCCCGAAAGCGAGGAATCTCCTTCTTCCTGTTCATCTCCATTGAGATATTTGAACTTGATGATGCGCGACCGGAGAGTGATCGCATCGTCGGGGTCCAGGGCCATAGATGAAAGTTTCTTGTATCCGGGAATTGTAGGTGCATGACTGGGTGGAGGCGCTGGGGTGCTGAACGCAGAGTCTGAATTGGAAGCGACCTCTGAGGAGTCTTTGTCCTTGTCCTTATCTGCCTTCTCCTTGGATTTCGAAGATATCAAATTACGGGCACTAAGTTGTTCAATCTCATGGAAGACACCTTCTCTGCGGAAAGTAGCCTTATATACCGTCGGATCTTTACCAAGAAGTAGATCTACGAGCTGAAGAGCACCAATGACCAGTTGTGGTTGATCTTTCGATGACAGGATTGAGGAGGCGAAGCTAGCGACAGGCACGAACTGGAAATGAAGTATGGGCATTAAATGACAATATAAAATCACAAAGTAAAACTCACCTTCAGTACCTGCTGGCAGCCTTCTGCGTCCAGAAAACTGACCGCCTTGAGGAGACCAGTTAACGCCTTGACTCTCACAGGAGTGTTAACGCTTGCAGCGTACACATCTATAAGAATTGGGACAGTGAACTGCATAAATCTTGCAACTACCTCATGCTTAGAGCGTAAAATTTCTGTACGACCGGGTGCGGCAGTGCTAGGTTCCGGTTCCAGAGCGGCGTTGTCATTTTCAGCAGGTGTTTCTTCTGGCGAGGCAGCGGAAGGTACGAGTAGACCAGCCGCTATAAGAGGTGCCTGAGCAGCAGCTCTCGCTGCCGCTCTGTCTGCCTTCGCTTTCGCCTTGATCATTCTCAGTAGGGCCTTCTCGGTATACGACTTATAGTCAAACACGCCATCTACGTAACGAGGTTAATGAACAGAAAACACTAGCGTACTAGGCCACTAAGACATACCTTTGGGAAGCGGAGGCATGAGTTCTGAAATAAGGCTCAAAGTCTCCTCGATTTGATCTTTGGGACGATGCGCGAGGTTTTCCATGACCGTCATATCAGCCACTCCTCCTCCTAATCCTTGCCCGGAGCCGGAGCCGCCTTGCTCTGTGCTGCTTCCCATGGAAGGTAAAACGCCAGTTAAGATTTGATATAGCGTGTCAACAATATCGGCTTCCAATAGGGCAACGGTGATCTTCGGACTAGCCCGGGCCGAAGTCGCCAATGCTCGAAGCAGGAGGGTAAAGGTGTTAGCTGCAATCATTGGCGAACCACCGGCAGGTAGCAAGAGTTGTAGTACGGCTCTTATCAACTCTGTATCCACCAGCGACTCAAGGTTCTCGACAGAGGAACGATGATAGGAGTCGATAACGCGGATTACGCAAAGACAAGCAAACTCGACCAGCCGCTGGTCAGAGTAGGTGAGGCAATTGCGAATAATTGGCCAGACACCACGGATTTGAGGGAAATGTTCGGATGATACGTTTCGGCAGCAATTTGAGGCAGCCTGTAAAGCAGTCCTCTGAACTGCAATCGAGAAAAAGTCAAGGTAGTTGAGAAGAGCAGACAAACCACCTTCCCGTACGATTGCACTAGGGAATTCCTCCGAAATCTTCTCCATAGTCTGAATAAGGTAAGTTAAGTCAGACCCGTAGTGAGCCAATTGAACAATACACCTACGCTCAATGTCTGCTCTGCGAGATCAATATATGATATCTCAATCAGCTTGCTGCAGAGAACGGGAATAGCTCCATGATAGACAACGGTGTGAGCAACACCAGGGAGAGCCTCCATGAGATTAGCTAAGCATCTAGCAGCTAAAACCTGCGACTCCAGGTTCTCGTCTCCTTGAAAAGCGGGACCTCCGCTCTCTCGTTCGGCCCCGTCTCCGTCATCTCCGTCATCTTCGTCTTCCCCTCGGCCTCCTAAAATCTTGACCAATTCTTTGACGAACTGCTCAACTTGGAAGGACCCTGCTAAGGTATCCTCAGTACTGATACTGAGCAGCTCACTCAGCTCTTGTAATGTGAGGAGACGCGTGGTGGGATCAGCGGTCATCTTGATGTTATTCAACATGGTCTTGAGACGCGAAGAAAGCGACATCATGTATGAACCGAATTGGCGATAATCACCAAAGATAGCCAACGCAGCAGCTTCATCTAGGCCACCAGGTGCTGGGCCGCCGCCAAGGCCAGAAATACCGCCATCTTCATCTTCTCCATCATCATGGTCGTCGTCATCTCCTCCGTCATCCTCCTCCTCGTGAGGTGGATGCCCACCTTCGTCGGACCCATCTTCGTCTTCGTCCATTGCTGCTTCTTCGTGATCTTCTTGCTCAAAGTCGTGCTGAGCATCGGTCATTTCGATGTCGGGATCTGCTTGTTGTGAAGATCCTGCTGCAGCCAGCGCCTTTGCCTTGACGGCCATCTTGCCTTTGGCAGTGGATCTTCGACCGACCCTTGAGAACAATCAGACATGAGATAGAAAGAAAACTCACTTGGTCTTCCTTGGCATATCGGGAGATTGATTGGTTGTTGTCTGGGAACGGGTTCTGGGTCGTTTGGTAGAGGTGCCAGGAGCGCGGTCGTCGTCCGAGGAAACTTCTGGGGCAGCCCGCTTCTTTCCTTTCGGATCTTTTACAGGCTCGTTGATCGTAAGAGGTGGAATGGATGTGTTGGTAGCGTTACGACGTGTGCTGTGTGTGAAAATCAATCAGTAAAATGGTGCTGACTAGTCGCCTGCAACCACGTACCGCCGTTTCGGGGGTTCGTCAGCAACTTGTTTAGCTTTTCCCTTGGGATCACGAGTACGCTTGCGAGTGCCAGAATCGCCCGCTGAAGTGTCTTTTCCCTGGGATTTTTGCTTTGCGGCCTTGACTCTTGCACTGGATCGAAGGGTCTTGGTTTCGGCAGAATCTGTATCTGGGGCGGTGTTGGACGAACTGGCAGTGGCTTCTTGTTGGTTAGATGGTGGTAAGTCCATTTAGTGTATGCACCCAGCCATCGATGTGGAAGTAAGAAAACAAGAAATCCAGCACGCCTTTGTGGAAGGTTGAAGCAAAAAACAAGGCCCGAGGACGGCAAACCCTTAGGCCTATTATGTCAGCTCGGGGCCACCGGCGCCAACAGAAAACTCGTCTGACTCGTAAGTACCCACTTGCAGTGCTGATGTGGTGCTGATGTGGTGTTGATCATCCTTTTTACTTCTACCACGCCTTTGGGCCACCAAGGACATGCTCAAAGTGCTAATTGATACTGCTAAACTCTCTAGACTAACACTCCGAGTCGGACACGAATTACTGGTATCAATCCTAAATCACGATTGGAATCAGCACTGTCATCAACCTGTTGTACACTTCCTTCGGCCATCGATCCGTATGCTGGAGCGATAATAAAGCTCGAAGTGTTACCGAAAAAGCCATAATTCTCCAGTTTCTTTCAGTCCGTCACAGTTCAAGCTATTCTTGATCCATTCTCGTGCACAGCCTGTGATGTTACAGATCCCGTCTTCTTGATGTTTCGCATGCTGGACGCTCACTGCTCAGGAACTAATTAACTTCGCGGGTAACACGTGAGGGCTGCGACCGAAGAAGAGAATGTTTGCATCACATTGAAATGTGTCGGTGTATCATTATTTATACTAAGAGTCTAGTCGTTATGTACAAATCTACTTTTATGTCCAGAAAACTATGGATACAATCGTCAATGCAAGGACTCAAACAGTAAAAATACATCGTGAATGAATCCGGGAACGTGGGAATTCGTGCAGTCATGTCATCTGTATTCAGGTCAGCCAAGGAATCGCATTTTACTAGTATCAAGTTTACCTAGCAGCGGAACGTTTGCGCGCAAGGCCAGGTGTGGATGATTTCCGACCAGCCATCGTTGCCAGTAGCAACGAACAATACTGTTTTTGGGTGCAACTTTTCGGAGTATTCCCTCAGATAAGGGAAGCGCTCAGCTTTCCGAACAATACTAGCCTCGCAGATTGTTACGAGAGCACCACGGTTCAGAGAGCAAGCTAGCGCCTTGGAGATGATAGAAGGATCATGACGGATGGCCTTTCCGTAGCTAGCATCCATCACCGCTGGGTCAACTTGGACATGGGCAATAGCTGCATTATCTGTCAGGAAAAAATGGAGATGAGCCTTTATGCAGAGTAGAAGAAAGATATCGCTCACGACTTGGTTTCAGATACGACCGGAATCTCTTGTCACTACAAGGGTATATTCTCCAGGAGAAGTACTTGGAACCAGTGCTTCGAGAGGGTTTTGCGTACTCAAACTTGACAGAAATAGTACGTCCACAAGCAGCTAGTATGTCCTCCTGAAATTCATACGAGTCGTAAGAGACATATTTAGATCCAGTCATCTCGTCTGAGGTATATCGGAAGGGAAAGCCTTTGGGCATGTTTTTTACGCAGGGATATTTCCCGGAAGATAGCCGCAAGTAAAGTTCCACTCTAGATGAATCGTGAAGCGGGGAGACTGGGACAAAGACAGAGCGGCATGATATTTCGAAGGAAGAAGTCGGGACCACTTGTGTGTTGAGATACATAGGAGGGTTTGGGTTCTTCGTTGGACGTCCATGGCGGAATGTAAGCTTTTATATCCCAATCTGTTCGTAGTAGTTTTTTGTATCCTGAAGACAAAACTCAATTAGTGCCGCCGTCCTGGTTACAAGTCGAAGATCGTTGTGATTGACCTTGAAGGATTACTATAATAAAAACAAGTGATATAACTGAGCTGACGACGTGGATAATACAAGGACCTAGCAGCGACCATCAGGACCCACAATGATTCTTGTCTCATGGGCTGCTGTCAATCATTAGCGATAGACAAAAGGCGCGCTTCAAAGAGCCTCGTGGAAGTTGACACGTGCGCATTCTCACGCTCAGCTCCCAGACATCCATTTTCATTGGTCAAGCCATGTCGAAATGCGCATCCTGACATGGAACATTGTGAGTACTCTTGTTCCCAGAATATTCTGTTGCTGACCATTGCATAGAATGGAATTCGTACAATACCTCAATACCATCCGTTAAGTCTTTCGAGTCTAGTATAGTTTTGGCGTATCAACATTAGCAATAGGTGGAATGGCCTCAAGTCACACAATGAAATTCTGGACCATCTAGGAGCAGATATAATCAACTTTCAAGGTCAGCACAAAACTTACTTTCTTAGAAGGATACTAAAATATCACAGAGGTCAAATCTACGCGTCCTGCACTCCCAAGGTCGGTTGCGGTACCTCCTTCATACGACGCCTTCTTCAGTTTTCCGATCCAAAAGTCCGGGTATTCAGGAGTAGCGACTTACACACGCTCCTCAACTGTAACTCCACTCAAAGCAGAGGAGGGTCTCAGTTATTTATTCTGTTCCAGTCGACAGCTCAAGCCACCCCTAACATCGTCCGAACGCGTGTCTAGCCCGGAGTGTTACCCCGACTCACGTGTAGCCATCGTCCCCGGAGATGCTGAGCTGTCGGATGATGAACAGGAACGCCACACGACAGGCAAACTCTTGCTCTCAACCGAGCTAAAGTCACTAGACTCAGAGGGTCGGGTGTTGACGCTTGATTTCGGCATGTTCGTGCTTATCAACGTATATTGCCCAAATGATGGCTCTGAAGAACGTCTGCCGTTCAAGAACGACTTTCATCGAGTGCTAGAGACTCGTATCAGAGCGCTTATTGAACAGGAACGGCGAGAGGTTATTCTGGTTGGTGACCTAAACGCGTGTGCTGCGATGATTGACCATTGCGAAGGGCAAATTATCGTAAAACGTGGGATAGCTGAAGGCAAGGATGGTGAAGAATGGTTTTGGGAAGAGAAAGAGGGAAGGCAGTGGCTAAGGGACATGCTAATTTGGGAAGAAGGTAGCGGTCGGAAAGTGGAGGGACGGGGGTGTTTGGTTGACGTTGTTAGGAAGTTTCACCCAGATCGAAAGGGCATGTATACCTGTGAGTAACGGCTACACTGTTGAGGGGCATTCCCAACTAATATTAATGTAGGTTGGAATACTAAATTGTCTGCACGCGATTCCAATTATGGAACACGTATAGACTACATACTGGTTACTCCCAATCTCGTACCTTGGGTCAAGGATGCCGACATTCAGCCTCAGGTGAAAGGAAGTGACCACTGCCCGGTCTACATTGATCTTTATGACGAAATAATGGGCCAAGACAGCAAAATATTACAACTAAAAGATGTTCTGTCGTCTGGAGGCGATACGCCTCGCATTGCAGCCAAGTTCTGGGACGAGCATTCGGGAAAACAGAAGTTGTTGAGTAGCTTCTTTGCTGGCAGTGGCCAGAAGGCAGCCCCCTCTGTTACATCGGGATCACAGTGTAATCTGTCGACATCAGCGGCACCGAAGCCAGTGAACGGCGCCTCGAAGGCGATTACCACTATGCCCCCGTCCTCACCTTCCGCGTCGACGTCTACATCAATAACCATTACCACTAATACGACAAAGACCATCACCAGCAACGACAATATCAACGCCAACACGAATTCCAGTCTCTCGAAAAAGCGTTCTCGTTCTCCGTCGTCGAGTACAGACATGAAGAAATCTAAAACCTCGATGAAGACATCGCGTCAGAGGACACCATCGCCCCCTCCCAGCAATAAAGTAACCAAAAAGCTGAAGTCGGGTCAGTCGAAACTGTCCACCTTTTTTACGCAACCCTCACCGTCCTCCGATGCTCCCGCTAGGGCGGACAAGCGAAAAGCAAAGCAGGAACCTTCTGGTTTTTCAAAAGCATCTGACGGTGCTGCCAATGACCCAAGCGGACGCCAATCAATTGGCAAGGGCAAGGGCAAGAGCAAAGCTCCACTCACCGTTGAACCGATAGATGTCGACCGACTTTCGCGAGACGAAGATGGTGGTGCAGAGGACGTTGAGATGGCTTCCGGTGATACAAAGCCGCCGGATTCCACTCAAATTGACGATGAAGATTACCGTCTAGCATTGGAGCTTTCTCTCTCTTCCGACCAGACCTCTGCTTCACCTTCGAGCTCACAAAGATCGGCTGGTGAGGCATGGAAGACCCTCATGGCGCCCATACAGCCGCCGCGATGCACATTCCACGACGAACCTGCGAAGGAGTTCACCGTCAACAAGCCTGGTGTCAATAAAGGGAAGAAATTCTTTGTCTGCTCAAGGTAAGCCCATGGGAATGTTGTTATCTTGAAAATTTTCTGATCTCATGGCTCTACACAGACCAGTTGGGCCCGGCTACGACATGGGGCGTGGGGAGAGACTGAGGGAGGATGTCAATCCCGAATTCAGGTGCAACTTCTTCAAGTGGAGTAGTGACGTACGAAGAGAGATGAGGAAGGGGACTTCTTGAGGATTTATACAGATTTCTTGTGTGTTCGTACGCTGTGAGTGTGCTATGTTTATAAGATGTATTCTACCGATGAGATTGAGCTGTATACTTTTGTCCATGAGCAGCACATGACCGTAGCCTGTTCCGGTTCTTTCAGTTCTCCGAGTCGCCAGGAAAGTTGTAACATCATATGTATGTATAACAGTCACGACCTTCATCTTCCATGGGAGCTTCATCCTCCCTCGGTGGAATTACTTTCTCGATGATATCATGACGATTGTGTTGCAGTCCGAACCCCGCGCCTATGAATAGCCTTTTTCAATAATTTTTACCACAACCAGAAGGCAGAACGTGGGTACTGAGGACAAGAAATGACAAAAATCCGTCTCCGACCGCTCTCCCCATTATGAAAGAGCGGGGACTCCAGTCTGCTTACATTGTACAGGACACAGGACGCTAACAAACATCGGTCTCCGATCGTCCTTCTCACCGCAAAAAACGGAGGAGTCCATGTCTGCTTACGCCACGCAGGACACTAATAAACATTCTTACAGCCGCCGGGTACCATTATATAAAGGCCTTCCTTGCTCACAAGGGCCCACGACGACTCTTATCCGTATGCAGCTATCACTTGCAATCGCCTTGACCCTTTTTGCGGTCTATTTCGTCTACAAGAAAGCAAGACGTTCTGTGATCTCGACTCTTCCTGGACCTCCTCCAAGATCTTTCCTCCTCGGTGAGTAGATCATTTCATTCTGAAAACTTTTCTCTCATTTCGCTGCAACAGGCAACCTCGAGGACGTCATGCAAAACGACGCTGGCTTGGTAAATTTTCCCCATGCATCTGCATCCGAGGGTCTTCACCTGACAATATTGATTCTGAATAGACAGATTTCGATTGGCAAGATAATTATGGAGGCGTGGTTCACTTTAAAGGCGTGCTCGGGGTTTGTTCTCTCTTTATCTGATCCGTGGGAGCTTGCTAATTAGTATTACAGTCTGACCGACTCCTCGTTTCTGATCCAAAAGCGCTGCAGCATATACTGCAGACTACGGCTTACAAGTGGAGAAAGTGGTCCGAGAGACGCCAAATCAGCCGTCTCACCTCTGGATATGGCCTTTTATGGTCAGACGGTAGGTTGGGACATCAATGCCTGCCGTCGGAAGAATGACTGGGACTTCTTTTAGGCGAGACTCACAAGAGGCATCGCAAAGTAATGCTACCGGGATTCGGAACTCCCGAGGCGAAATCATATCTGCCGTTGTTCCTTTCGTGTGCTTCCTCGGTATGTATCTGAATGCGAGTTGGTACACCTACCAACTTCAAAGACAGTGACTCAAAATTGGCTTACATTGGTAACTAGGTCACTACGAGATGGAGAGACATGCTCAGCACAGAGAGTTCTGCCACTGTCGATGTGCCCTTTTGGATCTCTCGAGCCACGTTGGATGCTATTGGGCTAGGTAGGCACCTTCCCCATAGTCTGTGTCGTAGTCCTGGCTGACATTGAAATCTAGCCGCCTTTGATTATCAATTTGGCGCGATGAACAACGATGATAATGAACTATCAAAAGCCTATCAGCAACTAGTGTAAGACAGCTCTTCGAGTAATAGCGAATCAAGACTGACGACTTTCAATACGTAGTCCCAACGCTTTAGCTCTGCCATCGAGGACAGCATTATTTCTGATGGATATCGCCAGCTTTGTCCCTGATCGTACCCTTGACTGGCTAACGGACTACGGCTGGGGCCGTAGGTTTGAAGCGATGCGCCATGCAACCGAAGTTTCGAGTAATATTTCAAAGCGAATGCTTGACGAGAAGAAGGAACATGCTGCCCAAGGGGTGTCTAGAAAAGACATTATGAGTCTATTGGGTATGACGGTACATCTGCTTTTTATAAAAGAAACGAAATCTAATCTTCTGCAGTCAAAGCAAATGCGTCAGAGAATCCGAAGGCACAGCTTTCTGAAGTGGAAATGATTTCCCAGATGCGGTATGGACTTCCGAGCTCTTGCAGGTATATTCGCTTGTCTGACGCAGGGCTGAAAATCCCAGTAATATCATCCTAGCAGGCCATGAGACAACCTCCACAACACTCGGCTGGACTCTCATGGAACTGGCCAAGAATCCAAAGATTCAAGATCGACTGCGCAAGGAAATTCGTGCCACCGAACGGATTGTGTTGGAGCGGGGAGACGCCGATTTCACTATCAAGGACCTCGATGGATTGCCATATCTTGGCGCCGTTGTGAAGGTTGGTTATTACTGCCCTCCCTTATCATAGGCTATATGAGAGCTTACGATCCAATGTAATTCAGGAGGCCCTCCGAATGCATCCAGTGGTACTCCATGTCTTCCGAGAAGCAAACGAAGACGACATACTCCCTTTGTCGACCCCGTTGACCACCAGTACAGGGAAAGTCATGACTGAGCTTCCTCTACCCAAAGGCACGAGGATAATGGTATCGATACCTGCCTATAATAGGTAACAAGACATACTACTGGCGTCGTACAGGTTGAGCTCAATTTACGTATCAGGAACAAAGAAATCTTTGGGAAGGACGCCCATGACTTTAATCCCGAACGTTGGCTAGAGCCTGGATGTGTGAAGAAAAGCGTCTCTATCGGTGTCTACGCAAATTTGTAAGGAAACTGAATATTGCATCTTACCCTGTCACTTACTTGGCTTCAAGGGCTTCCTTCTCCGCTGGGGTTCGCTCATGCATTGGTTGGCGGTTTGCGTATGTTGCTTTGAGATTTTCATGACGGTTTCTTTCACTGAAGAGGAATAATAGAGTTACTGAGCTACATGCGTTTCTCGTGGAACTCGTCAGCAACTTTGAGTTCTCTCCTACACCCAAGTTCAATCAAATACGCCGCAAGCCTTGCCTTGCAGTGTGTGAGTGTGGAACCCATGCCCTGATAACCCCCTCTTTCATGCTCAATGTTTGTTTCTACCTTCGCAGTGCCATTTGTGGAAGGAGAGCTAGAAAAGGGTTCCCAACTGCCACTGGAGATCAAGATTGCCTCGAGGGAGTGAATGGAGTTGTTGGAAGACGTTCCGAGTAATGATAGCCATAAAACAATAAAATACCGAACGTAGGTGTGAACAGAGATGCGACTACGCGCAATTTGGATTTTGTGCAGGTCCAGAAGACTGCCAAGGGCTGAGAGTAAGACCTCGCCACGCCTTGGCATAGCGTCAAAGCCGGGCTGGAGCGCTGAAGGTCTGTATCGGCCATTATAATGGCCACAACAGCAGGAATGATGCAGCGTACTCGTTCTCGGGCACTTTTCAGTTGGAGGGCATGACTTGCGTGGTGACCATGAGAATCGGAACGAAAGCTGTACTTACATACCCAGGGTGAATTGACCTGGGTTCCCGAGCGGGGGGGTATAGCCTGAGATTGTCCATGCTTGTCTATGAAACCACGAAGCGAAATGTATCACTGCAAAAGGTATGGGGTTGGAATAGGAACGCTCGCCCATTTTGAAAAATTCTACTTCCTAAACACCTCTAAGCAAACATAGTTCCGATTCCGCGTAGTGACTCCCTTCAACATTTCGCCTCCTGCGGCCTCTCACATTCTAGGAACTCTATATTCCTCATCCTGCGTCCAGCTGGGTTTAAAACCCTCTTTTCTGTAGCCAATCCATCACTTCATTCTTCCACCTCCCACCCTGTATAACCAAATGTCTGGATCTGATTGTGTGTATCCTCATTTTCGTCGCCTCAGAAGTGTTGGCAGGGAAAAGACTCGACGAGATGTCCCGAGCCAGGGCATCTATGTCTCCTTCAACATTTCTGACATTGAGCAAATGTCTCGTCCCCGCATTACGAATGTCGGTGTAGACTGGGAGGTTGCTGTTTGCATTTCGGCGGATGAGGTAGGGGAGTTGTTTGAGTGGCTGGATAGACGCGGTGGTGGGTGAGGCCATCGTTACTGGAGTGAAAAGGTGTAGTTTCTGGCTTGCTCGCTCGAGTGCCGCGTCCGTGCGCGAGCAGATACTGACCAGGGATGAGATTGAGGTAAGTGGTGAAGGTGAGTGTCGAGGGAAAATAAAAGGCGCCCAAATTTCACCTCGGGCGCTAGCCTTTGAAAATTTTGCTGGCTAAACGGTGCAATTCACAGTGGGATGCTCTTCATACAGTGCTATAGTTTTATACTCTACAGGCAGGGGTACAATCACCCTTCAGACTCAGTCATCGTGACATCCGCACTACCTACTTCTGACCTAGGCCTTTTAGTTTGTCTTCCTTCGTCAGCCTTTACATTGCCTGCCTCCTGCGTTCCTTTGACCTCGCCTCCTTCCAACATTCGCTTTCTCTCAGCAACCGCCATTTTACTCCTCGTTTTACCTTCCTCCTTCTTCCCTTTTCCTAAATCTCTTGTAATGCCTTGCGCTCGCTTTTCTTGTTTTTGTTTCGGCTTGCCCTCTTCGACATCCTCATCACCTTCACCATCTTCTCCGCTACGGTTGTTTTTGGGTAGTGAAGTCAAGGAAGAATATAGGTTGAGGGCGGAGAGGTCTGTTGACGAAGCTAGACAAACAAATCATAAATGAGTGTCTGCACGCCATGTACTATACAGCGAACGCACCTGGGAGGAGACATTTTGAGTTGAGAGTTTCTAGAATGGATCTGGTAGGAACGGGTAGGCTGTCTAGTGATGGCTCGGTGACCTAACCATAGTCGATCAGTTGAGTCAGCGAGCCGCGCGAACGGCCACTTACAGTTCTATCGTTATTAACTTCGGCTAACCTCACAGGAACAACAATCGAAGACGACGGTGTCGACGTAGGAATAGTTTTCCCATCCCAAGACACACGAGCCCTCGTCAAAGTGACATCGACCGTTGCCCAGATCAAACCAGAATCATCGACTATAAAGTCCAGCACTGGATGGTCAAGCGAAAGAGCTTGTACAGCCGACGGTGACGAGGAAGATGAAAATTCTGTGACGAAGATGGCGCTTGCGCTACAAATGATTAATGTCGGTCATATACCGGGGCTTAGATTATGTGTAAGGACCGCACCCAACAACGCTGAACACAATGAATATGTTGCCATGACGCTCAACAGTGCTGATTTTGTGCACAACGAGAATCGTTTCCCCAGGGATCTGCTCCTCGGACTGCCCTGGAGCAGGACTCTCCGATACCTCTTCATCTGGAGTGGCCGTACCATCTGCCATGGACTCGTCGGCATCTGGACCTGCATTTGCATTCTGTCTCGCCTTCTTCCTGATATAAGGTTGCACCGTCACCTGAATGTACTTTTTGACGGAATCCAGAATAGGTATGTTGAATTTCAATTGACCCGAGAACCAATCCCAGACTTTGAGTTCGGGGTCGCCGCCTCCAGAAATCAGCAGTGAAGGTTGTGATGGTGGTATATGTAGACACGAAATGAATCTATACAAGCAGATGAAGATGTGAAAGGGTGAGGATAGGAGCAAAGACAAACTGTGAGCATCCTAAGCAATAGGTCTCGATGATGTATCCTTGAGGATACCAGCTGACACGAATATGTTCGTCTCTGTCGGTGGTGATGATATACTTCTCATCCTGAGTGAGTAAAAGGGAGGTAAGCATCGATGTATGTCCGAGAATAAGGGTTCCATTGGAGGGATTGACATGAGATGCAGTGGAGTCTCGAGGATGCGGAGGATTTTCCTTCTGTCTCTGTTTTTTGGACTTTTTCTTCTTCGAAGTGTCGGCTTCCAGTTCTTGCTCTGATTCAGATTTGGTTTCGGGAGCAGATGCATCAGCAGCTGATGCTTCTGAGGTAGCCATTGTATCTGGCTTTGAAGGATGTAGAGTGTAACTATAAGAAAGATGTAAGTGTTTGACTAACGCAGGTGCGGTCAAAAAAATGGACACCTGAATACGTCGCCGAATTTGTCTGCCACGACAATAGTTTGATCGTCTGCAGTAAAGCATGCACTCATGGGTCTTTTAGGAAGTTCCCTGCGAGAAATGTCAGATAGCACTAAAACGGTGGCAATCGCCACACCTCTCGTGAAGCAACTCCAATCCTTCCAATTTCCATACTTTTAATTTCTTGTCGTCACCAAGGGTAAGAAAATGCCTTTGGAGACTATCAACAGCAATGTATCTGATAGGCCCAGACTTGGAGAGTGAATTTTTCACGTCGGCTGAAGCATTGATGGTCGAAGAGGTGACATTCCCAATCCTGAATCAGAAATTGAGCTCAATCAAGCAATTCTTGAACATTTTGTCACATACTGCGCGTCGATAAGCTGAATGTGTTGACCACTAGCAACAAGCAGGGTTTTAGTACCATTGAAAAGCAGGATTGAATGAGGAAGATAAGAGTCGGTCATCAGGAGAGTCAACGCGAGATTGGCGAAGTCGCGCCGGCCTCGGGGAATAGTTCCTCAACTGTACCACCATCACCATGAGTTTCAAGAAAAGGTGAGTATTTATCTCTCTCAATTCCACAGTTTCTTATACTGCTTTAGCAAATTAGACCTTCTCGTCCGTGTCAGATACTCAAATCCTCTTCCACCTCCACCATGTCCGCCAAAACTCCTCGAAATACCCACTAATCCCATGCGTTATGCTCGTCCAGAGTTCATCAATACCCTCGCAAACAATACCCCTTTACCAATGATTGTCGATGCTGAATGTGGCATGCCGTTGGATTTAGGGAAGTGGGAGTGTCTTTGGGAAGAGAATGCCGATGATTCAGGTGCGTTTGCACGCTACACAAACCTTCTCATACTAACGCAGAGCAACTTAGCATTGAACCCGGATCTTAATAACCTACCAAGACTCGACCCTGCAGACGAAGTACTCGCGTTCGACCCAGCTGGCCCATCAAGCGCATTTACCAACGGACACCATGCCGGTACAGGTACACCCATGTCTGGTCCCGCTTTAGGCTCGGTTCCGTGGCTACGAAAGACCGAATACACAAGTGACCGTGCACAACGGGGGGCTGCTGCAGAACCGTGTGTTAACGTGTTCAATAAATTTTCCCCGCATCATTAACCAAATATTCAGAAAGCAAGCCGTACTCGCACCTATAGACATCTCTCGAAACGCACAAATTCGTGACATTGAGGCCTCCTTCGACGCATGCAACGCCAATTTCTCACTCGAGTCACTCCGACACCCCAATAAACCAAACGTCGTAGCAGAAGAGTCGTATGAGATATTACCAGACAGTGATATATGGGCGAACCAGTATGATCTCTTCCGATTCTCGGAAAGACCTGGAGAGAGGCCTGTAGATGTGAGTTGACTTCTGTTTATCCTACGAATACCTCTCAACTGTGTCCCAAATTCACAGCAAGACGATCCACGGTTAGACTGTGCAGTCCTCCGACCGATGATATCAGACCACGATTCATTCTTGGCTTACTACTTAACACCAGACGATGAAATGACCCTCAAATTCAAAGATATGAGACTATCACTTCAACCCTACGAAGTATCCGAAAACGGCGAGGTGCCTTCTCCGTTACTTCTGCCATTCTTTTCTTTTAATTCCCACTTTAGGAAATCGAATTCCGCTTTGTCCGAGACTATGAGACTATCAAAGTCGAACAGGATGTATCTAATGAATTCTTGTTGGTGATTGACGATGGTGCAAAAGACGAGTCGGACGATGTATTCGATGACGACGACCGACCGCGTCACCGTGTAAAGGGTGCTTATTACAAGAATATTGAACGGAAGATGACGTTGAAGAAGAAGCGAGCATATGTATGTTCTTTTCTTCGCAACTTGTTTCTAGGCTGTGTACTCACGGTTTCTGAAGGGCTACGAGCAATACGAAGATAAGTGGGAGATTATGCGTGTAACGCATGCACCCATGAGTAAAGAAGAGGAGGATGAGAGGGATGAAGCTCTTGCAGAGGTCAACGACCCGTTATACTTAATGCGTGCTGATGTGGACGCAGAGGGTGATGTGGAGGTGGCAGAAATGACAGAGGTAGCAGCATCCGGAGATGCAGAGATGCAGGACGCAATGTGATCTTGGTAGTTTGATGCGTGATTTACGATTCCGCTGTTGTTGTAGTTGTCAAAACCTGAGTGTAGAGTAAGGGTACTATCCGTGAGAATGTCAACTACACAAGGCTACGTGGTGAATACCAGAGTCATTAGAAATCAAAGACATTGATAGTGATGGAGGTACGATTGGCACGCTTGAGCAAAGTAACCAAAAAAGCAAGAGATGCATGAAAGTCCGTGATCAAATTAAAAAGCTCCGTCAAAACGCCTCTGCCTCACCCCCATATCCTTTCGGCAGGTCTTTAGCATTCACGTGCGGAAGGAGCGACTTGCCGATGGTGTGTGAGCCGGTGCCGACTACAGACATCTTGGCAAGCGTAGCAGCAGGGAGGAGAGGTTTGAAGATCCAGAAAATCCAGGTGAGATATGAGGGAACGTTGACGAAGAATTTCTTGTACTGGGGTAATTCAAGGAATATCAGAGGTAGCGTCACTGTAATGGTGAGGTGGTACTAACCAGAAGCTCAGGATAGTGACTGGAGAAGATACTGCTGGCCTCTGAAGCTGCGTTCTTTGAGTTGGCATCGCGACTTGACATGGAAACACCTTCGTAGTCTAAGAACACGTTCAGCGGCAATTACTAGATAGGACGTATAAGAAGCCTACCATGGATTTGAATCATTTGATCTACAGTCTCAAAATCAAGTTGCTGAATGCTCTTCTCCATGAATGCAACCCGCCATCTGAGGATGCAATGAGCCATCCATAAACCAGAAGCAACGTTTCACCTACCTCAAGAATCGCTGAACGTCACCGAAGACAGCCTTAATGTCTTTGTTTCCTCCGTAGACATTGTAGCTGCAGATGTAAGATATCGGCAGGGATGGAGGTTAGCGTAGACTTACACGACCGGCCGCCCTTCTTTGTCCTTGCCATAGATATAGCCAAGCTTCCCGAACACGTCGTCAGGGAACTGTTCCTTGCATGCGGCGTCCACGTTGAACTCGTCACGCCATCTGAGAGTGGCGATAAACATATCCTTGGCTGCAGTAGGGTTGAGATTCCTGGGCCGATTGGTTCAAAATCTCGTGATACATGGGCAAAAGTGCTCACCTAGCCCTCAAGAATTTCATCAGAACGACACTTGTTCGCGCATCGAGAGGATTGGTTGGGACAATCTTTACTCCCCACAGTGTTATGGGTGTGGTCTTGGCGTCTGCCTTCTGGTCGTACGCAGCTGCGAACATTTCCGGGAGTAATTTCTTAAAGCAGATATATTTCAGTATTAGCCAGGTCAATTCAAGGGATGATACACGCACCCGGAACTCTTTCAACGCGTTCCATTCGGCTTGAGTGAACCGTTCAGTAAGTGCATTCTGAGGCTCCTCCGCTTCTTTGGCTTTCACGTCTATCTTTGAAGCATCAGCAGCTTTGGCTCCAGTCTCTGCTGCTGGTGCTGTTGTTGGGGCTGCCGGGGCAGGAGTTACAGCAGATGCTGCGGTAGGAACAGCAGCTGGCTGGGGTGCAGCTGGCTCGCTGGCCTTCACAGTTTCGTCCTTGACACCATCTTGAGCGACTACGGGTGCTGCGGGGGCAGGCTCAGATGCAGTTGTGGTCTTTGTGGGCTCGGTGTCGGACATGATGAACGTTGGTGAGAGTCACTGTGAGAGATGGAACACGTTGGTGGGGATCAGACGAGGTAACTGTTGTCAGATAAGATAAGTAAGCCATTTGATCGGACTTGTCATGATTCACGCGGTTCTCGGTCTTTCCACAACATTCACTTGCGCAACTCGTGTATTGCAATCCAAAAGGTGAAATCATAAAATATGCTAAAATGTTCCAAGAAAGTCAAAATCTATCGTTTACAGACTCACACCCGTCTTTGGCAATTCCATGACTTCCACTCTGGTGTCCACCACACCCTGTTGACCCTCTTTGTCCTCCTCCAGGGCAACCTCCATCGCACTATCTGTATCAACGCCATAAAATACTGCTCTAAGCTCTCTGCATGCATCCTTGTACATCCCTTCGATCTTTGGGTCCCACTTGAGTGGATTGGGTGTCTTGTCGAACGCATGCGCTACCCCCATCACCTTCTTGTACACGACCTTCTTCCCAAAGTCATTCACCAGTCTCTCGTAGAAACGCTCCCCTTCAGCCTGCAGCTCATCCCACTCGCACGTATACAAGACGATATTCTCCGGAAGATCTTTGATCATTGGGTCTGGAGCGATGCCTGGACTCAACCATGGCGAATGAAGATCGACTCCGTGCGCAGGGTACAAGTAACTTGAATCGAATAAATTCGTGAAAAACTTGGGTAGATCCTTATCCTTGCGGACATTGGTCTTCCGACGTTCTTCTCGAGTATTTGTGTAATCGACTGAGGGATACCACGCCGCGATTGCCACTATGGTACCTTGGCGAATGGAACTGGGACCGGGCCCGCCCTCTTCAGGCTTATTCTCCTGCTTTCTCCGCAAACGATACTCCTCAGCAAGCATAATCGGTACGCTGAACGACATATTACCGCCAGCGGAAAACCCGCTGAACGCGACGCGATCCGGATCCAGCCTGAGCTCGTCGGCATGATCAATGATGTATAGCGCTGCGTCTACTCCATCCTCTATTGCCGTCGGGAATGGATATTCGGGTGCAAGCCTATAATCAACGGAGACTACCACTGCTTCTGCATAATCCACGACTGCTCGCGCCCAACGCGCATCGTCTGTCGCCCGTCCGATCGTGAATCCTCCACCATGGAAGTTGATGACGACTGGGTATATTCTTTCCTCCTTATCGTACGATTTGGGGAAGTAGAAGTGAAGAGGAATCTTGCCGTTCCGCGACGACATACGTGACGGAATGGATATTGTACGACTGGGAGATGGCGCAGCTGGATTCGCCATGGCGTGCATTCGCATCCCAATGTCCATCAGATTCCTCCACATCACCGCCTCCATTTGCAGTGCCCATCTCGGTCGACGTCCTGGCATTTCGTGGTGGGGGGGATGAGAAGCCAAGGAGGAGCAGAGCGTGAATGAAGTATGTATGTACTGAGCTCGACGTTCTATGATTTAGAAATGATGTCACTGCTTGTGAACGACAAGTTGACAGGCCACAGCAAGGACGTCCATTCTTGGCTCACTCACTTCATGGGGCTAATTCTTTCCACTGATCCCTCTATATTTTGATGAGTTCTCTCGAGCTACTGCGGGATTCACACTCAAGTTGCACCAAATCGGATGTCAATCCTGTTGATGTGTCTATAATATAACGATACAAGTCTTCTAACTATACAATACAGTGATGGAATCGACGCTGATGCCAGGAGGTCTGCATCGAACGGGACATATTTTAGAATTGACGCCCTTTGTAGCACCGAAACTAACGCTCGTACCTTTACACGACAGGGTCCTGTGTTGGCTTGATGTCACCGTGACCACCTCCAGTATTCTAAAAAGGACCATTTAAACATCTGATCAGGAAGAACAGTGGAGCGCACTCACCAGCTGGATTCCGGTTGGCGACAGCAGCTCTTTTCGCAGCACCGGGGTTTTCGGCCCTCTTTGCCAGTCTATCTTGTTCGGCCTGTTCGACCTTGTTCACGTCGAGTTGCATCGTCGCGCCCTTGGGGAACTGGCCGACTTTCTCGCTACCGACAAAGTTTTGGTTCATGATGAAATGTGTTGTGTTGGTTGAGTGTGGGTCAGTGAGTGATATTTGCTTGTGGTCGTTACTGTCCAGAAGGGTGCATCATTATATCTGGGAGGTAGATGGACTCGCGGGGTCGAGACATACAATTGACGTCATCATGATGTAGAATATGTGTATATATCAGGGCATATGAGGTCTATATGAGGTTGACGGGGAAGGCGAGTGTGGAGCAGAGTGAATGGAATGGTACTCACATCACAGCCAGGTTCGGCTGGAGTCAACACCCTTTATATACAATGATCACGGATTACTGCAACGAGAAGAGTATACATCTACATCACGCCGCGGTCGCGAATCCTGCGAGCAAGGCATGAATATTATAGTATTGACCCATGGAATACAAAACGTCCGGGGAGAGACCAAGAACATTGTGTTCGGAACGGCTGAGGCTATTAGATACCGTCCAATTAGCCGCTTCCGGACACCTAACTTTAACCTGGGCCGAGGAGGGAACGATTAGACCCTCCTGAAGGACCCTTACAACGTCTGCCTTCTTCGAAGCAACTGTCATCTTGGCCAGGTGAAGCAAGGAGATTGCTGAGCGAGGCTTGTAATCCTCAGAACCGTCCGGAATTACATTTTCCAATTCAATCTTCTCCAACGACAGAGACCTCTCCAGCATTCCAAACAACTGCTGACACGTCGGCGCATGAGTAGACGGAAGCCCACATAACCTTAGGCTAATCAACCCGTTACACGATTCCCAATCCACCTTGACACCCTCTAAACTCAACCTTCGTACGGCTGGTAGCTGCAAACACGACAAATCTATGTGAGCAGCGATGGAAGGAATCCGCAAGTTCAGTGCCGTGAGGTTGTTCAAGGTGATAACGTCGCCTGTGTCAATACTGCGGAATAACGCGAACATGCTGTCCGGGAAAAGGATGGCATCGATAGAGGATATTCGGTTCATATGCCGCTCGATAGACTCCTCGTAAGATTTTAGTGGCGATATAGCGACTAGGGCGATTTGGGCGTCTTTGGAGCGCGTTAGGAACTCGGAGGCATACGCGGTGTTACAGAGATCAATGGTGGTCCATAGACTGGAGGTCTGGAGAGCCAGTAAGCGCCACTGACGGCAGACTTGGGCGAATGCCATTACGTGACAACAGCCCCGGCGCGTGTTGGGGTGTGTGCGTCGAGCGCACAGGGATAAGATACGGAGGAGGATTTCGGGAGGAAGGATGGCTATGGGAGCTAGAATATTGAGTTCGGTTCGGATATGTGATAGTTGCTCAATGAGTCGAGCTTCCTCTGCTAGTAGAACGGAGCGTTGAAGGACATCCATGGAATCCAGCTTGATATTGAAAGATCAGCGAGCGAAACTTGTTTCTGTAGTGTTTTGACTCACCGGGGCAAATGAGAGCGGACAACTCGGTTACAATGGTAGGAGAAAAGATGGGCAATCGAGACAGACTCTTAAATATCCACTGTTTAGATATAAAGTAGATGGGTGTACAGCAGGAGATCTGAAATGTGTGTACCGATCAACTGGCTTCGCGCACCGTGTTCTTCGCACCAGGAAGAGCTTAATCCGTTCATTATCACACGGCGTCTTTAAACCGAAGTAGCTGGGTCCCCCGAACTGTCCTTGGACGGACAACTGGAATGAATGATTCTGATATTCGGGCAGGGTAGTGGAGACTCTGCAATGACCCTGGGAGATTTGAGCACAGTCATTATAAGTGCCGAGAGGGATTCGACAGGACAAGTTTGGTTTGATTATGTCCATAGGTACTTATACAGCTCCGATCGTGACATTGATTCCTGAAAGTTGAACGTAATGATGAGACCTGAAGAACTGGAAGACCGATTGACCTACAGCTCATGATATTTCCCGTCTCGTATCTTTATCAACACCTTGCATACCATCCTGAGTTTCGTTCCTCAGATTGCTCCCCGTCGTCGACTGGTCAATGAGAGTTTTCGACGTGTCCGGTGTGCCATATCCTCCGGAAGACGTTGCTAAATAACGTATCAGCGCCTCTTTATAAATCTCCGAAGGAGAGCGAGTACTATCACCCGATTGAGGAGGATAGTTCTTGGTCGCTTCGTCGAGACTCACACCTGACTTGGCGATAGCTAGATACAAACGAAGTCAGTACCACAAGTGCTTGGTAGAAATTTATGGCAACAGGGTTCACAGTCATCAACCAGCGTGTCCTTATAGCCTTGATTCCGATATTCGTCACTCATGGTGCTTGCGTTGCGGGTAGGTCGAGGAAAGGGGAAGTGGCCACACTGACTACCCAGGAAAGGAAAGGAAAGGGCAGGGAAAGGGTTAGGGTGCGTGCATGATGAAAATAATGACGCCAGTGGTGACAGACGACTTCGCATTGACCTAGGCGCCAGCACATGATTTTCTCGGACTGGAGAGCTGAGAGACATGATCAAGCCCTTCCTTAAATACCTCAATGCATCTACCAGAACACATCGCAAGACCATAGTCTTTATGCATTGGATTTAGCTCAAAGTGCTATAACTTCGAAAACCGATAAACATTGCTCTTCGACTCAAAATTCTCCCAGCAACTCTCAGCAGCCACAACTGTTTTGTGCCAAACTCAAGCAATTTTCAGCCCCCTCCCAATCCTCCATTTAGCGGTTACAAACCTTATGCTTGGGAATCAAGAAGCAAGTCACTGGCACATACGTTCGAAGAGAATGATATCACGCATCCGAACGTGTGATGCTTCTCTTATGCCAGGTCATTCAGCTTGGAGAGTGAATGATCCTGAATCGCTACAACAAACGGGAGTAATATACATCACATCATGGTCGCAACTCCTGCCAGTATGGTACGAGTATTGTAGTATTGCGCTATGGAATATAAAACGTCTGGGGAGAAGCCAGGGTCAATGTATCCGGAAAGGTTGACGTCGCTGGGTACTGCCCAGTTAGTTACTGCCGGGCACCTAATCTTTACCTGAGTCGAAGACGGAACAATGATACCCCCCTGGAAGACCCTTACAACGTCTGCCTTCTTCGAACCAATTGTCATCTTGGATAGGTAAGGTAAGGATATTGGTGGACGAGACTTGTAGCTTTCTATATCCACCGGGACTGCATCCTCCAATTCCACCTCCTCCAAAAACGGAGATCTTTCCAGCATTCCAAGTAGCTGATGGTACGTCGGCGCATGTGTAATCGGAAGCCCACACAGCCTTAAACTAATCAACCCGTTACACGACTCCCAGTCCACCTTAACGCCTTCCAAACTTAACCTTCGTACAGCTGGTATCTGCAAACACGAGAGATCCACGTGTCCAATGATGAAGGGAGTACGTAGGTTGAGCTCCGTGAGGTTATTCAAGGTAATAACGTCATCTGCATCGATGCTGCGGAATAACGCGAGCATGCTATCTGGGAAAAGGATAGCGTCGATAGAGGATATTCGATTCCTATGCCGCTCGATAGACTCGCCGTAAGATTTTAGCGGCGATATAGCGACTAGGGCGATTTGGGCGTCTTTGGAGCGCGTTAGGAACGTGGAGGCATACGCAGTGTTACAGAGATCAATGGTGGTCCATAACTTGGAAGTCTGGAGAGCTAGTGAACGCCATTGGCGGCAGACTTGGGTGAATGCCATAACGTGACGACAGTATTGACGCATGATGGGGTGTGTGCGTTGAGCACATAAGGATAATATATGAAGGAGAATTTCAGGGGGAAGAACGGCTATGGGAGCCAGAGTATTGAGTTTTGTGCGAATTATTGCCAATTGCTCAATGAGTTGAGCTTCCTCGGAAAGTAAGATGGAACGCTGGTGCTTATCCATGGACTCGGCTGCTTGATATTAAGAGATTAGCCAGTGAGATCTATTCTGTAAAATTCCGGCTCACTGACGCGAATGAGAGCAAAAGATTTGACGATAGACACGCTGGAGGGACGAAGAAACCGAGGGTACACTATAAACCGATCAGGATTATAACTAAGACTTGAAATATGCGCGTACCAATCAAGTGGCCCCGAGTCTAATCCGTTCATTAGGCCAGCTTCCAGCCGAAGAGTGACACCATCGTCCCCGAACCTGTCCTTTGGAAGACATCTACGATTAATAATGCTACTGCTCGGTTCAACGAAGGTAGTGGAATATGGCGGAGCTGCTCAATAGATGAACCTGGCAATAATAAACCCTAAAGCGATTTGGCGAGTTTCCTACGGCTGAACGTGTCGAGAGCTTGAGGAGAGCTTGAAGTTGGATACACTCACCACCCATGAACTGGTACCTCTCGCCTTGCAGATACGTCAGCACCCTATTAATATTAGCATCCTAATGCTCACATTTCAGATCACCTTCCGTCGTTGACTGGCCGATGAGCCTTCGCTATGCTTGTGCCTAGTCCACCGGAAGGCATTACTGGAACATTGTATTGGATCTCGTCACCCATCTAGGAGGAAGGAATCACGCACAACTATCTAATTGAAGAATTACCAGATTCGACATCTTTGAGATTGAGATGTGTATCGTTGACCGATAGCTGGGGAGAAAGTTGTGAGATAAGATAAGATTCCACAGTCGACTGCCATTTGTTCGCAAGTCAACTTTTACCTGGACCTCGCCTGGACCTAATCTTCATACAATGGGGACCAAAAGCAGCAACCTGCCACAACTCGAAAATAGACGGATACCACTCTTCGGTCGCAACGCAAGTTCTCTCAAACTATCACCTGACATCTCTACTATCCTCTTACTTTCTCATCTGGAACTTGCACAAAGATGAGATAGTCCTTTCGCGATGGACAAGATATATATATTTATACTTAGGTTGCCGGAGGCTGGCCGAGTGGCATGGGCTGGGTGAGGTGGGTGATAATGTCCCGGCCAAGCCTGAGCGTTCAAGCCTGCCCAGAGGTGAGACTGGCACCCTGGAGTGACTCAACGCTGAAGGGATGTGGTGGGTGGGCAAAAAGAAGGAAACGAGGAGGTGAGGATGTGGTAGATGGACGCGGAAGTCGAGATGTGCGACCTCGGCAAGACCTCGGTCCGGTGAATGTGTCCATCTACCACGTGACTATCTCATCCTCCGATAAGTCTTCGCGAGCTCAGACTTATCTCGGGACTATATAGCACTATATAGCATGAATAGTCAAATAGTACGCACAGGCAACCTGGGTACTATATAGCAAGGCCTCCTACTACCCGAAGGAGCGATCGACTACCTGGCACTATATTGTACTATATAGGACCTCGGCGAGCCCTCAAAATTGGCGAACAGAAACACCCAGCCAATCCTGGAGCTCGGGCCAATTCAGGTTTCCGACTGTGTTCCAACCATGTTTCACCCTGTTCTCCTCATCCAGATTGCCTGTATGGATTTACCGCCTTTTACCGCCTGCTACCCGCCCTTTCTTGTCGTTCGAATCATTGCCAGTCAGGGTCACATTCAACTTGTTACTACGAATGCGAGGTTACATGAATGTATAATAGGTACTATGGAGATGTGTTGGGTGAAACAAGAGAGAGGAACGACTAAGGAACGTCAGCATGATTGTCGATTTCCGCGGCGGTGCCAGACTCGTCATCAATGCCAGCAGCAGACCTACATAGGTACTTTAGCAGAGGATACACATAACTTGACGAGGCTCTAGTTGTAGGTTCCTGAGGGTCTTTATATTCTTGTCCATAAGCTTCATAGGTGGCCCACGCATCAGTATCCATTGAAACCCGGGCTGGTAGGAGACGCACCTTTCTTCCTCCAGCTCGGTTTTCACAGTTGATACCTCTCTGACTTTACCTGGAGAGTCGGTCCCTGTAACCATCGCTAAGCCAGTGGCACAGAACGAAAATCGACAGGAACATACCGCTATCCCTCCGACTGACATACATGCTAATCTGTCACAGTTTCACCACTAAGTTGGTATCTGCAGGGGGGAAATCGAGTCGAGTTGATGGGACAAAAGAAATGATGATATTCGATTTTATGTTGAGGCCTGGACCAGATTTCGCGTTTGTCGAGCTTCAAGTTCCAGATGTCAAGGAGAGAACATGCGGCTCGGAGTGTAAAATTGGTTCCGAGATCCGCTGCACGGTCGTCACCTTGATCGATATTTGACCAGTACCGTCGTCTACTATATAGTACACTGAATTTCCAATGTCCTCCGCATTGCCGGCCAAAGTGAGCTCCAGTTCTATCTGGTACTATCTGACTATCCATGCTATATAGTAGGGGGGCTACTATTTCACATCAAGTTGCAGATGGCCTATCTTCTGTGAACTCTCCCATGTTATACTCAGGTCAATCTCAGCCTCGCATGATTCACCGTAATCAATATCCTTCAAGTCATGGTCACGGATCGTTCAGGCCCACAAGGCAGATTTCCTCCAATCCGCCTCTGCTGCCTTCAGTCCGAGGAAATGATTACACGCGTCTTGACGAGTGCGTAACACTCCTCTCGTCTTCTGAAAAAGTGCCGATGCGTCTTGGGCAGCCGACCTCAAGGACCGCGTTTTGGAGAAGAGGCCCAGAATATTGAGCAAAACTGAGGACAACCTCGCGGTCGATTAACAGATTCTGGGGTTGGGTATCAACACCGTCCTCGTGGGCAACCGCAACAAGGATACCATCCTCAAAGTCCTTTGGTACCCATCCAAAATGTTTTTGAAATTGGTCTCTCCTATCCTCAAAACTATGTCGCCATTCAGTTTACCGAACAACCTCTCGCTAATCAACCCAATCTTTATCAAGACCAGCCATTGGTACGTGGCGCGCCCAAACTTCCCCCGAACGCGCTCACGCGGCCCTACATCCCTGAAAAGGGCCATTTACAGCAAGGATTCATGCAATCCACTGTTTACGACAGCGTCAATGTTTCTCAAGAACTATATCGCGCACTCATTCAAGACCCACCTTACCAGCTTTGCGTGATGTCAACTCAAGACTGGTATTCCGTATGGTCAAGCAGAAACTCAGTATCAAGACACTCATGATCATCTGTATTACAGTCATCAAAGCGCGGACGCGAGCGACTTGAATCAAAACGAGAGCAATATGGTGGTTCCGAAAGAGGCATAGAACGCGAAATACGACCCGTTTTGTCTTTACCAAGTGAAGACAATTTCACTGACAACATTTTCGCGACAGCAGATCGCGCCAAGCTGAAGGAAAAACCATCCGGGAAGAAATTTCATCACCCCGCTAAAGTCGCAAACGTGGGGACAAACGAATCTGTTTTCACATTCCTGCTGTAAGCATCCTTATGCCTGACCTTGTTCTATCGGTACTATAATAGAGAAATTCGAAAACTTTCCCGAGGACATTCCCAGCCAGCGGAGAATTGCGGGCAACATCGTTCAACAGGTATATGCTGAAAAACCTTCGGCATGGTACCTTGAACCCATCATCAACAAAACAAAAATCAAGGTGGTTCCTATAGCCAGGAATCCCAAAGGTCACGAAGGTCTTCAGTGGGACATGTTCATGATACATTTGGCTAAAGCGACCTCCTTATGGTACCATGTTAGTTGAATATCCCCTGGAGTGCTAGCCTTGCTAAAAGGGAACCGTGCAGGCAAACACAGGAAATCCCAGATACCTTGTTCGCATGATGAAAGTTGCACAGTTCATGTGTGTGCTCTTTGACGCTGGCCACTTCAAAGGAGAGAAAATTAGTGAGTGGTTATTGGATCTGGCGGTTAATTCGGAAGTGCATCCATTCCGATTTTCAATCATGAGGATGCTAATTCTCACAAGGATGTGGGACGGCATCTGCAATTCTTGGGGACGGCCTGTTGCCCGACCGTTTGCCACCGTCATTTTCTGTTCTCTCAATACTCAATGTACTCCTATTTCTCGTTCACTGTGTACATCAGCTGCACATGCTAACGAACAACTATCAATTCCCGTCTCTCCGAGTGACCTCAAACGTGGGCCAAAAAATGGCGGTGTGACTGGTGTGAGAATTTGATTTATTTAATTTGTAACCTCAATCAGGGTCCGGACTCCGACACATCCAGTGCTGGCGTTGTCGCAAAGATCCAAAGGGCGGTGACCAAATTTGCGCCTTTCCCTTTCGCTCCACTATCTACTCGAGCCCAAGCTAGCCTGGAGGCTCTCCTTTTTTTTCTTATATTTTTATCGTACACCGCTCCTCATCCATTAATTCGCCCATAAAACATGCTTCATCATCAACATTGGTCAATCGACGAGAAACGAACGGGATTAAAGGACAAAATATGGGGCTCGGGTGCGCCATTACTACCTGTCGCTGAGAAAAGTTGGAATAGCATCGACGAGAAGCACGGGTATAGAGACACTGCTGGTTCCTTCACAAGTCGAGCCTACGCGCGAATGCGTAGGCTCGCTTCACGATACTGGACACAAAGACGAGCAGCACCTATAATGACGGCCAAGCCATCCTTAACCTCGACACCGTTGTCGGCGGCAACCTCCAACCTTCGATTCGTGCTCTTGTGTGCACTTTGGTACACATCGTCGGCGTTGTCATCCAATACTGGCAAGGCCATTCTCATCCAGTTCCGATACCCTATAACCTTGACCTTTGTCCAATTCGGCTTCGTGGCATTCTATTGCCTATTATTCATGTCCCCAGTAATACGATTCTCTCGGCTTCGCACTCCCACCAAGGCAATATTGAAGGATACGTCGGTGATGGGGATGTTTCAAGTTGGAGGGCACATCTTCTCAAGTATTGCAATTTCACGCATTCCCGTCAGCACCGTTCATACCATCAAGGTACGAGCTATTGTCCCCTAGTCATTCCTACTTCCTCATTGAATTCCCTAGGCACTCTCACCATTGTTCACTGTTGCTGCTTATGCGCTACTCTTTGGTGTCAGTTATTCAGCCAAGACATACACCTCCCTACTTCCACTCACCCTTGGAGTCATGCTGGCATGCTCTTTTGACGTTTCGGCTTCCAATGCAGTCGGCCTACTCGCTGCATTTGGCTCTGCCATTGTCTTCGTGAGCTCCAATATCTTTTTCAAGAAGATTATGCCTTCAAATGCGGGAGGCGGCCAAACCTCTCACAAGTTAGACAAAATCAATCTGCTCTTTTACTCCTCCGGCACGGCATTCCTGCTCATGATCCCGATTTGGGTCTATTACGACCTTCCCGCTTTCCTGTCGTCCTCAACGACCATTGCCCATCCCCATCAGGGTCACAACACTCCCCACTCCGTTACATACTACTTCTTCATGAACGGGACTGTCCACTTTGGGCAGAATATCATCGCGTTCATCATTCTCTCGTCCACATCACCCGTCACCTACTCTATTGCGTCTCTTATCAAGCGGGTTGCCGTCATCTGTATCGCTATCGTATGGTTCAACCAGACAGTGCACCCTGTACAGGCGTTCGGGATCTTCTTGACGTTTGCGGGATTGTACATGTACAACACGGCGAAGAGTGACGTTGAGCGAGGCGAGAAGAAGATGAGAAGGGTGGAGGCCGTCAAGGAGATGATGTTGCCATCAACCAAGGCGGATGCTAGGATGATGTCTGGAGATGAGACCCCTCCTCCCGAGTTCGAAGAAGTTGTCGGTGGGACAGCAGAGACGACCGGAACTGGCATTGGATCTAATGCTGCCCATCTGTATGGCAGGCCTCACCATGTACACCCACCACCGTTGTCGGTCAAGATCACACCACCCAATTTCAGCAATGTGAAGATCTCACCTACGAGGGAACCACGTTCGCCTCATGATAGTTACCCATCCCCGCCGCCCTCGTTGGACTCGCCTCCATCTCAGACGGTGGCACTTGGAGAGGCACGTAACGGTGGTTTCTTCCAATACGATGCGAAAGAGCATAGCTATGGCCAACCTCCGCGGACAGATACCCTGGCTTAGTTTGCATATTTATATTCTATTTCTTTACCAGCCTAGTACAGTACGACGCTGGGGTTATAAACTAGATGTGGACTTCTCAACTGGATTTTTTCATTTCAATTCCTGTGTTGTTTCAGCAAAATCATAGTACGCATTTGAATGCACCTAAAGTACAACTATTACGTCCGCTCTTGTATATTCTTCTGTCCTTACAAAATACCGTCCTTTGGTCTCGTGTATGAGCAAAATAGATGCGTGTGCTTCAAGGATCGCTTAGGTTGAATTAAATCTAATGAAGATAGAAGCATCTGAGCGGAGCAAATGTTTTATTTATCTATCGCCTTTCCCATCATCATGTTTTCGTTCTTTCGCAGAACAACTCAAGAAGGTAAGGGATCGAGTTGTCTTTCTCAACTGTTTAAAGAATAACGCAGTAATGTCCTACAAGGGATCGGCTCATAATCATGGCCGTCCTCCCAATCGAAGTCATCGAAACAATCATTGATCATCTCAGTCACGACCATAGAGCCCTCGCAAGATGCGCCCTTGTATCCCGAACATGGGTTCCTTGCGCTCGATTTCATCACTTCCGACATCTGGAGCTGCTGTTCCGGCCCAGCGATGACCACGCCCGAAACTTTATGCACATCTGTTCCAATCAACTCGCGACCATTCCCAGGTCAGGTCCTCGGAAAGTCAGCTTTGTAGCGACTACAAATGTGTTTACAGAACCCCCCAAAATCATTCGGGAGTTCATGGTTTGGTTGCGCACAGCTCGGGCTTATCAGTCGGGTACCATGGCAGAGGTACTCCTTGGGAGTATGCGGGAGCTGAAGGTCACCGGAATGACATCCACATTTTGGCCTTTGCTTGCGGATCTCCCTTCGGGATGCTTTTTGCGGACAAGAAAGTTCGTATTATCCCAAGCCGTCTTCGATTCACCGGGTGGATTCATTACTCTTATATCGTCGCTCAAATCACTCGACTTCCTGGAACTCAACTTCGTCGTATTTCGCTCCAGTTACCAAGTTGGGTCTGAAGGCGTGTCGTCCTTGAATATGCTTCGCATTCTAAAGGTTACATTGGGAGCATCTGCAGATCTTTTGTGGATATTCCGACCTTGCACGACACTTGAGGAGCTTGTCGTGGAGGTAAACAAGGATTACTCCCTTGCATATGTCGACTCCTTCCTTGCACAAAGTCTTTCGGTGAAAAATGGAACCCTCGCACATTGTGTTCTACGTCCTGATATCCCTCGATTCCAGCGCGATCTCCGCAAAGAGATCAATTTCACCCGTAACCCTGGACCTAGATTCACCATTGAAGGCGAGCTTTCGAGCCTGCTCGTTATATTCAACCAATTTGAGCTTCCATCTCTTTCGCATCCGCCTTCAAAACTCACACGTATTGTGTTACACGATTTGAATGTGGTCATGTACAGAGGTCGGAATCGGTTGCATGTGTTTCCGAGCTTTGATAGCTGGCTTGCCAAGGATGCTTTCTTTCAGTCTCTGGAAGAGGTTTGTTTCGAGATTTCAGAGACTTTTAGGAAGGAAGTACTGGAGGTAGCTGGGTGGAATGAGTCAGCGATGACTGTAGAGAAGGGATCCATACCGCATATTGCGATGAAGGAGAAGATACAAGAAGTGGAGGAACTCTTACCAAAGTGCAAGGGGAGGGACTTGTTGAAGGCCAAGATCGCTTACATGACTGGGAGCCACTGAAATGGCATCGAATAGTCCGCGCGAATAGGAACGACCATCAGCCCACAAGTAAGCGTACAAGTTAGACTAGTCTACTGTAAAATCATGTCAATAAAATTGGAATCAAGCTAAACATCCCAGCGTTCAGACAGTCGCTTGGTGAGGGTTCTGAGATATCTAGCTCCATTCTCCCCGTTCTAACATATTGACAATGCAAAGCTACTCTTGTAGGTTTATCGTTATCGCTTGCCACAATGGAATCATAACAGCGGCAATTGGAGTCTCGCGTATTGACGTGGATATATTTTGACTTGTCCTGTCATGACAAGGGCATTGAATGCCACTGGGTTATTCCCTGCGAGGTTGACTTGGACTCAAGTGACCTTCTCTGTGATTGTACTGGTTCTGGTTCTCCTAGTCCATGGGTGAGGTCAGCATCGACAAGATGCTTCGGATGAATCCTCCATCGTAGTCTCCACTACACTCATAATGGTGGGATCTTTGGTGGTGGTGAGGAAATGGATAACACTGTATGTTCTGTAGAGCCCCTGCTTTATACATGTTGCCATATACGCGTCGGAAGAGTCACTCATCCAAAACATGTTAGTGATGGACGCGGGTGCCCAAGTGAATCTCGATAGTTTTATCCTCTCTGTGTTCCGTCCATGCACGGCAGCGATCCTGGGAAGGTGCTTGCAGAGCAACAAAAGCTTCCGCATGCGGCTCTCTGCTGAAGACTCGGCTACGAGCTCAGACGCATCTATCCTGAGGAGGCCTGCTACAGCCGAGGTCTCATCCTGGGGTTTACTCGTCTTGCGGTAGCGAAGCAGTGGGATGAGGTCGTTGTAAACGAGGTGTGGAGGTGAAGGAAGGATGTCCTGGAGTTTCTTTGCTGTAGCCGTAGTCTTTCCGGAGCGGTGGCGGAGTAGTGAGATTAGTTCTTTGGAGAGTGTAAAGATGACACTGTCCAAGTGAGTTACATCGATGAACCCGTCCGAGACCTCGAACAACAGTTCCCGCGCAAGCATTCCCTCTTGCAAAGTCCAGATCCGCTGCATCCGCCCAGAGGTGGCACCACGAAGAAGGGACTCTTCTTTTGGTGAAGAGGTGGAACACTGTTGCGAATACCACCGTCGATAATGAGGACTTTTGCAGCCTGTTCGTATGTCTTGACCATGAGCTTTATCGCACGCTTACGTAGACCTTCGTCTCCCGGAACGCAAAGCGCGTCTAGCCAGAAGGTACCATCTGGTACCAGTTGACCTGCGAGTTCCGCAATCCGTGATATTTGACAGATTAGCAGGCCCTCCTCGGTGGTACTTCCAACGCCATAGTTGGGTGCGATTGATAGTGGGCTCAGAGTCGGACATGTACGCGAGGAAGGGATACGACCACCAGACGCTCAACCTCTGAATGTCCGATCCCCTGAGACCGTTGATGCTCCAGGATTCTCTGGTATTCTAGAGTGATATGCCGTTGCGTCTGTGCGTTATTCACCAAGTGCCTTGTTTTGTCGGAACCTAGAGCTCCTCTTCCACATAGAGCAAGGCCGAAGAGCATGATTCCTAGTGGAAGGAACGGCCTGCTATCCCAATGGGTATGTCACCTTGCTGTCTTCGTCGCCGCCAATCTCGCCACCTTTTCAGCTGCGATTCGGGCTCGTCTTCTTCGTCTTCATCCTGATCTTCCTGGTTGTCGTCCTTCGTCTCGTCACGTTCGTTGCCATTATCCCCACTGCTTTCCTCATCTTCCCCATGCTCTGCAGTTGTTGACAATTTTTTTCCTGTTCTGAGAATGTTCTTGGTCGGCCATCTCCTCCAAGTGGTCCTCCTCCTCCCACTCTTCCTTTAAAAAGTCATCAAGGAATGAAACGACGATATGCACAGCTCCTTCCAACGAGCTCTCCAAACGCTCTGCAAGCGAGCGAGAGACAGCACGGCTGCTCTTGCGGAGCTTCCGCCCCCAAGGCACGAGCACCCTTGTAAGGTTTTCTCTGGAAAGAACAAGCTCGTATGATGTCTCGCGAGAGAAGAGCAGATTCTCAGGTGCACATTCTCCTAGCAAATCCTCTCAGGCTTTAAGAATAGCCGCGCGAAATTGGTCGGAGACACTCCGGTGTGGAGGTGGGTGAGATTCTTCCCCAAGGGAAAGAAGCGCGGCGTGTCCGCCTATCCTAGAGGTCCACGGAATATCGAGGAAGTAAATGAACTCGTCCTCGAACGTTCAACCATCGGAGCTCGGTTAGTGGAGAGTTGCGATCCAAGACTGGGATAGGTACATTTGCGTCTGGGGTGAAACGGATGATTAGTGTGTTGCCTTGGGAAAAAGTGTAATGTTGGGTTCACCATTGGCCGACGATAGGTGATCCCTGCATAATGCCCTGTATAGTAATAGTCAATACTGTACTGAGAAATGGAGGTTGTCAGAATGAATAATTTCGCATAGTGCACAAAGTCTAAACGTGGTAGCTATTCTGCCAACAGTCAACAGGGGTACTTGCGACGCGTGTGATAGACGTGCTTGCCTGTTGCGCAGTGGTGTCGCGATCGCTCACGCGTCTCGGTGCCGAGCATATGGACTCCTTTCCTCACCACCACGATGGCCAAAAAGTCTAAGCCCACCTCGACACAGTCGACTACATTACACAATTACTTTGGTACAGCTGCTTCTGCATCTACGCCTACACCAAAGAAAACTACGCCAAGAGATTCGTCTAAACCGAAACCTCAGACGAAATCCGTTCCCGCGCCAAAGCGTCGGAAACCCGCCAACTCTACACCTCCAAACCCTGAAGATGTTATTGTTATTTCTTCAGAAGATGAACTGGACATGATTGGGCCTGGTCCAGTCGTAAAGAAGCTGAGGGTAGAAAGTAAAATTGTTGAGTCGGTCGCGGGACGAAGCAGCGGGACTAGAAGTGACATGGCCCAGGAGAAGGAGAATAATATGGAGATCGACGAGCCTGGAGATGTAACAAAGGGCTTCGGTCGACCGGACGAATCCCTTTTGTCGAGTGCGCCAACGAAAACCGCGTCCTTACCCGCCTTACCTTCCTCAACTACCCAATCTACATCTTTCAGCTTTGGTCGTCCCTCTTCTCTCCTTCAAGATACTTCGAACACAGAAGCTGGTCCGTCGACCCTCGTTCGTGAATGCTCCAAAATCGATTTGCCCAAAGAGGCAGATGACTGGACTATGGACGACGACGAAGCTAGACCAGAACCAGAGCCTTCCGATGACGATGAGGTAGAATTCGTTGAAATGGACGTCAACCAAGTTAAAGGAGAGGATCTTACTTCCGCTGGTCCCTCCAATTCCCATTCACACACCCCGAAGCCTCTCATTCCCCCTGACGACAAACCACCTCCTCCTCCAGGAGCCCAAAACTCGAACGTGTATTCCGTTCTCATGTCGTCTCATAAAGAGAACGAAGCATGGCGCGAAGCAGAGAATGCTGAAGACCGTAGCTTCCGACCGAACCAGACAAATGGCAACCGACGCAAGGCACCCTTCTACAAGATCATGCAAGGCATGCCAATCGCCGTCGACGCGTTCAAATATGGGTCTATACCCGGTGTCACGGCGTATTTCTTAACGTATGCATTTTCTATCTCTCAATTAGTCGTCTCTGACTCTGGTATAGACATGCCCACTCGGACCATTACACCAACCTCTCCTCATCCTGGAATAACGGTCCCATTTACTGCTCCCACGGAACAGCCAACCTCATTAAGCACATGCTTCGCGTCCCCGCCGAATACGTCTTCCCTCTCCCTATGGACACGCTCACTCTCGTACCCAACTCGGGCGGTGTACATGTCACGCTCATCGAAGCGAACCACTGTCCTGGATCATGCCTATTCCTTTTTGAAGGAAAACAGACAGTAGATGCGGGAGATAGCAAGTGGAAGAGTAACTGGGTTGGTAAAGACCGAGTGTGGAGGTACTTGCATTGTGGTGATTTCAGGGCGAGTCCGGAACATGTATTGCATCCAGCTGTCAAGGGGAAGAGGTTGGATGTTGTTTATTTGGATACGACGTATTTGGATCCAAGGTATACCTTCCCGCCTCAGCCGCTGGTTATATCAGCTTGCGCGGACTTGGCGGGAAGGATACAGAATGGTAATAGTAAGGATGATGGTAGATCGGGACTCCTGGGTTCGTTCTTTGGCACGAAGCCAAGGGATACGGGGAAGGCAAAGGAGAAGGAGACTGTGTTGCTGGTAGTGGGAACGTATTCCATCGGAAAAGAACGTATCGTTAAAGGTTCGTTTATCCTATCGTTTGTCTTTCGCTACCAATATTGACGCGAATGGTTTAACCATAGCCATAGCCAAAGCGACGAATAGCAAGATATACTGTGACACCCGAAAAGCAGCCATCTTGCACTGTGAGAATGACCCTGAGCTCGAGGGTATGCTCACTACGAATCCAAAAGATGCCAGTGTCCATCTTGTACCACTCGGGGTCATTGTCTCTGACAAACTCAGAGAGTATTTGGACCGATGGAAAGGGCATTTCACTCGCGTTGTTGGATTTAGGCCTACAGGGTGGACATACACTGCTCCAGCTGGCACCGACACACTTCCTTCCATCCCCTCTGTCATCACCAAAGCACAGAAAACCAATTACACATATGTTGATTTACAGCCTTCAAGGCAGAGTACGAAAGAAGTAGAGGTTTACCCAGTCCCGTATTCGGAACATTCGAGCTTTTTTGAGTTGACGTGTTTTGCAATGTCGGTGGAGTGGGGAAGGATTATTGCGACGGTTAATGTAGGGAGTGAAAAGAGTAGGGGTAAGATGGATGTTTGGGTGAAGAGGTGGGAAGGAGAGAGGAGGAAGGAGGTGACGAAAGATGAGGGATATGTTGTACCATATAGAAGAAGGGATTATTGGTAGTATCTTAATTGTATCTATAGGCACGTTGATAATTTTGCATGATAGGTTTTCTTGCTTGTAGCTGACATGATTAGACTGAAAGATGCGACGTTGCATCGCCAATAGCTCGATAGCAGAAATATAGCTTGCTGGCATTCTTTTACGCAGAAAATACAATCAGGGTATCAGTCTAGTATCGTTTTCCGTGATCCAATCGTTAAACCTTGGAAAGAACGAATTGGGCAGCTGCAGGAGCGTCTTGCTGGTAGTTGCTGTTGTGTTCATACCGTCAGTTCTATTTTCTGGCAAGAAGCGCCGTGACCACTTACGTGTGCTGAGAAGTAACAATGAAACCACCTTCGCATATGTTGTCACCGTCGTGGCAAATGATTTTCACGTTGCTGGAGGGGATGCCAGTAACGGCTTGGTCGCTCTTTGGGTCGCCCTGAATGAGAGAAAATATATGTGTGATTAGTATTCGAACATGATCAAGCTGGGCAGTACTCACGAAGATGACAACAGCGTTGATACGGTTGCGAACAGCAGCCGTGAGCTGAGCAGCAGAGTTGTGGACGAGCTGTCCGCCTTGGCTGTATCCCGCGGAGACGATCTTGGCCTGTCACCGTCCGATCAATGAACGGCCGAAACATTCAAGAAGTATTAGCTACTTACGTTAGGGCAAGAGTTTGCAACGTTGGTCAACTATTTCAAAAAGCAGAGTGGTTCATCAGAACGGCGTGCATAGATGAAACCGAGGTAAAGCGCTTCTTACGTCAGTAGTCATCTGACGGGAGCCTGCTGGGTCACCACCTTGCAAGAAGCCAATGACGTTGGCGGCGTAGTTGACGCCCTGGAAAGAAAAGGTGCGGCTACCGAGGAGGCTCTTGATGTTGTCTCGGAAGAGTACGCCGACGCTTGCGGGGTCACCGATGGGGGAATCTTGATCGGTGCCACGGGCGTAGACAACCTTTGAAGACGCGTGTCAGCTCAAGAGTAGAATATGCACCTTTAGACCGACCATGACGTCTGCACATCCTGACTGACGCGCCTCAAGGTCCTCTGGAACAGGAGCCGCCAAAGCAGGGACGAGGAGAGCGAGGAGCGTGAGGCCAAAGACGCGAACCATGGTAGAGTGGATCTGGAAGGAACCTTGGATGATGAAAACAACTCGCTGAAAGCTGGAGCTTTTAAGTATGGACCTCCGGTCAGCAGCTATAAAGATCCTATCGTAAGGATGCAGTCCTGTGAAAGATTTGATCATGGGATAGCTCTACAGCGTGCATAGGGGACGTCGAACTTGGCGCTCAGGTTCTTTCAGTCCGTGCGTCGCAAACGACATATGGTCTCCAGGGACAAGATTGGCTTTTAGTGCGGCCTGGCAACATTATCCAGCCATTAATGTCAAAATGACCTACCTTTTCGGGCCGCTCGGAGAGGATCACCTTCGGTGGGGGGAACATCTCTCTTGTCCTGGTAACCAACCTTATGGCCTTGGTCTTCGAAGACTGCCGGGGCTTAGTTCGCGTACCGCCGCCTGCTGCACGTCCGTACTCCTTGGTGATGGTCGTATTGTGTCGAACCGCATTGCACTGGAAATGAATCATACTGCTTGCCAAATATCAGTTTCTTCGAAGACCTCCTAGACAGGGACCATGTTGATATGTCGTGGACCAGCAGAATATGCGAGAGGAACTAGCAGATACAATGGAACGGTGATTCTGCTGATTGGATTGAGAATGTCAGGTGTGCACAGAGTATTAGTAACAGCGGTGCATCTATATATGAAAGAACAGAATGAATGGTCACAATTGGAGTCCCACCATTCAATGCTGCCTAGTATCACAGGAATAGTTCATTAGACGCAGTTTGACAAATACATAAATGGATAGAAATGTAGATGGCATTGGAATGCTGTGACTCTAAGCATGAGGGGACTACCACGAGGCCACAGAAAGAACACCACCTCCATGTTGCACATAACGCCCTCATTTATCAGGTTCTGTGAATTGGCATCAAAGCAGGATTGATGTTCACGTATTAGGATGCGATGTATTGTTACAACTTGCTGGGCCTTTCATAGGAGGAGGCAATGGGACTCGGGAGCCTGTAAGATAGAAACCCAGACTTCGCTATACCAACATGGCGCTTACCAGCAAACGTGAAGTCGTAAGCAGTAGTTGAGATCGGGACAACTTTTATTATAATACCTTTGAGGCTTTTTCGGGACCTGCAGATGATTGGAGCCCGTCAGATTCTAACATTATGAGATTATGGAAACGAGAGAACACGGTCCTGTTCATGACTTGTCCTGGGGATTTGGCATGATTGACCTCGGGAATACGCTTAGTGCTTCTGCGAGCAATGAACGGAGAAAGAGAGGGACAGGGATGCGGGGTATCGCGTGACGTCCGTGACCCTCAGAGGTCGGACTTCCCCATCGTCCTCCATCTGTGTTCTCTATCCCTGACGCGACAGCCTCATTCTGCATTTATACCTACTGGTTGCAAGACGATTTGAAAATATAGTCTTATCGCAGGACCGTCATGGCTTCTGAAACCACAGTGATAGAAGATTTCCAGGAGGTACATCCAAACATACGTAGACGGCTATAGAATCTTACCCAATTCTTCAGTCAGACGTGTCCGGCGACAACGGTGGGATGTACATTTTTCAGTGGCTTTCTTCTGCAGAGAAATCCCTTGCTGAGATACCCGTGGTATGTTGCATTTCTATGCAAAGAATTGCAGCTGCTGAAACGACATCGCAGGACCAGCTGAAGTCGAAACAAAACCATCTGGAAGCCACGCTAGTAAAGATTATTCTCTCACCCGATCCTTATCCATCTCCCGGAAAAGCTTTGCGAAACATTGTCGCAAGATGTCTCATCACAATTTATCGACGAGGAGAAACCAGGACATTGTTCGACACTTTGCAATCCTTGATCAAAGTTACCTCTGATTTCAAGTCTATTGATATGGATGCTCGTAAAACGTGTGTAGTAACGACTATGGGAGGGTTTATGGTGCTCATGTGGTCTGGACTAGTGCAGCCTTTTCATGCATCGGTGATTTAATGGAGGTTTTTGGTGCTCAGGTGAGTAGTCGTTTTTTTGCTAGCCGTTCGTAGTGCTCAAGATCCCTGCAGTCCATGTCTTTCATGTCGGAAATTACAACAGTAACCCTGAAGACTGTGAAGAGCTCAAGTGTGCGTCTGGCTTGTTTATCATACTGATTATGCTTAACTACTTGAACCCAGACACCCCTACTTCGCTACCATGCTCTTTTAGCCCTAAAAAAGGCATTGTCTACTGCTAAACGCGCTGTTACAGACTCGTCTATCAAAGATGTAATCAAATTGACCAAGTCAACTCTGACAGACAAATGTCTCCCGGTCCAGCGTGCTGCCTCTGAAGTGAGTTGTACCAGGCTCCAACGGGTCGAGCTCTCACGTTTCACAGGTCCTCGTCATTCTCTACTCTGGTGCTGACGGCCCTACCCCAACCAACAATGACGTCGAGTCCATCCTCTCACTCTGCATAAAGTCCCTCGATACCTCAGACCAAATCACCCGGAATTCACTCGCTCAACTCGTGGGACACATTCTAGCTTCTACCCAGATCGAACGGGCCGTACCCGCCGCTGAGCCTACTCCCAAAAGCAAGAAGGGCGATGCAGAAAAAACAGATGACGACGACGTCCAAAAGTCAGCTACTATAGCTGAAGTCACAAAACCGCTTTTGACGCTCCAGGAGATGCTCAATCATTTATCGACACAACTCAATAAACCGAATGTGCAACGCAAGACACGTATAGGCATCTTCCACTTCTATGTAGCGCTTCTGAACAAGTTGGGTGCCGGGTTCGTGGAGAACAACTATGCGGTGATTGTGGGACATCTCCTGACAGACGTGGTGGCTAAAACTCGTATGCGGTATGATATACTGCTCACCCGGAAGTTGGTTGGAATCATTTTGCGGGATTTGATTGGAGTGAGGATGTTGAGCGAACAAGGGCAAATTGGAGCTATCCGAGACTTGTCCAACGCATATCTGAAACGTTGGCCTGCAATGATGCCCGGAAGCGTCGCACCAGATTCGAGCGTGCTTGTGGTCGTCCTAAGGGAAGTTGCGGGGCTCTTACAACAGCTAGGGAATGCGCCGCCGCCAGTTCAAGTGTGTACCGTTACTTCCTTCTCAGAGAATACTTGGAGGCTGACTATTGATTAGGATGCTCTAGCAGAGCCTCTCGTGACACTACTGGCACATCCCAGTCATACAACCCGAGTTATCGCATCGTGGGCTTTGCGATGTTTCTGCTACTCTACGCCCCTTCGGCTACCGAAGACAATCATCTCCGCCATAGAACTTCTTCAGCGGGATCTCACTTCCATATTATCGCCAGCAGCACCTTCGGACATCAACTCCAGAGCTCTAGGTCATGCATATGGTCTCGCTGCCCTCGTATCGGTTATCCGTGAACGCCCGTTATATGTTTCGTACGACGTTAGTACCAAGGTTCTCGACATGGCCATTCAGCTTTTAAAACGTGCTGGGGAACACGATGTCAAAGTTGGCAGTATCGAGGTTGAAGTGTCATGGATCCTTATTGCATCATTGATGTCTTTGGGACCCAACTTTGTCCGGCCGCACCTCGCGCAGCTGTTAGTATTATGGCGAAACGCACTCCCGAAACCAACGAGCAAGGATACCATGAATAACGCGGGGCGTACGAATGATGAATGGGCCTTTTTACTTCATGTCAGGGAGAGCGCTTTGGGTGCTATTGTTTGCTTTTTGCAGCATAACATGGCGTTGGTGAATCTAGATGTAGGGAGGCGTATAGCGTCAGTGCTGAGCAATGGACTCTTGTTCGCGAACAATTTCATTGGGTTGCCTATTGAGGAGCCACCCGAGTTTCAGACCAAAGGGTTGACTTTGAAGACTCGAGAAGCACTCCTTCGAAGACGGGTCTATCAGTGTTTCTCGATCCTTGGGTTTTCGAGTATTGCGGAATCGACACAGACGACCCTGTTACAGTCTGTGGTGTCTCTCTTTGCGAGCCCAGATGGATACGTTGGGTCATCGGTGCAAGCGGCGATTGCCTCTGGATCGTTCACTTCAATATGGCAGTCAACGGATGGGTATGCTTATGGTGTGACGTACATCGAGGTCGCGGAAGATAGTATGGGCGTAGTAGAAGGGGATTCTCTTGCGGGAGCTACAGATCCACTCAACAGAGATACGATTGAAGTTTCTATTGAAGCCCTGGTGGGTGTCGCCACTCGCTCACAAAATAAAAGTCACTGATGAACGGAAATAGCTTCGGAAACCTGTCCTCGGCGGTTGCGAGCACGATCCGCTCAGCCTCTGCCAGATCCGTGACTCAAGTACCGATTACCAATTGGTGGAACCGCCGCCTCCGGCTACATCCGTCGTAGATGCAGCCATCGAGTTGTTCGCTCAGTTACTACCCCTCCAAGATCTTGCTTCCAATAGCCGAACCATAACACAGTTGTTGGAGTCTGTACGCTCACCAAAGTTCGACAAGAACATAGGGCGTAAAGTGGCTGTTTCAATCAACGCGTCGATTGCGATTGTGTTGGCGTTGAGGAATGCCACAACTCCTCAAGCTCGGGATACGCTTGGAAGTGCCCAGATCACTGGTTTACTGGCGCCGTTCTTAAAAGTCAGTTCGCTCTTATAAAGAGATTCCTCTATTACTAAAGCTTACACTAGGACACACTTATTGATGGTGATCACATCCTCCGAGCTGCCAGTAGTGAATCCATTGGCCGACTGGCTAGTTTGGCTGGAAGCAATTTCTTTACTAGTCAAATCACTTCTTTAGTCGAACAAGTAGTGAGCAACCGTGATCCCTATGCACGAGCGGGCTGTGCATTGGCTTTTGGTGCTATATATGGGCACGTCGGAGGTCTAGCAGCAGGATCTCTGCTCAAGACTATTGTCAACATCCTCATGTCCTTAATCAACGACTCGCACCCTGTTGTTCATTTTTGGGCGCTTAAAGCATTGGCACGTGTCGTAAACGCCGCTAGCTTGGCGTATGGACCGTACGTATCAAGCACGCTTGGGATGTTGCTGAAGGTATATTCCATGAATTCGCACGAGCCTGAAGGTGGAACGCTATCCAATGCAAACCTCAGCGGAGACCATCCTGCCTACCCAGTGGTTGCACAGATCATTGACGCTGTGATCAACGTTCTCGGACCAGATATGCAAGAGTCTGTCAAGACCCGTACCCTAGTCCTGAATCTTGTTCATAACCTCTTCATGGAAGGTGACGAAGGTATCCGAGTGGAAGCTATCAAATGCTTCCAGCACTTCCTTATGTTTGCTCCGGAGCACGTCAACATCCCAGACCTAGTGAATAGTTTCAGAAACAACCTTGCTTCGCCTCGGAGGCCCCTGAAAGTCGCGTCAATCAATGCGTTGTATCAGCTCGTTCAGAAGGATGCTCTGGCCATGTCCAAGCTCGGCGGTGATCGATTGGTGGAGGATTTGTTTGGTATGTTGGACGATGATTCGTCCGTGGAGGGTGTGAGGAATGTTATTAGCAGTTGGCTCCAGCAGACGGTGATCTATAACCCATCTGCTTGGATTGACTTGTGCCAGAGGATCATGGCACGGACAACTGCGTCACAACAAGTCGCTGACGCGGCTTCACGGACAAATGCTCGAGATGACGAAGGCGAATCGTTGAATTTAGGTGGACAAGAGAGTAGTGGCAGGAGTCGATTGACTTCGAGGTGGAGAACACAGCTGTTTGCGTTGCAGTGCCTTCATTCCATATGCACCATCGTGTCCAAGAGTGGAAGACGGGAACATTTGGACGTGTATTATGCAAGGAGTCGGGAGCTTCCTACAGCAGGGTTGTTGGTTACTCGTGTGGCCGATTTGATCAAGATGGCATTTACGGCGTCTACCGCGTACGTGACTGAGATTCGATTGGAAGGACTGGTAGTGTTGAGGGATGTTATTCAGGTATGTATGCTACACTTGTTCGTCGAACGCAGCTGATGATTGTGTGTAGGTTTTTGCAGCATCTCCGGATCCGGCATTTGAAGACTCGCTACTTCTAGAACAGCATCAAGCGCCGATAACGGCCGCTCTAACACCGGCCTTTTCCTCGGATTCCACGCCGGAGATTCTGGCTTCCGCTGTTCATGCTTGTGCAGTATTCGTAGGATGTGGTGTCGTCAAAGATGTTTCAAGGATGGGCCGTATTCTGAAGCTGCTTACAGTGGCTCTTGAACAGTCCAAAGGTGCGATAACCTTAACGCACTTGCCTTCCTTGAATACCGACTATTGATCCATAGAGTCTGGCATGGTTTCTCTCGGTGAAGCCGGGGAACTCAGCCCTAATGCCTCGGCCATGTTGAGAATATCCACCTTGTCGGCCTGGGCTCAGCTTGAAGTGGCCTCTTACCAGCAATCTTACCTGGTCGCAGTCGTCAAACCTTACCGGGCAATATTAGCGTCCATGTGGATCGCAGCTCTTCGTGACTATGCGACCATCAAGATCGATTCAGAATCTTTGCAGGATACATCCGCTAGTGCGCTTGACTCGTATTCAAGCCTCGGGAAGGAGGTGCTTCTACCCGTGAGTGGCCTAGAAACTGAAACGATATCTCTTCAATTGACGATAGTTCTGCAGTATTACACTGATTCATGGACGTTAATCCTTCAAGCCGTCGCTGCAGCTATGCAAGCCAACGACCAACACGTTCTTGCTGCCATGGATGGCAAAGAACCTTCTCCTTCCGATTCTACCACCACTACTGCACCGAAAAGACCCGGAGAAGAACCCACGCTCTTCTTCTACGTCATCTTCGGTCTAGTGTACGAATTTCTCGCTTCCTCCACATCCGATTCCTCCAACTCTTCAACTCGACACAATTCAATGCTCGCTGCACTGAAAGTGCTCAAGAGTCTCGTCAAGCCAGAGTATGCAGGCAAAGCGATCATCGGGGAACCGACGATTTTCGATGAATTTGTGAGCGTGTGTTATCGAATTGCCATGACGGAGAATGCGAGCGTTCTTGTGGATTTAGTAGAGGTTCTGGTGAGGTTTGCTGGAAGTGAGGGCATTAGGTGAGTTGCGTTGAACTTGAGCCTTTTCGTATCTGACTGCGTTTTGAATCAGTATATCCGAAAGTATACCGCCGAATTCACCACGAGCACATTGCTTGAGGATATGTGCTCATATTATAAGGCAGTCGACATCGAATGCCAAGGGGGCTGCAATCCGTACGTTTATTGTTTTCCGCACTGTGAGCACCGTCCTGAAGGTAATTATAGATGGGGACGCAGCTGAGCGAATCAAGATGATTCAAGCAGCCTTTTCGGCGTTTGTGTCTATAGCCACGTCAGCTAACGCGTCTCTACGAGAAGATACGCGCGGGGTCGGGGTTCTTTTGTATAGCGGTAGCTTCCTTCCTGTTTCAAAGATACATCAAACTAATTGGACACTTAAAAGATATACTAAAAGACGAATCTCCTGAAATCGATCTCGGTGGACCCATGTTCCCTTCACTGAAATCACTTTTAGATCTTCCGATTGCAGATGGTTCAACTGACAAGTATCAAAAGTTGATACACGGATTGCTCTCAGATTGTCTCAGGAACGTGGATGATATGAGGTACGTCCTCTCCGTCTACCCCACAACAAAACCCTGAGAACATGCCTTCACACAGAGGCCGCCAAGGATTCGTCTGCACCAAGAAGATTAAGAACAACCTCCTCGCCGCCGTTCTCATCCTCACCGCTATTCCACCTCCGCCCAAAATCAAAGTCTCTCAGGCCGTCGTCGAACATACATGCTTCCTCATCTCACAAAAGTTGCTTGAGGCTGGCGACGTCTCACTGACGGCAGTCCATTGTGCTCGAACACTCATCGCTGCGGGTACATTGAACGGCTTTTGTACCAAGTTGCTTTTGCCGGCATTAGTGGAGTATATTGCCAAGATGGCGCCAACGGTGAAAGATGGCAGTATTTCGGAGAGTCATGCGACTGCCATTGGGGAGATATGGAAGGCGTTTGGGGTGTTTTTCGGGTCTTTACAGGATGCTGAACGTGAGTCTTATCCTTCTACTTCCTAACATCGAGTGCCCATTGATACGGCTATAGGTACCCGGTTACTCGGCGTATTATTACCCACCATCAGTCTCTTGCTCTCCTCTTCCGATGCAACGCCATCCCCAGTGGCCACGATAAGCGTGAAGCAACTTTTGACATACGCAACAACTGCACCGATCGCCTTTAAAGAAGCCACGGGTAAGCTAGAACCGGATACGAAAGAGCTGTTGGAGGTGTCGATTAGGAAGGCCGTCGGTGCTGGTAGTGGTGCAGGGGTACAAACACAGAGTCAGGGTGCGATGAAGCCGCAGATTTCGCTGAGGAGTTTTTGAGAGTATTAGACGCCGAATTTAGGGAAGGGTCACTGTAAATGTATGATACCGATGCAGGAAAGCATGTTCCTGACACATGAGAAGTAGAGTAAATATTTCGACTCTGAGAACAGTAAGCAGATCGGTAAGCAGTCGCCGCGTCCCCAAGTCTTCTTCGCACTTTGCTACTATGTCCTCCGACAAGCCGCAAGCAGAGAAAAAGTCCCCGGGGATCATTCTGGGACCAGACGGGAAACCATGCAGACCATGTACTGCTTTCCGACATTGGACAAAACAGCAAACGGGTACCAGGGACAGTAACGACGCGAATACAGTTGCATTATTCTCTTCTCTTGCGACCGGGAATGCTACACCCACTGCCCGGACATCGACTCAGAAACAAGAAATAACTCGGCCCCCAGCCTACTGTCCTCCTGACGTTGAAGAACTCGGACGTGCAACATGGACCTTCCTGCATTCAACTGCCGCATACTACCCTACCAAACCCACACCGACTCAACGCGCCAACATGATTTCTCTTATTCGCGCTTTACCTCTTTTCTATCCGTGCCACGTTTGTGCTGATGATTTTGGTGAGGACCTGAAGAGGAATCCGCCGGACGTCAGTGGGCGTGAGGGTTTGAGTCGGTGGTTATGTGAGAGACATAATGAAGTGAATAGGAAATTAGGGAAGGAGGTATTTGATTGTAGCTTGGGTAAATTGGACGAGAGGTGGAAGGATGGACCGGCAGATGGGAGCTGTGATTAGGTCTACTTGGATTGTGGTGGGCGTTCAGAACAGTGGTTTTCGACTCGAATGATACTGACACCGCGCTAGCTTTTAACTATAGAGGTCAATACCATTAAAATCCACACTACTCAATTCTCTTCCGCTCGCATCTTCGTGCTCCACCATCAGCACATACACACAAGCATCTTTGCTCGTTTCATCACCTGAAACATTCAACGGTAGATTGTAATTAAGGTCTCTTGAATTAATTCCTCCTCCTTGCCAAAGCAGCACAAATAATTTCCAATTGGTATCCCGTCACCTTCAAGAATTAAAATCCGTCATTGATCTGTCTTCACTTCATATACCTGTGCACCGATGTCGGAGCGATGGCCTTACCTCCCACTAGTATGTGTGAAAAGCACATTGCTTCAAGAATGAGGCCCTGTCAAAATCTAGTGGCATCCTCGTGTCATGCTTCTTGTGGCATTCACCTTCCACGCAACTTACACGCACCGTTCTCATAAGGTGCCATTCCCGCTTGCCCTCTGGTTCAACGCCCTCGGCTGTACCACCTTTACATCCATGGAAGTACGAACGTCGACGGAAAGCTCAGGAGCTCCCACACGAACGTCCGCACAAATCTCTGTGCGAATCACTGGACAAAACTTGTCACACGGCTTCGTTGAGAGTTCAACATTCAGCTCACCACAAAACAGCACAGCGCACAGCAGAGTATGGGTTTCAACAGAAAGTTTTCGGACTACGCCCTCGGTCCCCTCTCCCCCATTACTACGCTTAGATCCCAGTACCGAAAGGCCACAAAGCTCTGGTAGTGCTCGACCGCACTCAGTACCCCAAGCTACCCCTCCTCTGCCTCGCCCTCACTCAGTACCAGAAGCCACCCCTGCCCAAGCTCACTCGCACTCAGAACCCGAAGCATCTACTCCATCTCGCCGTGGCGATCAAGATTCGGACTCCCACCAAAACTCAGCAGCAGCTCGTTCTAACCGTTCCTCTGTGGACCAGCCCAATCTCCTTGGTGATCCTCAACATCGCGCACACCCAACCTCCGATACAAACGGCGATTATGAAGGCTGGACTCAAACTGACAAGGAGCTTCCCATCACCGGTAGTCATTGCTGCCCTCATGGTGAGGGCAGAAATCTTGTGGTTTGCATTGACGGGACTTCCAATCAGTTTGGCAAGAAGGTAACATCATCTTTTGTGTTACTAAGGGAATCTGACCGGTGAAGAATTGTAGAATACAAACATTGTCGAGCTCTACGGTCGAATACCCAAGAGCAGCCACCAGCTTACATTCTACAATAGTGGCATCGGTACATATGCAAGACCGTCCTGGAAATCACTCAGTTACTACAAACAGGTCATTGGTCACAAGTTTGATCTTGCATTCGCATGGTGATTCACATCCCCCATCTCAGGACTGCACGTCTCACTGATATTTTGGGTTGCAGGCGATTTGAGAGAATTCTCCTTAGTGCTTACCGATGGCTGAGTGAAAGATATAAACCTGGTGATCGTATTTTTCTTTTTGGTAAGGAGGACGTCCCTTTTTGCAGACGCTGCGACTGAACATCCTTCTGCAGGCTTTTCGCGGGGTGCCTACCAAGTACGCGCTTTGTCAGCCATGATAGAAAAGGTGCCACCCCATCCATTTGTTTAGTTTAGCAAACTCAGCGCAAAAAAGGTCGGGTTAATTCAAAGAGGGAATGAAGATCAAATATCTTTGCGAGTAATCACTCGTTTGCGTGTTCATCCTGATTTTGACTATTTATCCAGCGCATATGAGTTGTATCGTGCTTCGTCTGATGCAGACGAACAAATACCAGCTGCAAGTCCCCGTTTCCCGGGTGTGCAAGGTGGTGAAGTGCAAGTAGCTAGGGAATTCTCCCGCCGCCGCCCGGATCGAGCCCAAGATGACCAGGCATCTAGCTTTAAGAAGACATTTTCCGTGGAAAATGTCAGGGTTCACTTCGTTGGTGCCTGGTATGTCCGGAGTACGTTTAAGTAGATGTGATACATACTGACCTTGTATAGGGACACTGTTTCCTCTATTGGGCTTGTCAGGTCCGATAAGAATCTACCTCTGACGACGTCTGGAATGAAGCACGTCTGCTTCTTCCGCCATGCTCTCGCGCTTGACGAACGGCGTGTAAAGTTTTTACCTGAATTCGCTCGTGGAGGGTTGGGACCACGGTCTGAGGAGTGCCAAGGCGAGCAACCTCACACCAAGGAAGTGTGGTTTGCTGGCACCCATTCAGATATGTGAGTAAAGTATGTGTGCCTCTATAGCTGAAATTAAGTCAATTTCAGTGGCGGAGGCAACACTGAGAATGTGGAACTTAATACCAACGGACCTTCCCTACGGTGGATGGTCCGAGAAGCTAAAAAGGCAGGGCTCCAAATCAAACCATTTTTCGACTGGAACAGCATCCAAAAAGCTGGAAATATCCACGAGTCATTATCGGTATCTTGGAGACCACTCGAATACATGCCCCTCAAGAGGTTATCGTATGGTCGTCCAGACCATGTGACTCGCCGGTATGTGTATAACAAAAGCGTTTCGGAGGTTTCCTGGTTCGACATTTTAATATAGGCCACATCTTGGAGCTCGTCGACACATCGTTGACGGGCAATTAATCCATCAGTCTGTTTATTGGGCGACGGATCCTCAATACAGGAATAGGCTGCCACAGCGCTGGCAAGACCAGGATAACACAGCGCAAATAGAGCCAGACTCCGTAGACCAGGTTGCTTTTCGGCTATCCTCCATTGTGAATGAGTTATGCCGTACAGGCAAGGAGAGGAAACAGGGAATCATTCTCAAAAGGATTGAAACTGTGCTTCATAACGTTGAAGATGTCGGTATGTAGTCCCATAGTTATTGGAACATCGATTCACAAAAGGCAATCTATAGAGGATTTAGCTTATGGGGATCATTTTCAAAGTTTATTCCGGCCTACAGACGTTATCATGAAGGAGGATCCAAACCTGGTCCGAACTAGGGCAACCATGTCAGTGATCAATGCTATTTGGGATGAGGCCCGTCGGCAGAGACTTCGAATGGAAGCGTACAGTCTTCGAGAGATGCCTCCCATAATGCAGACTTTACTTGGCCGTTCCGAAACTGTTGAGGTCGCTAAAGATTTCCTGTCGCGACAATGTTCCCGTACGTCTTATCTCCGTCATGGCCTTTGGTCCTATACTAACCTGGACATCCTCTTAGCTGTACTTGGGACGTGGTCACAACCTTCTCCTGTCGATTGTGTCGCGGTGTCTCCCGACGGTCGGTATATTGCATGGGGATGTGTCAGACAAGTCATGGTTCACAACTTGAAAACACTGGAACAGTTTGGCCCGATGAGCGGTCACAGGAGTCGAGTTACTTGTATCGCCTTCTCATACGATGGTAAAAGTTTGATATCAGGATCCGCCGGTACCGACGTCGTCATTCATTGGCTAGAAATCGGTGTGAATACAGTGATGTCTAATTTTTACCGGAAAGCTGTGAGCGCTGTAGCCTTTGATTCGAAGGGCCATGCTCTATCAGCTTCGCGCGACGGCAACGCCCATTTACACCGTTGCACTCCAGAGGTCCAAAAAACCATCCGACAGTACAACCCTGGCAGAGGGGGTATCCGGGACGCAATTTTCTCTCCGGATGATTCAAGGATTGTAATAGCTTCGGAAGACGGGAGCTTATTTATATTTGATACCGAATCTGGAACAGGCCTCCACCAGTTCCTTCAAGACACCTTGGAAATATCGATCACTTGTATCAGGTTTTTGGGTGGGGATGTCCGGACACCGACACTGATCGCAGGGACTCTGTCACACGACATTCGCTTATTGCGCTTCAGCCGAGAATGGGACAAGATTCGTATCAGAACCGCCAAAAATCCCAGAAGCCACCACATCGCCGGTCTTGCAGTTTCCAGAGACGGAGGATTCATCGTCTATTTTGGATCCCATCATCTTACAGTGTGCACCGGCCCGGGAACGGAAGGTGTTATAATGAAAATATTTTCCCCTTCGCCAATTTCATGTGTAACTTTCTCTCCCAAATACCCATTTCTCCTAATTCTGGGTCGAGAAGATGGAATCGCATTTTTGGACGTGACAGGGGCTGGCGGAGACTTCATTGTCAGGTTGCTCGGAGAAGAAGGGGTTGAAACACCCTTTTGCAGTCCAGAGGGAATGTTACCTGGAGCACCCATTGATATACTTTTCCAGGCGGGGTCGAAGGGATGGACGGAGGCAAGACGGAGGTAGATGACCTCAAGACAGTAGGCCAGCCATCACCCAATTCTACCGAGTTCGCACTCTCCGTGTACACCTAATTACACTCGGATAACATTGCTTTCTGCGTGTGCATGATAAATAAATGTTGTAGAGAAAGAGTGGCCATACGACATGAAGGTAGAGTAGATACGTTGAGCTTGCTGGCCTTTTCAGCCCTCTTTCTCCTAGTGTCGTTCTACAGCCGTGAGCTTGGTATCCTTTCCTTTGAGAAGTGAAAGCTGATAGCCAAGGTTTTGTGTCCTTGCGAATGACGAGAATGTTGGACATACTAAGGGAGGAACAGCAGCGACACACACACCAAGTAACAAATGTTCTATCCAATGAATCCTTCACATGGACAATATCCAAGTCCCCAGTATGACAGTAACATTGACCTGTAATTGTTTTGGGTACCGGATGGTCTTTCCGTCGTGGATGAGGATATGCAGGATACCGCTCGCTCGCTCCAAGTGCGGCCTTCTCCACCCTCTTCACCTTGAGAAGCTTCCTCAACTGCGATCACGTACAGCAGATGGAAAACTCGCTAGGTTTTTTCGATGGAGATGACGTTCATGAAACTGGTAGAGTAGGTCTTGTGGGTACGGACAAGGTACTATTTGACGATTTCCTTCACAGCCGGCCAAGGTGCATTTGAAGCAGTTGCGGAAGGAGATGGTAGGGAGGGTAGGGGGGGCATATGTGTTACTGAGCTTGTCGGGTATGAATGAGGAGAGCGTCGCGAGGCGTTTCAAATGCGCAATCGTTGGAGAGCCAGTGATGTTTGCTCGTAGTCAAAGTGAGTTGCCACGACCTCAATGCTTTTCAGAGCTAACTGTGTTTCGCTTCGGTATCCTGGAAAGTATTATCATTGCCGAGTGTGCTTGAGGATGCACCGCACACCTCTCCACAGTGGTATGTCAAGCCGACTAAACGCTAAAAAGAGTACCAAAAGGCGAATACCCCGAATTCGATCTCGATGGACCGACGTACTTTGCATTTGCATCTTTCAATAACTGAGACGTAATGACTCTTGGGCGTCATGAGGAATGCCAGCCATCCGGGGTATGTCCTCTTCGTCTATCTCATAACAAAATGCTGAGAATATACCTTACGCAGAGGCCGTCAGGGACTCGTCTGCATCAAGAAGATCAAAAACATCCTCTTCACCGCTGTTCTCATCCTAACACCTATTCCACCACCTCCCAAAACCAATGTCTCCTAAACCATATACATGTTTCTTAATCTTGCCAAAGTTGTTCGAAGCCAACAACGTCTCGCTCATCGTGGTGCATTGTGTTTGAATACTCATCCAAGTTATTTCATGTCCTTGCATGATACTGAATGTAAGTTTCATTCACCTGCTTTCTGATGTTCTCAGGACGTCGAATGCTTACTGCTACGGTTGTAGGAACCCGACTATTCAGTATCACTAGTCTCTTACTGTCCTCTTCTGATGCAACGCCATTGCTAGTGGCTACGATTCGAATAGGTATGAAGCAGCTTTCACGACTGCATCGCTCGTCTTTAATTACGTTACACAAGCTAGAACCGGATACGAGAGAGCTGCTAGAGGTGTCGATTAGAAAGACCGTTGGCACGAGTAGTGCCGGCGTGGGACTCGGGAGCACAAGTACAGAATCAGAAAGCAGTGAAGCTGCCAATTATCCTGTTTCTGGAAATTGAGTGTATAGAATGATTACTGTCAATGTACGTGCATGATATTGATATATAAAAGCATATGTTTCTAACACATGAGTAGAGGAATTATACAGCCGATCGGCAAGTAGCGCAGCCGCGTCGCTCCTCGACTCCTACTCCTGGAGGCAGATAATTCTGCGCTCATACCGATACTCCAAATGGAACATTGACAACGCGGGACCGGTAGAAGAGTGCATCCTTGAAGACTGGGCGCCGTAGTGGGCGCAGTTGACGCCCCTTCCCTAGGCGCTTGTATAAAGTTCAGTCCATGGATTCCATGCAGACTGTCGCTTTGATCAAGTCCGAAGATGAATTGTCGACCGCAAGATCGGAAGCAGAAAGAATCTTTTGAGAACAAGACGACCGCCGATATGAATCAGGGCGAGGGACGCGGACAGAGAGTACGCGATGCCGATCCAATCACCCACCTGCCTCTCGCTGCTAAGCGCCCGTCCCCAAAATTTCTAGATGCCCCCAACAGTGACGAGTTGGTGAAGGATGATAGCATCTCGGAGAGTCATGGGACTGCTTGAGATTTTGGATGTGTTTGGGTCTTTTTCGGGTCCTTGCAAAACGCTGAACGTAAGTTCTCTGCTTTTCCTTCGGTGGTTACATTATTTTGATGGAAGTACGCGATAGGTTGGGCGCTATGATTCGTCCCTCACACTCTTCTACCAAAAGAACCAACTACAGTGACCATGATCAATACCGTACTTTCGCAGTCAAATAGCTTGGCCGTCCAACATTCGCTGCGTATCACGTCACAGGAGTTACTTCGACTTTACGCCTTTATTCATGGTTACATCTGCGCAGATAATTTTGGCATGAGTCAGAAAAAAGATCCGCTTGATGTCAGCAATCCTGAGGATGTGCGGGAGGCATAATGACCTGAGTATGAAGCTGACGGAGGTATCTAATGTATCTAATAGCAGTTTGGGTAAATTAGATGAGAACCGGAAGGATGAGTCTGCCCACTGGAGTTGTGGCTAGCTCTCAGGTGTGTGAAGTGATGCTTTGATATTTACCACATACTGACACGACACGGCGCTAGCGCTGAGACTAAATTATAAAGGATTCATGTCCAAGTAAATTCTTCAAATATGCGTGCTGTCAAGACCTACAGCATTTCTGCGCCCGCACCTACTTCCCCATCGGTGAAAGCGTTCGCACCCATAAGGCAGCACATTTGTGAGAAAGCTCTTTACAATTGAAAGCGGCGCTTTCGTTCAGAAGACCATTCTTTTTGATACAGATCAGAGAATATAGATCATTCAGCACTTCAAGCGGGGCTCGGCCAACATCCGGAATTCAGCCTGTATCCTCCCAGATTCAGGGGAAAAAACCTCTGTACTGACTTTGACTCGGAATACCTGTTCATCGATGCCAAGCGCCTCCGATTAAAAACTAGCGACATCTGTCAATGAACCGTATGGCGGAATGATACACCAACCAAACTCTTGATTTGACGGCATTCTCGCTTTGTCTACAGTCTCATATAATGCAAGCATTGACCTGCATATACATATATTCCTTGTTTGAACTTGTTCGCTCTCGTCCGGTATTACGCCTGGAAACCCCTCTACGCTCTTCAAAGTATTAGCCTGGGGCACATGCACCAGTCACGTTCCTTCGATACAGAATCTGCGACGTCAAGCTCGACGCAGAGCTACCAGGCTGGTCGCCAGATGGATTCTCCCGGTGTGGAAACTATACACCGACCTAGCCATAGACTAGGATCTCACCAAAGTCAATATATTCCTCACCCAGTAACCCTTTCTACGCGTCATCGCTCGGTGCACCAGCCCAATTCTGCCGGTGTAGCTACCCCAAGTGAAGAGCTCCAGGATACCGAGGAGGTTCCTACCCAATGCCACTCTCACAGCAAAGGCAGGAATCTGGTAGTTTGCATAGATGGGACTTCCAATCGGTTCAGCCGGAAGGTAAGTAACACCAATGTCTCCATAATCAGACTGGCTGAGCCAAAGCTGTAGAACACAAATGTTGTGGAACTCTACAGCAGACTGCTCCAGGATGAACGCCAGCTCACGTTTTACAACAGTGGCATTGGTACATATGCAAACCCATCCCGGAAGTCCCTCAGCCATTATAAGCAGGTGATATTGCATAAGCTTGACCTTGCGTTCGCATGGTGATTCTTGCCCCGCCGCTTCAGCGCCTCAGCTCGCACGATTCACTGACATTGTATTTTTCAGGCGATTCGAGAGGATTCTCCTTAGTGCTTATCGGTGGCTGAGCGAAAGGTATGAGCACGGAGATCGCATCTTCCTTTTTGGTACGGAGGGATTATTCTTCTCCGATCGCTGCTGCTGACACACTTTTTTCAGGGTTTTCGCGAGGTGCCTACCAAGTACGCGCTTTGTCGGCCATGATAGAAAAGGTGCTATCTCTAGTTGTTTGTGTGGCCGCAGCAAACTCAATCCCAGTCGCAAGGTCGGATTGATCCATAGAGGGAACGAAGATCAAATACCTTTGTGGGTCACCACTCGATTGCATATTTGTTGTGCAGTATTGACTAGTTACTCAGTGCATACGAGTTGTATTGTGCTTCGTCTGACAATACAATCACACCAACCCAAATTGTGCCATCTCATTATCTGGACAAACAGGATGCTATCAGGGCACAGACATCTGTTGAACCTTGCACTGGGCATTTATTAGATCAGGATAATCAGCAACTTGAAAATGATATGGCATCTTGCTTTAAGAGGACGTTCTCCGTGAAAGATGTCAAAGTTCATTTCATTGGTGCATGGTACGCCCGGAATAGATACAAGAACTTGGTGTGATATTGACTTTGCGCTGCACAGGGACACTGTTTCCTCGGTTGGGCTGGCCAGGTCCAAGAAGGATCTACCTTTGACGACGTCGGGGATGAAGCATGTCTGCTACTTCCGCCATGCCCTTGCGTTGGATGAACGACGTGTCAAATTTTTACCTGAATTTGCACGTGGAGGTACAGCACCATGCCCTAAGGATTGCCAAGGTGAAATGCCTCACACCAAGGAAGTATGGTTTGCCGGCACCCACTCAGATATGTGAGTGCAGGATACGTGCTTTTACAGCTGAGACTAATCGATTTTAGTGGCGGTGGCAATACCGAGAATACGGGACTCGACATCAATGGACCCTCCTTACGATGGATGGTCAGAGAAGCTAAAAAGGCAGGGCTTCGCATGGAACCATTCTTTGACTGGGGTAATATCCAAAAAGTGGGACACATCCACGAATCATTGTCAGTAATTTGGAGACCACTTGAATACTTCCCCCTCAGAAGGCTATCATATGGACACTGTCCAGATAGTTTGACACGCCGGTACGTGGAGTCAAACGCGCTTTCGAAGTCTGCTCATTAAACCTTTCAATCAGGCCACATCTTGGAGCTCGTCGAGACATTCTTGATGGACAACTGATCCATCAGTCTGTTTATTGGGCAACAGATCCTCAGTACAAGAATAGGTTACCATCACGCTGGCAAGACCAGGACAAAACAATCCAAATAGAGCCGGACACCACAGACCAGGCCACTTTCCGTCTATCCTCCATTGTGGACGAGTTATGCCAGACAAATAAAAAGAGGAAACGCGAAATAATTTTCAGAAGAATCAAAACTATGCTTAATGACATTGAAGACATCGGTATGTAGCCCATAGGAGTTGGTGGAACATAAACTTATGAAATTCGATCTAGAGGACTTGGCTTATGGGGATCACTACCAAAGTTTGTTCCGGTCTTTGGACATTATCAAAAGGAACGACCCGAACCTGATCCAAACGAGGGCAACCATGTCGGTGATCAATGTCATCTTAGAAGAAGCACCCTCCCTGAGAAAGGGCAATCTTCGATCCATGCCTCCCGTAATCCAAAATTTACTCAAACGTGCCGATAGTGTTGAGATAGCAAAACTTTTTTTGTCGCGGAGGTGTTCCCGTACGTCCTCTTTTCGTCATTATTTTTGCTTTTATCATTCCAACCTGAATGTCTTCTCAGCCATACTCGGGGTATGGTCGCAACATAATCCGGTCTGTTCTGTTGCGGTTTCTCCCAAAGGCAAGGACATTGCATGGGTAGATGACAGAACAATCATCGTTGCCGACTTGAAAACGCTGAAACCATATCACCCCAGGCTGAGGGGTCATACGGGTTCAGTAACTTGTATTGCCTTCTCACCTGATGGCACCAAACTGTTGTCAGGGTCCATTGACGCAAAGGTTGTCCTTTATCAACTGGAAGATGGTACATATTCAGAGATATGTCGTGCCTACCAGAAACCGGTGAGCACTGTAGCGTTTGATTCAACCGGCAAACATGCCCTTTCAGCTTCGCAGGATGGCATCGCTTGTCTGTCTTGTTGCGCCCCGCCGACTATGAAAGATGTCCAGCGATATGACCCCAGCGGAGGGGCTATCCAAGCTGCGGCGTTCTCTCCGGACGACTCAATGGTCGTGATAGCGTCGGAAAACAAGAGCTTATCTGTGTTCGAGACCATATCTGGGGAACAACGTCTATACTTGACTCCATACGCCTTTTCGCCAATCACTTGTATTGGATTTTTACCCGAGAAGGACCCGACAATGATTACAGGAACTCTATCCGGTGACGTCCACTCACTATACTTCACTTCGGAGTGGAATGCATCTCGCTTTGATCTTGGAGCGAATCGCAGAAGCGATCATATCGTCAGTCTTGCGGTTTCTAGCGACGGAAGTTTCGTTGCCCAGTGCGAACCACATTATCTTACAGTGCTCGATGGAACCAGAGAATGTGTCATGGAATTGGAGTCGCATTCGCCATTTTTATGTGCGACTTTCTCTCCCAAACATCCGTCTCTCTTGATTGTCGGTCAGAAAGATGGAATCGCTTTCGTCGACGTGATGGGGGGCGATGGTGACTTCATTCTCGGATTGCTGAAAGAAGAAGGGCCTGAAACGCCCTTTTGCAACCCGGAGGGAATGTCACTCGGAACACCCATTGATATATGTTTTCAGGCAGGGCGGAGGCAAGACGAAGGATAGACTACTACTTCGCGTGCGCATGTCCCATAAATGATGAAGAGAAGAGGCGGCCATACAATAACATGTAGGTAGATACACCGAGCTTAGGCGCTGGCCTCTGCAGCTCTCCTGACATTTCTTTCCTCTGCAATCGTGAGCTTGGTAACCTTTCCTTTGGGAAGTGATATACAAGGCTTGGTGCCCTCGCCAATGACGAAAATGTTGGATAGACTGAGTATTTCATCAGTATAAGAAGCAGAGAAGTAGCAGCAGGACACACCGGGTAGCAAACGTCCTATCCAACGAATCCTTCACATGGACAATATCAAAGTCCCCAATATGCTTCTCTCTGTGAGCAATGACACTCGCACGACCCATGTTCCTTCCACCCGTGACCATAACAATATTCTTCATATTAAACTTGACAAAGTCGACAATCCAAGCGACAATCTTGTTCCATTGAATGTCGAATTTGACGGTATTGTTGATCCTGATCAATAGGTCTGGGTAACGAATGGTCCTTCCTGGGTCCTTCCATCGTGGGTGGCAATATGAGGAATACCCTCGCTCTGAGTGAAACTTTCATATGTTCCTTTCGATCCTCTGGGTCAGCGAATCGTCATGGAAACACACAGAGGTATGGGTACACACCATTTCAAGTAGGTCTCCTGGCTTCCCTTGAGGGGGAGAGTGACGATAGTGCAAACGACGAGTACTTTGTTGGTGTTTGTGCCAAATCAGAATCCCTAGCACCTCCACAGCAGCGAATTGTCGATGTTCAAACATTCAATATTAACCACTTATACAGATTCTGTTACCCTTCAGAAGATTTGACTCAGCTTTAACGCCTCTGCCGTGTATATTGGCCTTGTCTCTACTTTATGGGTGGCCTACCAACACTCCTGTCTCGTCTCAGTCATCATTTAAACCCTCTGTTTGCATCCAAATGGACCGGTCATGTTGATCCAAAATCATTGCAGGAAAATAATTCTTCATGTTCGAGTCTGCAAACCTTAGCCGTAAGTCGCCATTAAATTGAGGACTTCCATCTGATTAGCTTCAAATTCACCAGCACGTAGACATCGATTCCCCAAGTCGTTCCCTCAACCATACAAGCCAACAATCAACATGACCGCAATTCCTAGCCTTCAAGACTTTGTTGAAGCACAGAAAATGATCATCAGAAGTTTATGATCCCAATCAGTTTGTGGACGTGAGCTGTAGGATTGCAACGACGCAAAATATGAGTGCCCTGGTGAATACAGGAGGTGAGTTGCCTTGACCACGACGGTTTTTTGAAGGTTAAATACTGTTCCAACACAGTATATGCAAAATTATACCCCAAACTCATGAGCACAACCCTTGTAGATATGTGCCCATATGGTTAGACAATTGGCGTCAAATGCCTCCAATTCGCGCGTTCTTACTTTCCTCACAGTGTCCACTGGTCTGAATGGAATGCAGATGGAGACGCAGCTGAGCGAACCAAGATGGTGGTGCCAGCTCTTTCGGCTTTCGTCTTCTTAATCCATGACGACCAATACACCTCTCTGAGAAGATACAGGCAACGTTCAGGTTCTCTCGTATAGCGGTACGTTTTATCCTTCCTACAGTACATCAAACTGACCGAACGCCAAAAAATATACTAGAAGATGAATCTCCCGAAATCGACCTTGGTGGACCGACGTTCTCTCATAATCTCCCGAGAACTTGGTGCTCAGTCGACAAGTATCAGAAACCGATACATGGCGCATAGGTTACCATTGCATTGTCTTTGGGATGTGGATGATATGAGGTATGTCTTCTCCCTTTACTCTATAACAAGATACTGAGAAAATACCTTCACACACAGAGGCCGCCAAGGACTCGTTTGTGACGTCTCGTTTATGGTAGAATATTGTACTCAAGCCGTTAAGTGCTGCAGTGGCTATTGTACCGATTTACTCTTGCCAACGCTACTGAACTACACTGCCAAAACGACGCCAATGGTGAAGGATGGCAATATCTTGGAGAATCATGCGACTGCAGGATGTATAGGCGTTTGGGTTTTCTTTGGGCCATTGAACGTTAGTTTTCTGCCTTCCTTACTCTTCTTTCCTTCGATAGTTAAATTATTTGGGTGTAGGTATGCGATAAGTGGGGTCCTATGATTCGTCCCTTACACGCTCCTTCCGAAAGCATCAACTTCAATGGCCACAATCAACACTGCCCTTTCGCAATTAAACATCTTAGCTGTCCAACATGGATCTTCCTGCATCCCATCGCCGCTTGTTACACCACAGAAGCCGCTCAAACTTAACGTGCCAACGTGTTTTCGCTGAATTCGTACTTCACGTCTTTATTCATGCCGCGTCTGCGCAGATGACTTTGGCGCGAGTCTTGAGAGCGAACCGTTGGATGCCAGTGGTCCTGTCTGAGTCGGTGGTAATGCGAGGAACATAACGGGGCGAATAGGAAGCTGAGGGTTCTTTGATTCAAGTTTGATTATAGTTTGGGTAAATAGGACGGGATGAACCGGCGGATGGGAGTTGTGGTTAGGACTGCTTCGGTTCAAGGTGGGTGTCTCCAACAGTGCTTTTGTGATTCACGTATACTGACACGATACTAGCATTTGGGAGCAGACTACAGAAGTCAGTATCATTATAATTTACAGTACTAAGTCAACTTCCTCAAATTGCATTACCATCAGCACATGCACGCAAGCCTCTACTAGCTCTACTCGTCGCCCAAAGCATACCTCACATTAGTCCGGTGACATCTGTCGCAGAGACGTTCCCTAAAGGTGAGATAAATCTGGATCTGCTGGGTTCGTTCTTCCTTGCGAAGATCACCCAGATCATTCGGTACACCGCGTGGTGATCCAGCCAGTATTCTATCGCCGTTCTTGATACCTGCATATCGGTGCTGGAGTAGTACCTTTGTCAGCCCTCTGTATATGTGAGAGCACATCGGTCCGGCGCCACCCCAATACTGACACCGCTAAAGACTCTAACGAGAACCTCATATCGTGCTTCCTGCGAAATTCAACACTCACAGGAATTGTTCTCATGTAGCAGTGCATGATCACTCCCACTTGCCTTCTGTTCCCGTTCTGTCGTACTCAGCTGTATCACCTTCACGTTCATGGAAATACGCACCTCAGCGCAAAGTGCAGGAACTGCACGAACTAATGCAAGGGTTCGGATCGGTCGAGAAATTTTAGCACATAATTCAGTACGGTGCTCAGCAACCAGCTCAATACACATTTCGGTTCAAAGGTCTCGAAACGTTGCCATTGCAGACACTCTCCCAGTATTGTGTATAAATCTTCCCCAAAGGCCTCGAGACGCTAGTCTGGAGCGCGGGGGCCGGCCAGATTTCTCCAGTTCAAGAGCATCGGCATACAATTTATCGCTGCGCTCTCGGAATACCAGTTCACGCTCGCAATCTCCAGTGCGGCCAGATTCGCCCGACACAGAATCATCGTCACTGCGAAACGCCAACTCTCGTCCGGTGGCGCTCTACCCCACTCCTCCGGATACTTCTCCAAGTTCCTCACGTTCTCGCCAGGAGCGCTCTTGCCCAGAGGTGCACCAGTTCAATCCTCCCAACACTTCTCCGGATTCGGTACATCCTAGCCGAGGACGCTCTCGCTCACAGTCCAATCCCCCCGATTCTTTAGATTCCTCGTACTCAGCACCTTTTCAGAAAGCGATCCCTAACCGAGCACGCTCTAGCCCAGATCGCACCCTCGATACAGGTGGCGGTCATGAAGACCAGGGTGAAAATAATAGGGGGTCTTCCACCAACGGCAAATGTTCTTGCACTCGCGGCAAAGGCAGAAATCTAGTAGTTTGCATCGATGGGACTTCCAATCAGTTTGGTGCAAAGGTAGCATTGATCTTCATCTTAGTGGAATCTGACTGATTGAGATTTAGAACACTAACGTCGTTGAACTCTACAGTCGAATACCCAAAAACGAACATCAGCTCACGTTTTATAACAGCGGCATCGGTACATATGCAAGGCCTTCCTGGAAGTCATTGAGTTACTACAAGCAGGTCATTGGTCATAAACTTGACCTTGCTATTGCATGGTTATTGTGATCTTTTCAAGTTTATACTCTTACTAAATTGGTACTTTTCCAGGAGATTCGAGAGAATCCTCCTTAGTGCTTATCGGTGGCTGAGCGAAACATATGAGCCGGGAGATCGCATTTTTCTTTTCGGTAAGGGGATGTCCCTTTGTACAGCTGCTGCAAATATCATCATTTTTGCAGGGTTTTCGCGAGGCGCATACCAAGTACGCGCGTTGTCGGCAATGATAGAAAAGGTGCAGTCTCTACCTGTACTGTTTAGCCCAGTAAACTCAATTTCGGCCGCATAAAAGGTTGGATTGATTCAAAGAGGGAATGAAGATCAAATAGCTTTGTGAGTAATCGCTTGTTTTCATGTTCGCTTTGTGATCGTCGCCTTGACTGTTTACCCAGTGCATATGAGCTGTACTGTGCCTCGTCTGACGACACAGACGAACAAGTCCCAGCTGCGCGCTCCCATTCCCTGGACGCACAAGGTAGTACAGTGCAGCCAGCCAGTAAATTCTCCAGCAGACACCCAGATCGAACTCAAGGCGACCAAGCATCTCGCTTCAAAATGACGTTTTCCGTGGAAAATGTCAAGATTCATTTCGTTGGTGCATGGTATGTCCTGAGTATAATGTATGAAGTCGACGTGGTATTAACGGCGTTGCATAGGGACACAGTTTCTTCTGTTGGGCTGGTCAGATCGGATAAAGATTTACCTTTGACGACGTTAGGAATGAAACATGTTTGTTACTTTCGCCATGCGCTCGCACTTGACGAACGGCGTGTAAAGTTTTTACCTGAATTCGTTCGTGGAGGGCTGGGGCCACGACCTGAGGAGTGCCGAGGCGAGCAACCTCATACCAAGGAAGTGTGGTTTGCTGGCACTCACTCAGATATGTGAGTACAGTACATACGCCTTTATAATATAATTGAAACTAAATCAATTTTAGTGGGGGAGGCAATACCGAGAATGCGGGACTCAACACTAATGGGCCTTCCTTGCGATGGATGGTCAGAGAAGCCAAAAAGGCGGGGCTCCAAATCAAGCCATTCTTTGAATGGAGTTGCATCAAAAAAGTGGGAGACATCCACGAATCGTTGTCAGTAGCTTGGAGACCGCTTGAGTATCTGCCCCTCAAAAGGTTATCATATGGTCAATCAGATCATATCACCTACCGGTACGCGCTTAAAATCATTTTGGAGGTTTCTTGGTTCAATATTTCAGTATAGACCACATCTTGGAGCTCGGCGACACATCGTTGATGGGCAACTAATCCATCAGTCTGTTTATTGGGCGACAGGTCCTCAGTACAAGAATAGGTTACCGCCGCGCTGGCAAGACCAGGACAACACAGCACATATAGAGCCAGATTCAGCAGACCAGGCCGCTTTCTGTCTATCCTCCATTGTGAATGAGTTATGCCGTACAGACAAGGAGAGGAAACGTCAAGTGATTTTCAAAAGAATTGCAACCGTGCTTAATGATGTTGAAAACGTCGGTACGTAGTTGAACTAGTCACAGTCGCTGGAATATCAACTCATGAAAGATGGTCTAGAGGATTTGGCCTATGGGGACCATTACCAAAGTTTATTCCAGCCTACGGAAGTTATCGAACAGAACGATCCGAACCTGATCCGAACTAGGTCAACCATGTCGATGATTAATGCTATCTGGGATGAAGTCCATCGGCAGGGACTTTGTACAGAAACGGTCAATCTTCGAGACATGCCTCCAGTAATCCAAACTCTACTCGAACGTCCAGAAGCTGTTGGGGAAGCTAAACGTTTTCTATCACGACGATGTTCCCGTACGTCCTTTTCCTGATGTTGGTTTGCTCTTCTTATCCCAACCTGGATATCTTCTCAGCTGTACTCGGAGCATGGTCACAACGTTTTCCTGTCAATTGCGTCGCTGTTTCTCCCGACGGCAAGTTCATTGCATGGGGATATGGCAGACAAGTCGTAATCAGAGAATTGGAAACACTGGCGAATCATGCCGTGGTGAGCGGTCACCCAGGTCAAGTTACCTGCATCGCCTTCTCGCCAGATAGCGCCAAAATTATCTCAGGGTCCACCATGGTATTTGTTAATTGGCTTGCTTCGCATGCGCACCGATGTCGTCCCTACCGGGAACCTGTGAGCGCGGTAGCGTTTGACGCGTCTGGCACGTATTTTCTCTCGGCTTCGCGCGATGGCACCGCTTGCCTGCAGGCTTGTACCTCTGGCAAGGTTTCCCAAATCATCCAGAGGTACAAACCGGGTGGAGGAGCTATTCATGATGCCGTGTTCTCTCCAGATGACACCAAAGTTGTGACAGGTTCAGAAGACGGGAGTATATCTGTGTTTGAAAAGATCTCTGGGGAAAAAAAGATTCATCTTACTCCCTCACAATCTTCAATTACTTGTGTCAGCTTTCTGAACCGGGAGGTCCTAACGATAGTGGCAGGAACTGACTCTGGCGTCCTTTACTCGTTCCAGTTCAGCCCAGAGTGGGGCCAAGTTCATGCCCTTGAAGCGTCAGCTTCAACGAACCGGCACGGATACGTCAGTTCTGCGGTTTCCAGCAACGGTTTCGCTGCACACGTTGACACGTATAACATCAGGGCGTGTGCTGGGACAGGAGCAATTGCAATGCACTTATATTCGTTCTCGCCATTTTTATGTGCAACTTTCTCCCCCAAACACCCATCTTTACTAATTGCCGGTCGGGAAGACGGGATCGCTTTCATCGACGTGATGGGGGGCGATGGGGACTTCATTCTCGGATTGCTGAAAGAAGAAGGGCCTGAAACACCCTTTTGCAATCCGAAGGGAATGTCACTCGGAACACTCATTGATATACGTTTTCAGGCAGGGCGGGCGGAGACAAGACGGAGGATAGGCTAGCCATCGTCTGGTTTCGCCGTTTTTTGGGCTCTACGTGTACATATTTACACTTGACGTCGTTTTTCGTGTGCGCATGACCCATAAATGTTATAGCATGATGAAGAGAAGAGGCGGCCATACAATAACATGTAGGTAGAGTAGATACATTGAGCTTAGGCGCTGGCCTCTGCAGCCCTCTTTCTCCTGACATCTCTCTCCTCTGCAATCGTGAGCTTGGTACCCTTTCCTTTGGGAAGTGATATCCAAGGCTTGGTGCCCTCGCCAATGACGAAAATGTTGGATAGACTGAAGAAAACATCAGTACAAGAAGTAGAAAGGTAGCAACCACACACACCGAGTAGCAAACGTCCTATCCAACGAATCCTTCACATGGACAATATCAAAGTCCCCAATGTGCTTCTCTCTGTGAACAATAACACCCGCACGACCCATGTTCCTTCCACCCGTAACCAAAACAATGTTCCCCGTGTCAAACTTAACAAAGTCGACAATCTTGTTCTGTTGGATGTCGAATTTGACGGTATCATTGACCCTGATCAACGGGTCTGGGTACCGGATGGTCCTTCCATCGTGAGTGACGATATGTGGGACACCCCTCGCTCCAAGTGCAACCTTCTTCACCTTGAGAAGCTTGTAGGAAGCTTCCTCAGGCGTGATGCGATGGATGGTGAAACGACCCTTGACGTCGTAAAGCAGACGGAAATGCTCGCCGGATTTTTCGATGGAAACGACGTCCATGAAACCGGTAGGATAAGTCTCGTCGGTACGGACTTTACCGTCGATTTTGATGAGGCGTTGTTTGACGATGGCGGTGACTTCACGACCAGTCAAGGCGTATTTGAGACGGTTACGGAGGAAGACGGTAAGGGGAAGTGATTCGCGGAGTCTGTGAGGACCAGGGGAAGGACGGGGCGCGTAGGTGCCGCTGAGCTTGTCGAGCATCCACGAGCTGGGCGCTGCAAGGCGTTTCAGGTGTTTTTTCGGTCCTCTGGCCTACATCCAAATCCATGTCAGCGAATCCAGTAGAAACGCGAAACCAATCACCACAGAGACATCCAAAGTCATGAGCACACACCATTTTGAGTTTCCTGGCTTGTCTTGAGGGAGTCTTGAGGGAGTCTTAGGGACGGACGACGGCACAAACGACGAGCAAGCAAAATCCGATGTGGGTTGAGCAAATAGTAACAAAGCAATTTCTGGCCCTAACCCTAATGTACTTTGATCTCAACGCCCAGTCACAAGCGCACATTGACCTCCTCATCCACCTCGGATACACAGTAATCGCGCTCAATCAGACTATACAAAGTAAATATGATCCCAAGAAACACAAAAATACACTTTCAGATATCCCACCTCGTCCCGGCATCGTCTTCCTCAAGCGTCTTACAATCATTTTAGACGCTGAATCAGAAAAGGGATTCAACCTCACATCGAACCATGCCGCGTTTTTCGCTGGATACGATATCATAGCTTTGATGCCTACGACACAGGCGACGCTATCAGCTGCGTGTTTAACGCACACGCAGCCTTCCCCGCTTACAACGCATATCATTTCCATTCCACTTACACTCCCTCGACTACCATTTCATCTGAAGCACACACTCATACGAACGGCGATCAAAAATGGTGCAGTCTTTGAGATACCGTACACTGGCGCTTTAACAGCACCGACGAACTGGTGGGCATCAGCGAGGGAGGTTGTACGTGTTACGAAGGGAAAAGGTATCGTTGTTAGTAGCGGAGCAGAGGAGGCTGGTGATCTAAGAGCACCAAGGGATATTGCAAACTTGGTGTCACTTCTGGGTTTACCGCAGGATGCGGCACATGCAGCATTGACCAAGGAGCCAAAAAGTTTGGTTTTACGTGCGCGTGAGTGGACTGTGTCTCACATCTTTGAACCAACGCTGACGAGGGTAAAGGGACGCGTAAAACGTATCGGGCGGTGTTGAGTGAACCGACGGTTGTTATTCCGGAGGGATGGCAGCCACCAGTGACGACTGCCCAAGAATCCACAACCACACCAGACTCAACGTCTAGCACAGGCAAGAAACGGCCCCGTGAAGAAGATACTTCAACGCCCAAGGATACTCAATCAAAGAGCACAGGAGAGAAGAAGAAAAAGAAGCGGAAGAAGGACAAGGGCGGCACAGGGGGTACAGTAACACCATCGTAGGATTTGCATGTGGCGCTCTGATTTAGGGATCCCTAACGTTTGGTCAATGTATCTTATTCTGGGAAGCACAGTACCGATTTTTCTACTTACAACGACAAGGATGATGCTAAGTACTAGCAGTCCGTATACTTATACAGAGCACGGTTCCGAGGACTACCAGTGCACTACCCCACCTCCTAGCTGCACGCACATGTGACGCCGTTCGAAATGCCTCGAGACCTGAGCCTTTCGAGCTGTGCCAGACTCAAGTTTCCGGGCAATGCAGGTCGTTCTTCGAAGCGACTGTTTTCATGCACCCAGCACCATTTGCACTCGTCCTTTTTTGCTATCCAGCAAACATCACAAGAAGGCATTGCCTCCATAGCTTCGACGATAACCTCTGCGGTCTCGCCGTTCCCAAAAGAATACCATGACGTGAGAACGACACGCGATAACTTGGGGAGAGTTTTTGACTCGGTGATGAGTCTGTGAAAAGCCCGGATATCACTGGATCGGCTTGAGGGTACGTTGATTCTGAGATACTCCAGATTGGGGACAGACTGCAGCATCTCAGCCAACCTGGAGTCGAAGATGATTGTATCGCCTGTCAACAGAGTGAGCCTCTGCAATGAACTAGCTCGTGCAAGCATCCCAACGATACTTTCGATATAGACGGATGACCAAAGACGCAAAGGTGCAGTGACAATAGCCCACCAACGAGAGCATACCCGAGCTAGTTCGTACGTTGGAGCTCGAATATTTGCTCTAAAACCTCCTTCTCGTTTCTATCTTCCGAGAGGGTATATAGTCCTGGATGCTTGGATGGATTCCTCTAAACAGACTAGATGAAAGACCTCTTCCAATTAACTCCTGTGGCATTCGTCGAACGGGAGAGAGCAGAGTGCTTTTCTAGTTCTTTAATGAACATAGCAGCCCAAGTGGGCTCTGCAGTTGTGGGGGAACGGGATGAATGGAGGGTATGTCGGGACACATTTGAGGAATGATGTATGAGAAATTCCTCTTTGCACTTGTCGCAGAGGATGACAGTGCTTTGATGAGTGGCAGTGAACATGTGGTTTCAGCGAAGAACCGACTGTGATTGCCTTTTTAGTCAGCGTGGCGCGCGTTACACATGTATGTAACCCGCCCTTTCAAGTTTATCAGTGAACAGCATTATTACATCCTCGAGGATGAAGGGAAGCGAATTTCCGGGAGATGAACACATTTTTGCACCTAAAGTAAGAATGGTCTAATAGCAATATAGTTTCAGTCTATTCAATATTGTAGAGACGCGAGGACAAGTCAACTGTGATTTCGCATTCGTGGCTGGTCTGGATGAAAGAAAGGCTAATGGGCTGAATTCATGAGTACAAGGTCCTCATTTACAAAGTACCTCTGCTGCGGTCATATATATGAGTCGCCTAGGGGAGACTACTGCTGCGGCAAGTCCGAGATCGAGCTGATCCGTTTCCTTTCTACCACGTCCTTCAGCATAAAGTTGTTGCGCTCGTAAAGGCTCATTGCTTACCTTCTTGATTAATCTTCAACTCATGCAATCTAAAGTTCTCTCCGTTTCAACACCGGTGGTCTCGTAAGACTGTTGCCGCACGTCTGGAGGAGTCGCAGTGGTATATTGTCTCGATTGATGCTCGGTGCCAGGTGTGGTTCGCTAGTTTCCTTCATTCAGGTCTTTTCTAACGATATCTAAGATACAGTTGACCCGGATCTCTTGAAAACGTACTCTGGGCGGGCGCTGTTAGTCGGATCGGCGCTCATTGAACTCAATTAACCCATCAACGTTGACGTTTAACAACATTGTTGCAGCACACTCTCCAGTAAGTCATTCTGACCGCAGGAAGTCGATTTAGCTCACACATCACGCCATGAAGTCAGAAATTCAATATCAGACCACGAAATCAACATGTCGCACCCTGTAACCTTATTATTCAAACGAGTACCCGTAGAAGTGTGGAATGAGATTTTTCGCCGAGCTTGTCTGGAGAGTCCTTTGGATGGATCACCTTCGTACGACGTTTTCGGAGATTCGGAAGGTATCACACTTGTTGTCAAAGAAGGTGGAGATGACATTAGAGCCACGACTTATAATTTGTCTCGGGTCTCCTCTCACTGGCGAGCAATCGTCATTGCAAGCCCCCAGCTGTGGTCATCCATCCATATCCAGGGGATTCATGTACTCCGGAGGAATTTAGCATTTCTTGTGGATTTATACCTACGTCACTCCAAAAGTTATCCCTTGAAGATATCGTTGGATGCTCTCGATAACTTTCATCTGAGTGACGTTGAAGGGTTGCATCCACATAGCCTTCAAGTCATGAACTGTCTTATGAAGCATGCGCATCGAGTACAGGATCTCAGCCTCGAAATGAGTAGATACTCGGTGCTGCACAACATGGATTTTCAAGGTGTATCCTTTGACATCTTGCGATCGTTCAGAGCTGGCTATGTCCTTGTAGAAGATGCGTCCCCGTCACGCTCATTCTGGGATGCTTTAGCCAGATCAGGGCCCACCTTCAGCCATCTGTCTATAGAGACAGAGTCATCTCTATTGGACACTTTCTTCCCATGCGAACAGCTTGTTTCGCTCACATTCCAACCTACGATACTCGGCCTTGATGGATTGCTGGGGTTCCTTCGAGTACTTCGTAGATTCACGAGATTGGAGGTCCTGGAAATGACAGAACTGGATTGGAGGGATGCAAGCCCGGAACTCCCGGCTTTCCCAGTCGAGTTACTATCTCTTCGGAAACTCTCTCTTAGCCCGTTTACCCCATTCACAGGCTTATCCCACCTCTTTTCTTCCCTCATCCTTCCGTCGCTTCGCGTTCTGGAGATTTGCACACACCGTTTGCAGAGCCAGCATAACTTTGATGCGCCTCTTGAGGCCTTCATAGTTATGCTCAGTCGATCTGCAGCATCGCTTGAGAGGCTCGTTCTGAGGACCAGAAGTATAAGGATATTCGATTCACGAATGTCCGAGGTGCTTCAGTCACTTCCCAACCTCGTGTATCTCGATATCACCGTGCCAGAACGAAAATCGCGGGGCGAGCTCGACGACGACGGTGATATCCGGGCATTTCACAGACTTCTCACCATCCTTACCTCCGACGAGCTTGTTCTGCCCAAGGCTTCGCATATCATTCTCAATTGCTTGGATCATTTTTATGGTTCACGGTTTGGAAATAGCGATACAGCGGAGCTTGTCGTCAAGGTGATGGAATCGAGGAGTTGTATAGGTATTAGCGGCGTATCTCCTTGCACCGTATGCTGGTTAGAGCTAAGCGACGGGGCCCATTATGGGTCATGTAGAATACATGGAACCTATTCAACCAAAGGACCTTTCTTCGATCCACTGTTTTTCAGTCAGAATCACCTCGAAAGGATTGAGATTCAACTATCAAGGCATCCTACGACGTGTGCTATTGGTATGCGTTCGTAATTACTTGCTGACTCGTAGTAATGCTTTATTTGCTCCAGTGCTTATTCTTTGGGACTATGGACACAATACTATAATAAACCTACGTGTTTTGAAAGACCTCACCTTTCTGCTCGCAACGCGTTGCCTTTGCCTAATTCAAGCTCCGGCGTGAAGGCGCGTTATTGTTTATTCATAGTTCTATCCCTCCAGCGCTACCGAAGGGAAGTACCCGTATTGGTATGGCACCACCTGCGTCCGATGTTCAACGATTTTCCTGTATTTTTCCTGTATCCCCTTGCGTACAAGCTGTCACGGCGCTCTGGACACCGACGTTAGAGTGCCTTCGAGGCTTGGTGTTCCATCGTATTGAAGGCGACCAAAAACAGACTTCGTGATCTACAGCCGGATTTCGTCAATGTCTTCCGGAAGCGTTCGATGTTTAAATAGAAGGGTCGGGACGTGGTCTGGAGACAATTGCATGCGCAGTTTCTGCCACTCGTTGAATGGGTTCGTGACTGGGGAGCTGGGTACCTAGTATGTGCGGGGCGGAGCGGGGCCATTTGATAGCATCTCACTAGTCAGATGGATCTGACAGAAGTCAAGAAGAGTGATTGACGATTGAGTTGGATGACCGTCCAAGATCTGAGATGGTACTTACCCCGAAAAGACTGGAATCCTACCCTTGTTTGCGCATTGGAGCCTTGGAGGTGTCGAGCATCTCTGAACTATGAGATTCCACCCAAGATGATAATGTTGTGCTGCTTGTTGCGAAGCTGGGTAACATGAAATATCAGCGTACCATTCGCGAGGCCTTCATCCTCGTCCTCTGAAATTGCATGGGCAATACGGATCTTCTTGCTCAGAGGAAAAGGAAAAAATCGCCTGCTTCGTGTTGGCAATTTCGTCAGACCCACTGCATTCTTCTAGGTTGCTGTTCTCTTCAAAAATGTAAACATGTTCTTCGAATTACGGGATGGAACGGAAAGAAGATAGTAGGGTACATCTTGGTGGAATTTCGTATGGCTATGTATTCGCGAGGTGGAGTGGGGCCGCAGTGACGAATGCCATAGCGATTGTAAAGCCATAGACGTCAGGCCGGGAATTTGATTTTGATGCGATTCTCCCCTCGTCTCCCCTCGAGGTCAAAATTGTTCATCTTAGTAGGTAGAAGCAGCGAAGTCAGGACTGGAGGGTGTGAAAATATCGGCCGCTACAGGGCTGATCAAGGGCTGATGCAACTTGCTCTTCACCACCATCTTGAACAACGCGTCTACAAGAGCTGTACGTTTATTTTACATTCAACAGACCTGGAATCTGACTAATAAGTTCAAAAGCCTAGTCCTACTCTTGATTTAAATTTCAATATGACCAAATTCACCACCGCTTCTCCGCATGGATTACAGGCAGAATCATGCACTTTCTGTGTGTCGGGGTGTGAAGCTGATTCAAAGTCACTTGAAGTCCATCAACCGAATCTGCCGTCCCAGTGATCATCGCAGATATACAACGGAAATAGGCACCGGAGCTCCTGCGGGGTTTCACAGTTGCTACAGGCTCGGGAAGTGGCAGTAACGCGTGCATTTGTAAACTCCGTCATACAGGGCGCTTCTCGCCTCCTACGACAAACTCCGGAATCAAGTGGTGCTTGACTAGACGCGTCTGGTCGCCATATATATCTACGGGTGCTTCTTCGTTGATTCCAACAAGCAGTCCATCGTCTCAACAGCGATTCACGGCCCCAGTTCAGCTCTAGCAGCGATTCATAGCACCACTTCACATTCACATTAGAAATGGCATCCACCACCACCACCACTATCAATGTTCCAGTCTTCGCGGGCCACGGCACGACCGCCCTAGCCGCGTCTTCTACCCTCGAACAAGCCATCGCTGATGCTTCCCACCCATCTGGTGCTCTCCTGCTCAGCTCTTTCCATCGCGCTTTCCTTCGTGAACGCGCTTCTCTTTCACCAGAAGAACTCAATGATGTAGCTCTTCCCGAGTTCAACACACCCCAAGAATTCCTCTCCATTATCAGCGAGCAGCCTGTCGCCGGCAACCCCCTCCAATCGAATCTTTCCCTGCTCCTCGTCCAGGCGCTTAGATATCTCGCTCATGTCGAAGTAGGCTCCTCTTCCGGGTCGGTCGACCCTTTCACCGAGTTCTTGGACAACAACGTAGATCATAAAGTCGGAGTGGCCGGCTTTTCCTCCGGAATACTGCCTGCTTGTGTGGTGGCATGCTCTCAGGACAGCTTGTCCTTCATCGAGCATGCAATAGAGGTCTTCCGCTTTGCGTTCTGGCTGGGCCTTAGATGCCAGCAATACCAGACACATGCCACTCGCGAGTTCACCGAATCTCAGCGACAGACGCGTCAGTTCTGGAGTAGAGTCATTATGGGACTGTCAGAGTCCCAAATTAGAGATGCCATAGATTTTTTCACTGCACGGGTACGTCAAAGTCATCTTCTCTTCGTCTTTCAGTAAGTCTGATCTTCGTCGTTTAGAACCCCACACTTCCCCAGATCTATATCACTGCTATCAGTGATGAAACTACCTTTACGGTCTCTGGTCGCCCAGACGCCTTATCCGCACTCATAGAAATCCTTCCCTCTAATTCACGAATCTTCAATTTGACGGTGGATACATTATATCACTCTCCTTGCCACCAGGATGGACTTCGCAACCAGGTCCTCGCTGATGTCACTCGCCGTGGCGTCGCATTCCCCAGACTAGACAACCTAATTTTCCCCCTCCGCTCTACTTTCAGTGGTGAACTCGTCAATGACGAGTCCAAATCTCTCCTCGAGGCGGTCCTCGATATGATCGTAGTTCAGCCAGTCAACTGGCACTTGGTCACGGGTGCTTTGGTCAAGGCTGCGCCTGCCGACGTTCCCGTTCGCCTATTGAATTTTGGACCTGGAACGGGACTCGTTCGTTCGCTGGCCAAGGCATTCCCCAAGGCTGTCTATACTCAGGATTTGACCTCGGAGACTGCTGCCAAGCGTCCTGAGAGCGCTGCAACAAAAGGGCAGATCCCAATTGCCATTGTGGGTATGGCATTGAACATGCCTGGGGCCCCAAGCACCACCAAGTTGTGGGAGTTGCTTGAGAATGGTATTAACACTATATCTGAGGTACGTCTGTCACTTCTGACACATTGTGTCATACCGACTTTCTATACCAGGTCCCATCCGAACGTTTCAACATTTCCGAGTACAATTCTTCTAAAACCAAACGTGCAATGAAAGCACATACAGCAAACTTCATGGCTGACCCCAGTGTCTTCGATGCCAAGTTCTTCCGCATCTCTCCTCGTGAAGCCAAAAGCATGGATCCTCAACAGCGTATCCTGCTTCAGACAGCTTATGAGGCCTTGGAAAATGCTGGTTATGTCCCAAATACTACACCAACATTCCAGCAAGACACCTTTGGCTGCTACGTCGGAGTTGCGACCGATGATTACGTGCAAAACCTCAGAGATGAAATTGATGTCTACTATAGCACTGGTGCGTTGTTCGATAACAAATTTACAGAACTTGCGCCTGACAATTATTTTTAGGCACCCTTCGTGCGTTCCTCAGTGGACGGATTTCATACGCCATGGGATTCAGTGGACCTTCGATCGTTCTTGACACAGCTTGCTCTTCCTCTTGCGTTTCTATTTACCAAGCTTGTCGAGCATTGTCGAATGGAGACTGCAACGCAGCGGTAGCTGGTGGTGTTAATGTCATTGCTAGTCCGGATGTGCGTGGCTTGAATTCTATTTCTATACATATACTGATATTTATTCAATAGATGATGATTGGTCTGGATAGAGCACATTTCCTTAGCCCCACTGGCCAGTGCAAACCTTTCGATGCTTCTGCCGATGGTTACTCCCGCGCTGAAGGCTGCGGATTGTTTGTACTGAAACGCCTTTCGGACGCTGTTGCCGAAAACGATAACATTCTCGGTGTTATTCGTGGCGTCGAGGTCAATCAATCAGGAAATGCTCACTCTATTACCCATCCTCATGCGCCTACTCAAGTCAAATTATTCGAGAGATTGCTTGAAAAGACCGGGGTTGACAAGCACCGTATCAATGTCATTGAGGCTCATGGTGAGTTGTCTCTGCCGTACTTCAAGTTCTTTGCTCACCAGGAATACCTTTAGGCACCGGTACTCAAGCTGGAGATCCCAACGAGCTCGAAAGTATTCGCAAAACTTTCGCTACGGGTCGTCCTAAATCGAACCCTCTGCATATCACATCCATCAAAGCTAACATTGGGCATCTGGAAGCAGCGAGTGGCTCAGCTGGTTTAGCCAAGCTCCTTCTTATGATGCGCCACCGCACCATCCCTCGTTTAATTTCTTTGAAGAACCTCAACCCCCTCATCGCTCCTTTGGATTCCGACAACACGGCTATTGACACAGTAGCATGTGAATGGGTGCCTTCGGAGCCTGGACTACCTCGACTCGCAATGCTCAACAACTTTGGCGCTGCTGGTTCCAATGGAGCAGTACTCTTGGAGGAATACGTGCCACCTCCCTGCGATAATATGACAGCTGCTCAGACTGCACTACCATTCGGATTATCCGCTAAAGATGCCGACGCACTAAATCAACTCCGTCAACGCTATGTGGACTACCTCCAGAAACCCGAGAACGAGGAAATGAGTCTTCGTGATATCGCTTATACGATGACAGCTCGTCGCCAGATCTATCCATTCCGCATGGCAGTCTCGGCTTCTACTCGTCAAGAGCTAATCGATAAGCTTCAACAAGCATCTGTCACTCAAGCCACAGAGTCGGACGCTGAAGTGGCGTTTGTATTCTCTGGTCAAGGTGGTCAGTATTTGGGCATGGGAGCAGCGCTCTATGAAACCTGCCCCGTGTTCAAGAATCACATTAATGAATGTCGCTCATTGCTTCTCTGCATGGGTTTTGGCGATATCCTGTCAATCATTTGCTCGTCCGGAGGAGCCAGTGGGTTAAGTGCTACGGATGAATTGGAGGTGTACCAGACGGCCGTCTTTGCCTTGGAATACTCTCTTGCACAGATGTGGATGTCATGGGGTCTTTCTCCGGTTGCGGTTGTCGGTCACAGGTACGTCATAAGCTATGTTTTAATCAAGCATTCAACTAAAGCCTCCCTATCAATAGTCTGGGAGAATATGCTGCTCTGGTCATTGCAGGTGTCCTTAGCCTTCGCAGTGCCCTCTTTGTGATCGCATCACGGGTTCGCCTCATGCTCCGTAAATGCGAGATGAATACTACGGGAATGATCGCAATCAACAATGGCCCCACTGAGGTCCAGAAAATACTCGATTCATCTTCGTCATTCGAGGCACTCAGTATCGCTTGTTACAACAGCGTCTCGGATTGCGTTGTCGCTGGTCCATTAACCGGACTGAAGGAACTCAAGTCCCATTTGGACAGCGAAGTTCATTGCAAGAGTACCATTCTGAATGTTCCATTCGGATATCACTCTGCTGCAATGAACCCACTCGTGGATGACCTGAATGCAGTCTTGGAGACAGTCAAACTCCAAGCTCCCAAGATCCCTGTGGTATCCAATGTTTTTGGAAGCGTGGTTGAGCCAGGAGATGCTAGCGTGTTCACTTCGACATACTTCTCGCGCCATTGTGCCGAGCCTGTCAAGTTCTCGGAAGGGTTCGCGGCGCTTCTGGCCAATGCTGAATCGGCTGCTGGCGTTTGGATCGAGGTCGGCCCTCATCCCACTACCCTTCCCATGATCAAAGCCTGCCCCACTCTGCCGAAGGATGTGCGCCTTCTTCCTTCTCTCAGGAAGAACCAAGAGCCTTGGAGTACTCTTACTGCTTCACTATGCACCCTCTATGCAGAGAAATCGGATGTTGCTTGGAGGAATGTGTACAGTCACCTCGGCAACGTTGGCTGTGTCGACCTGCCTTCATACCCATTCACTAGCGTCAAGTATTGGGTCAAGTTCGAGGAAAGCAAAGCTGCTGTACAGACTGCTGTGCCTTCTCCAGCACAACAACCCGTCGATACCATCAACCAATTCTCACTTTTGCGTTCCTGGATTCAGCGGCCATCTGCTGCCAACGGCCACGTGGGAATTGTGGAAGTGCCGATTAGCGCTCTCGCCAAGCTCATCAGTGGTCATCAAGTTGGTGAACATCCTCTATGTCCTGCATCCGTTTACCATGAACTCGCAATGGCTGCTATCAAGCTGGCGACGAGTGAGAAGGCCGGGTCTTATATTGCTCTGCGAGACATCGATTATGCCAAGCCTCTGGTCTATGCCGAAGGCGACACCAGGAGCATTAGGACGGTAGTCTCGATCTCAGAGGGCACTTGGAAGGTCACCTCACATGGTAGCGACGAAAATGTACACTGTCTCGGAAAGTTCTCGTGGGACAGTGTTGAAAAGGCGTCCCTCAAATTCCAGCAGTACAAGCCTATTCTCTCCCGAGAGATTGCTTCAGTCCTCGACAACGAGGATTCAGAGCTCTTTTCAACTCGTACGATGTACGAACTCATCTTCCCTCGCGTCGTCGACTATTCCAAGGAGTACCACTCCGCCAAGTGCCTTACCATTCATCCTTCTGGTATGGAAGGCCACGCAACCGTCAAAATCCCCCACGCATTCACTCCTGGACAATACGTTGTTCATCCCGTCTTCATGGACACTCTTCTCCACGTTGCAGGGTTCGTGGCGAACATGCAAGCCGGCGCCAATGACGCTTTCATCTGTAGCCAGGTAGACTCGGTCAAGGTTGTCCCCGAATTGGTTGACAACGATGCCACATATGATGTCTTCTGCCGGAATGCATGGCTTCCAGACGAGGGCCTCATCCTTGCCGATGCTTACGCAGTCACCACAGGCAGCTCCCCGAAGATTGTTGCTCACTTGAAGCGCATGCACTTCCGCAAAGTCAGACTTCCAAGTCTCAAGCGGGCCTTGAAACATGCTCAAGGCGGTTCTGCCACTCAGACCTCAACTCGTACTCCTGTGAAACCTGCCGTGTCAGCACCCATCGCAAAGACATCTACACCGCCTGCACCTTCTAAGGGACGTGGTGACAACGGGAACGTCTTAGATCAGGTCCGAAAGGCTGTCGCAGACACCTGCGATGTCCCTGTATCGTCAATGGATATCTCAGCCGACCTCACTTCCTTCGGAGTTGATTCTTTGATGAGCATCGAGATATTTGGTCGACTACAAGCCTTGTTCCCAGGTGTAGATTTGGATCCACGAGTCCTCTCACATCTCCATACAATATCCGAGATCGCAGCGGAGGTGGCATCCAAAGCCGGAGATAATGCCCCAGTTACCGCACTCGAGCCACAATCTTCGTCACCTGCACCTGCTACTCCAGCGCCAGCTCCTAGCAACGGCGGAAATGTTGTAGACTTAATCCGACAGGCAGTTGCAGACACTTGCGACGTTCCAATGAGCTCTATGGACATATCTGCTGACCTCACAACCTTTGGCGTTGACTCCTTGATGAGCATTGAGATATTCAGCCGACTCCAAGCGTTATTCCCGGGTGCAGATTTGGACCCACGAGTTCTATCTCATCTTACTACGATATCCGAAATCGCAGTGGAAGTGGGATCCAAGGCCGGAGGAGGTATTCCGCCTGCAGTCACTCCCGCTTCCTCCGGAACAGTTGTTGGAGATGGAGCTGGAGACGGTGCAGTTTTGGAAGATCAGGGTGCTGATGTGAAGACAGTGGTAGCAGGCGTGCTTGGAGTTGGCGCCGACGAGTTCAACGATGACACTGACCTGGAGTCACTTGGCCTGGACTCGCTGACTTCTATTGAAGTTATGCAGGCAGTACACGACACACTGTCTATCAATCTACCTCAGCATTTGTTGGCAGCTCACCCGACGGTTCGTGCCATCAGCGACTATGTCTTTGGTCAACGGAAGTCATCGAAGGGTTCTGGTGGGGCACACAGTAATCAATGTACTCAAGTAATTACCGTTGTATAATAGTAATGATGAATATAGAGCATAACGAACTTGCAAAACAATTCAGCGCATCTATTTTAGTGTCCCGAGTATTTCTTCAGTTTGTTTTGAGTCCTTTAAATCCTTCCATAATTACGATCACCACTACAATCACCACCGCTTCCCAGTGCTCAATTACAAGCTTCAAGAGTCAGTAGTAGAGAAGATACTTTCATCAATTTCTTCGTATCGAACGATTCCGGCAATAGCTGATTTACAGCAATGGCTTACAAGGAAGGCCGAGAAGGAGAAATAAGGAAATTAACTGCTACGGGTCGAACAAGCTGTGAAGACAAAGACCCGAAAAACTCTAACTGGAGGCTGGAGGTGATATAAATGTATTTTGAGCCCTCTCGAATTGACTAAAGCAGATAGCCGTTAGTTACAATGCTAAAGCGCTGATACCTAATTTTCAGTCTCTTCTTTCTTTTCATCTTCTCCTTATTGGCAGGCTGAGTCTCGCTATTCACAACATGATTTTTATTATCCGAGTAATCTGTTACAATGTTAGTTCTAGTAATATAACAACAGGTGATCCATGATTACCATAGTTCTCTGTTATAGCTTGTCGTTACACGGAGCCCAGCACGCCTAAAATGCTGCAGCAAAGCAAAACATTCAGGTTCAGGTTCAGATTCATCATCCTGATCTTCTCGCTGCCCCATCACGGTGAGAGAAAACGATTTTAAAGCGTCAATCCCAGACGGGGGTTCCGGAAGCCACCGCGAAGATAACATCTCTATTAAAGCTTGTTGCTCCAGGCCGACATTAAGGACCAACTCCAAATCAGTAAGACGAGGGACTATTGGCTTAGCAAGACTCTCACAATCGATCGTGAGGCGAGTCAAGAAAGTCCGTGTCACAACGACATTATCCTTCATCCTGATTCGCAGATAGATCGGGGTCGGCGGCGGCGGATATTTGTATGTACATTCCTGCAGACAGAAACTGTGCAGGTTGGGTAAGAGCTCAAGGAAAAGCAATACTCGGATGTCCGTGATGGGAAGATACCTCAGATGAAGTGAGGTGATTGTACAAGACGACTGAATCAAGAACCTTTTGAAAGGTTCTTCATCCCAAGTTCGATCCCTCCACGTGTCCGAGCTGTTGCATAATTCGATGGAAGACAATTTCGGGACTGACAGATGCGGCAATAACACAGAAAGAATTTCAGGCTCATCGACCGTGATCGACAGTGACTGGAGATGAGAAAGATGGACGTTGTTGGACGCAAGAACCGCAGTACCATCCAATGACCACGCAAGCCGCCGGAGGTTGGTGCATACTGACAATGCACGAAAGATCTCGCCCAGATTTGGATTCCATGTATTGAGCGTCAAAGAGGTTATGTGCTGCCATGGCAAACGGATTCTTTCGGAAGAAGGGCCTGTGAGATTGAGGTCGACGGTATTAAGAGAGGGACAATCATTGAAGAAGGGACTCTGGAACGGTTCCTTGCGTCCAGTCTCCTCTTGAATGTGTATTTCGAGATTTTGGAGAATGGCAAGGTTTCCTCGAATGGGTTCAAGCATTGATAACTCTATCGCCCCTTCATAGAAACACAAGGATAACGTATTCCAGCGGCTGGAATTCTGCGTAAGAACCTCGCAGGTGGATGCGACAACCTCGTGCGGCGGTGCAAGATAATCGCCAGCGAAGTGAAGAGTGATGGCAAGGGGAGACATTCCGGATCGCTCCATATAAAGGCGAGTGACCTGAATTAGAGCATGGGAAGATTTCACGTCGCACCACTCTTTGAACCAGAGGGCGATGTTGGACCAAAGGGAAGGCGTATTTAACGCAAGTTCGCGCCAACGACCACACACAGCGGACACAGACAGCGATTGGGCAAACCACGGGGTTAGACGACATGCTTCGCTGCAGCAGGGTTCGAATATCGTCTTTCAAACCTCTGACGGCATCCTATGAATGGGCGACAGCAGAGACCGGTACTTGTCCATCATCCGCTTCACGCCCTCCCGTTTACTCTCTAATGCGAGAATGGCAGTCCTTAGTCGACTGATCTCCACATCATAATCATTCAACTCCTTCTCTGCATCAAGAAGCACCTGATTTATGACTTGCTTGTCCGTAAGTGATATGGTATTCCTGAGCAATCCTCCCAAGGTCGTAGACCGACTCAAGGGGGTATTCCTGGCGGATGCCTGTATATTCATGCTCTTCTGTGCTTTAAATTATACGTCTGAGCACCCCTTGACGCGCAGTAAAAGAGTAGACTCACCAAGATTGTCGTGGTTGACTGGTAAGGGTCAAATTGATCACGCCGCGTCGGCACCCATTTCTCCGTTACTGCGTTCACCGTCACCACCAGCGAGCTCAACGACATAGGCGATGAGTGACTCATTTGCTGATTTATGGAACACCACTACTCCTGCAAAATCCAACCTCTCGGCTCAAAGTCTCGCTTCACTCTCCAAAACTACTACTACTTCCAGTACCATCAATAACAGCACACGAAGGCAGAATGACCTATTCTCCCAGCTTTCATCTGTATCTCCATCGAGTTCACGTTCAGTAACTCCCGGATCGAACACCTCTAAACCTTTATCGCCACCGCCTGCCACCACATCAAAAGTTGGCAGTGGAGGAGATGCTTTCAGCGGGCTGTTCTCATCTTCGAATGGCTTGGGCAGCGGCCAATCCACGGCAAATATGACAATGGCACAGAGAGCTGCTCAGGCAGAGAAGGAGAAACGAGAAAAATTGCTTCAGGAACAGGCAGCGAGGAAGAAGGAGGCATCGGCTTGGGAAGGTTTGGATAGTCTTGGTGGGAGCGGGATGATGAACAGAACGTCTTCAACAAATTCGAATTCCTTTGCAGACGAAGATGATGACTGGGGATTTGGCTCGACAGCAAAGGCATCGGCGTTTAGCCAGAATAAATCTTCTGCACCATCTCCGTCTCCACGGCCCAAGTCCTCTGTCAACTTACCGACACCAGCCAAGTCATCCACTCCTATTCCAGACGATGATGATTGGGGGCTAGGTAATTTTGGGTCCTCCTCAGCTTCGAAACCAGCGAACAGTCCAGCACCTGCGTCCTCGAACTCGAAACCGCAAGGCTCGTTATGGGACCTTGATGCGTTTAATGATATACCTCCCTCACGGATAGATTCACCTGGAAAGGATTTTGATTTTGGTGATCGCGAAGATGGGCCAGTAGGTTTTCAGGACGATGATATCCTTGGTGATCTGGGTAAACCGGTGGATACAATACCTAAACACTCGGTACGTTCACTCATTCAGTCATTTGACCTAAATATTCTAACGGTATAGTTTATCTAGAGCCTCAATCGAGAAGAACAAAGACCATCCTTGCCACCACGTAAAACTCCCGCGCGATCATCATCACCGCCCCCTCATGTTCTGGGTCAACTTGTCGAGATGGGATTCTCAATACAACAGTCCAGAGCGGCACTGGCTGCTACAGATACCGGAGAAGACGTCCAAGCTGCTCTGGAATTCCTTATTTCAAACGGTGCTGCGGGCGGTGACACTGCTGGTGGCGACAATCAACGACCATCGCGTCATAGAGATGATGGGTGGGGCTCTGACAATGAAGGCGAACACCCTCCTCTGCCTAAACGTCCTACGCCAGGCCGTCAGGTGTCTAATCGTTCTATCCGAGAACAAGAACGAGAGCGTTCGGATGCAAGTTCACCACCCAATGCATCCGGATCGCGAAATCAGGCTCCAACAAACATTTCCGAACAAGCAGACAAGCTCTTTGTTCAGGCCTCGACCATCGGTATGAGCCTTTTCAATCGTGCGAATGCGGCATGGAAGGATGGCAAGGAAAGGGTGCAGAAAGCGTACGAGGAACGAGTTGCTGCCAATAACTCGCCTCCGGTGAAAGATGGAAGGCCAAGGTGGATGCAGGAGCAGCAAGATGAGGAAGAGGCCCCGAGGCCGAGAAGGGAGAGGTTTACAGATGAGGACGGTCCAACTGCTACTAACGGTCATGAACCCGCTCCTACTTCGAGACGTAGACCCGAACCTCAACGTCCTCAACGCCAACAACCCCCACAGCAGGAACAAGAAGTTGATTTATTCTTGTCTGCTCCCGCACCGGCAGCGGATCCTTCTCCTGCTCCTTCATCATCGACTGGTGCATACGTCTCACCATTCCGGCATGGTAGACCCAAACCTAAGCCAGCAGCACCATCACCTCCACAAAAGCAGCCGCATCCTATGATGCTCGTTTTGGCATCTACGTCTGCTTTGCGGTCTTCAGCTACATATAAAACCCAAGGCAACTCACATTTCAAGTTGGGTGACTTCCCTTCAGCTGAAGGTGCCTACACGCGTGCTATTAATGCTTTACCAAGCGGACATGCACTATTACTACCCCTTCTTAACAATCGGGCATTGGTTCGGTTGAAAGTAGGCGACTCAAAAGGGGCAATCGAGGATGCTGGGCTAGTTATTAATATGGTCAGTACTGAGAGAGGTGTCATTCGTGGTGGTGTCGACGGCAGCACAACAGAAGACTTGGATGTCAACATGGGCGAGACGATCGTTAAAGCATGGAAGAGACGTGCAGAGGCCTTTGAGAGCCGGGAGAAGTGGGAAGAAGCAGGGAAGGATTGGGAAAGGGTTGCTGGTGCGGAGTGGGCTGGACAACAAATGAGGAGCGAGGGTGTTAGAGGGGCAGGGAGGTGCAGAAGGGCATTGGCGCCTCCTCCGCCTAAACCAAAAGCTCCAGCTGCACCACCGAGACCCAAACCTAAGGTGCCCACACCGCCGTCTCAAGCTCTCGATAATCTGCGTGCTGCGAACATTGCAGCGGAGAACGAGGATATAGAGAAGCATGCGCTCAAAGACTCAGTTGAAGCCAAATTGACTGCGTGGAAAGGCGGAAAAGAGACGAATATTCGAGCGTTATTGGCTTCGTTGGATATTGTGCTGTGGCCTGAATTGGGTGTACAAAAGTGGGGCATGAGCGAGCTGGTTACGGAAGGGCAGGTCAAGATCAAGTATATGAAGGCGATTGCAAAGGTGCATCCGGACAAGCTGAGTGCAGGAAATTTCACGGTTGAGCAAAAGATGTTGGCACAAGGAGTGTTTGGGGCATTGAATGAGGCGTGGAATGCATTTAAACAATAGACCTTTTCTCTGATTTTCCGTATCAAGAGCTGTGTAACGAAAGGAAACCATTTAAACTTAAAACTTCGTCGCGTCATGTTGACACGTCGACGCGAGCTACTCATCAGCCAAGTTGTCTTATACCATGAACCCGTTTGCATCTTCACTCTCTACCCAAGCTAATACCTCAAAATACAGTGTCATTCTTCCAACATACAACGAAAGAAAGAATCTTCCTATTATAGTCTGGTTACTGGTCAAGACTTTTAATGAACAGTACGTCGTTTCTCTGTCATCTGCCTCGGTGACACTAACAAAAGAAATCAGTAATTTGAGTTACGAAATAATCATCGTTGACGATGCTTCACCAGATGGAACGCAGGAAATCGCTAAACAATTGGGTAGAGTTTATGGTGAAGACAAAATCGTGAGTTCCTCAAATGTCTCGCAGCACTCTTATACTGACCTCTTCTTTACCTACAGGTCCTGAAACCCCGAGCTGGCAAACTCGGACTTGGAACAGCTTACATTCATGGTCTCAACTTTGTCACTGGAGACTTTGTTATCATCATGGACGCCGATTTCAGTCACCATGTTCGCCTTCTCTCCCCAAATACCCCGATATACCCTCATTCTTTCATCCACAGCCTAAATATATCCCCCAATTCATCCAGCTCCAAAAGGCACATAACCTCGATATTGTCACCGGAACTCGATACCGTTCAACGAGTAAACCCTACGTAGAAGGATTTGGGAGTGGAGGTGTACATGGATGGGATCTTAAACGGAAGCTTATATCGAGAGGAGCCAACTTCCTTGCATCGACGGTCTTGAATCCTGGTGTGAGCGATTTGACCGGTAGCTTCAGGTGGGGTTTCTGTCCAGCTCCAAAAGTAAGAGAGATGAAGCTAACTGGTTTATATTCGAAGGTTATACCGTCTTCCGGTCCTACGACACATCATATCCCAAACTAGATCAAAAGGTTACGTTTTCCAGATGGAGATGATGGTTCGTGCAAAGGCAGAAGGATACACCGTTGGAGAGGTTGGGATTACTTTTGTTGACAGGTAAGCAACGCTGTCTTCTACGGTGTTATGGGAGTGTTCATGTCATCTTTCTCGTAGGTTGTACGGTGAATCAAAACTTGGCTCGGACGAAATTGTTCAGTATGCGAAGGGAGTATGGAGTCTCTTTGTCAGCGTATAGGGCTGTTTTGCGGGATATAGCAACGTTCGGACCGAATATCCTACACCGTTCTATACCAACGCATTCGTTTTCTACATGAGAAGCCGATGTAATTTATTCTTTCAATTTTTATCTGGGAGCTCTTACAAAACCTCTCGCAAACTCCTCCAGAGCTCTCATAGAGTTAGTTAGATCTTAGCTGCAAGCACGCATCTCCAAAAGGATGGATTCCATAGATAAGTACCGATGTCTGAGCATGTACGCTACTGCTTCCCTCGCCACCACTTTTCGATGAACTGCTTCACGTTCATGGGCTTCACGCTGGGCAGCATCTCATTCAAGATGGTGCCCTGTTTTGCACCACCTTCGATGATACTCAGATCAGCAAGGTAGAAGTAGTCCTTCCAATCCTTCGGAGGAGAATTCATCACAGCAAGGATATCGTCCTTGGTCGTGTACTTCACTTCCATCTTCCTGCCTAACCGCCGTATCAGCACGAATTCAAGGCTGCTTCGATGATGAAGACATACCTGTAACGTCCTCTGCAATCTTCACTACTTCGTTCAAACTGAGCGCATCCCCAGCCATATCCAGCTTCTCTGGCCAAGCTTCCAATTGAGTCGCCTCAGCAACGAAACGTGCAGCATCCTCCGCCGTCGTGAAGTATATTTTCGTCTCACCGTCACCAGGTATGTTTGCCGTTCCGTTGGAAATGTCCACGCGAACAGCACGTCGGCCAAGGTACTTCATCGCTTCGTCCATCCCAGGAGAACCAAAAGCAAAGTAATTAGTAAATGTACCTGGGACGAATTTGGTCCACTCCAAATGAGGATGGTGGGCTTTGAGAGTTCGAATCGTTTGCAAAAGAGGCAGTTTGCATGCATAATAATTGTATGCGCCTAAAGCCTCCGAGTCTGCGCCGAATTCGCTGGGTGCAAAACGCCTAAAGGTGGGGACGTTAAGCGCAGCGCGGAGAAGGCCTTCTTGAACCGCTGAGAATTGGGTCAAGTCATGATTGACGAGTGTACTGATGATGGTGTCGATTTGATGGTCGCGAAGGGCGGATTCGAGTTGGGTAGAGTTTGCATAATCGACTTGGACTACCTCTGCTGTAGACGAGGAGTTGGGAATAGCGATAGGAGGTGAGGCGGAACGGGAGAGGACGATGATGTAGAGGGAGTATTTGGACTGGATTGCGAGGAGGGCCTCGACAATATAACGACCGATACCACCGGTACCTGCGGCGACTGCGATGCGTTGAGACTTGGGCATTATAGTGTAACTGTGTAAGAGTGGGTTGTTGAATGATAAGTTGGGTCTTCAGCCCTTCATTACTGTGCCTTAAGTAAGTTCGTAGTAGCTACCTCACCATGAATGTACCAATAGCAACAGACCGTGGCACGAGTGCATCGGGATATAAACGGCGCATGTGTCGCGAGGCTCTCGGGATTTCGCGCAATTCGCGACAGCGTCGGCGAATATCATCCCGTCCTATGGTTTCGAACACGCTCGTTTTCCAATGGCACCGGTATATGAATAACCATTCACAACACCTGAAATCACATTAGTAATTCCAGTACGACATGATCACGGAAGGATACACTTGAGTCTCATTTCTTCTTCTTCCCGCCCTTCTTTTTGGATGGCGTACTGACGACCTCCAATGACCCACCTGCTGCTTCTCCCGCGACTCCTTCACCCTGCTCAATCTTCTCTTTTGCTTCCAAGTAAAACATCACATCCCTCAACTGCTCTTCTAACTCCGTAATTTTATCCTGAAATTCTTGTTTTTCCTGATCAACGAGCTTCGCTTTTTCCTTCAATGTCCCTAGGTTCTGCATGAGCCCTTCAGATACAGCCCTTTCCTCGCGTAGCTCTTTTTCGAGTCTACGTGCGAGCTCGGTCATTTTATTAGCTCGCTGTTCAGCTTTAGTCTTCTCCCGTAGTATTTCGGCTACCCTAGCTTCCTCTGACCGCTTCCTTTCCTCTTCCGCTTGTCGTTCCGCCATCCGTGATGCATCCAAATCCTCCTGAAGGCGCTCGATGAGTATCCTCAATTCACCGACTTGACAATGCAACTCTTTCGTCTGTTCCTCGTAGTACGAGCGCTGAGAGTCTAGCTGGCTTGTCAAAAGATAGGAATACTCGATCCCAATAGCTTCGACCTTCTCAGCAGTCAGTGCGTCTGCCGCACTGGGACCACCTCCTGTTCCTTCTCGCGAGTCCGAAACCATACTCGCAGACGGCAATTCAACGAGCTTGCCATCTGCACGGTTTTGAATGAGCCTATGAACGTAGCCATCGCCTGCATAGTCCCATACACGCTGTGTCTCCAGCTCCAAGGCGTAGAGATGTGTTGTGAGCTGATAATGTGAATGCGCGTGAGCTCGGCCGTAGCGGCCACAACCAATATTCCCGCAAATGAGACATATCCAAAGGTTAGTTGTTGACCCGCATACGGAGCAAGACGAGAGGTTTTGGGTCGCGTTAGGTGGAGGACGAAATGTAGAAGACGAAGGTGATGATGAAGGATGGTGCGAGGTAGAGGACGAGGAAGCCTTCAGCAAGGTTTGTGAATAACGACAAACAGGACAGCTAAAGAACGCGATTCAAAATAAAGGATAAAAAAGGGAAGGCTCACAACACACCGACTATCTCCCCATTTACTAAGACACGTGCAATGGAACGTGTGTGAGCAGGGAACGGTGATGAGACCAGTAACCGCGGAATCCATTCGTTCAAGGCAAACGGGGCATGTCGGGAGTTCGTAGAACGAGCTGTTGCCCTGAAGTGACCCAAGTGCGAATTGGGAAGCGATAGCATCTTCAGAGTCGATTTTAACAGAAAGGACATGTACGACATGGCATATCTCTGGCTGTTGGAGTGTTTAGTAAGGGTCTGCATTTGATAATGATATACAGACCTCCATAGAGTTGAAAGGTTTCCCGTTATATGCCTCCGCGAATTCTGCTGCATCCTCTGACTTGGGGAACTTTATGAGGGCCATTGACCTATTTGGTACTGAATCCCTGAAATATGATCATCAGTACAGAAAAGCGACTAAGGGGACTCATACTTGATAATTCTCAGATGGGATATACCTTCTGCAGCCGGTGCAGCAAATGTAAGAAAGTCCGAAGGAGTCATCCACGAAGGAACAGCCAATACGCCGAGAATTGTGCCATCTCGAGTGGAGTTGTCTGGACTTGCAGTTTCTTCATTTAATGCCCTGGAAGATTCGCGATAGACGTGCACAACACCATCCGGTAGATTCAGTGCGCCGGTACCTGAGCCTTCCAGGTCCTTTGGAATGAAAGACGCAACTGCTGGTCCTATTTCCAAATTATTCAGGCGTCTCAGCTGAAAGAATCAACACTCACCACTTCTACTATCCTTTGCCTTTCCCGCACTCATTGTGAATTTTGATTTATCCAGCCAGTCGATGCGAACCGGACCAAACCGGTAGTCCTTATTCTGAGGATTGTAGGTCGCGTTACGGCGGTTGGTTGGTTTAGGTGTTTGTGAGGGTAACTCGTCGAATATTGACCGGGGAATAAAGCTATTTTTTGGATCTTTTATTGAGATGCGAACACAATATCCACGCATCGCATGTGGAAGTCGAGGCGAAAGAAATTGTTGCTGACATCATTTCTTTCGAGCTGACCACAACCATGCCTGCGAGATGACTACCATGGCTTCTTCGCCATTCTTTCACCTCACAAAACCGTTCACAAGAACGACTTTGCGAAATATTAGAAAAGCATTAGAGAGCGATCACGGTCATCATCCGACACGGAAAGCCGCGGGAAACGCTGCAGTTTTGATTCCATTCTGTAATGTTGGTGGAAGTCCTGGGATACTGTTCGAGGTTCGAGGGAAGACACTTAGATCTCATTCCGGCGAGGTTAGGTGAGTAGTAGCATATCCGCTTTCCACCTGTGCTCATTACGCTCTAGTTTTCCTGGTGGTAGAGTAGATCCGACCGACCCCAATCATCTCGCGGCTGCGCTTCGCGAAACGCACGAAGAGCTCTCCATTTTGCCTCAACACGTTGAGGTCCTGGGCTCTCTTGGTCCGCCTGAAATCAACTTACGAGGTGATATGGTTGTTCACCCGTTTGTTGGCTTCATACACTCCGACATTTCCCAGAGCTTGTCGCTAGCCGAAGACGAACCACTCCCTTCCACCCAATTACCCACAGCGACGGAAATCTCCCAACCAGAAGTTGACACCGTATTCCATCTCCCGCTCAAGGCGTTAACCTCACCTCTTCGCTTGCGCTCGTCGATGTTCCGAGGGCATAGACCATACTGGGCCATTGGAGTTTCAGACCTGGTCCCAGGAGATTCGGAAAATCATGTTATTGGCAAATCATCCGTTTCTACGGAGGATGATAGTGAAGTAGGACCAGGAAAGTACGGAGCGTTGGAAATATGGGGGCTATCAGGGTGGTATCTGTCATTATTGATGAGGAAACTACGGTTATACTAATAATTTCAATGGACTTCACTGTTGCAACGCAACTGCTGCACGTTGCAACCGTGCTCGTCCAGTCGGATTAAGCTGACGATGAACGCGAGTCGCGACAAGTTGAAATAAATCGAAGTCGAAGTCAGTGTTAGTGGCTTGCCAGTATCATCACCCACAAGACTCCTTTTCGCTAGAGTTTTGCCCTTTTTAGGCTCCGTCGATGTGAATACACGATGTGATACAAGTACCATACCCACGCGAACTGCCACGTGGCCGTGCTTTAGAATCGCTTCTCAGATGGAGTATCCAGGAAGGTCGAATGAGTGGGCTGGAGGAAGTTAAGGGTACCGCGATCTTGTCATCATCAGGTATGCCCGTCATTCAGTGGCTTCGTACATATCCTTTGTCTAATCTTTTCTGTTTTCCAATGCCAGTATTTTTCGACTCTCATACAGTCCAGTTGTAATCCGCTCATTCTGGGCGTCCGTTTCGAGTTCGACACCCATCGGTAGAATTAAATCCTAGGGCGCATTTGACACCCCTGACATACCACTCATCAGCTTTCGAGATGCTCACCGGTAAATCTGATGGGGATATATATGTATATTCTCTCCTTCCGAAAGCAAGCGGTAATATTCTACCCAAACACCATCCTTTCCTCAGACCAAGAGTCCAAAAGCATGATGGAGGTTACTCCCCAATCCCTACAACATGACCTTGTCGTCTCAAACGTCCTCCATTGTCTACTTTCCATACCGCAACGGCGACCCAGCATCTGGCTGGAATGTTTCTTATAGTGCTGGCACGCAGGATACAGGTCTCGGCAATCCTCGAGGTGCCGGAATTAGCACCCAGTGAACGAATTATCCAGGCGCAACGATGGTGTTGAGTTGGATTGGGACTGCCGTATATCTCTACGGAAAGGCAGCCGTAGGATCGCATAGGATATCCGTTGACAGCGTCGAAATCTCAGCAAATCCCAATGTTCAAGGGGACGGCCTTTTGGGCTCCAAGACGGGATTAAATTACGGAAGCTATATAGTGGCCTTTCAGCATGCGGAGGTTACCACAGGACTTGGTTGCTCTGAGTTCGCATTCTCTTCTGGTGAAGCTGTAGTGTTTGCTAACCCTTTACCTTGACAGGTCTCAAGCAAAGAACCGCACTATTCTGGTGGTTGATGACAACACGAACTCCCCTAATACCTTTTTCGACCATCACGCTTTTGGTGGAGCACAAAGTTGGCGAGTAGAACCACCCTTTTCTAGTAGGCGATCGTTATATTACTTCGGTGAATGACTTTCCTAGTGCGATTTCCCGATGGATCTACCACCACATTTCCTCGTCAAATGCTTACTAGTACAACTGGCGAGACAGTTTCTTGTACCTTGAACAAGACGAATACTTCCTTCTTATGGGGAGCTGTTAATTTTGACCACAAGTCCAAGAAAGTGATTCTCACAGCGACAAGTATTAGGGCTCAGACAATATTAATAGATGATTACTCTTGTGCTTTGGATCTACGACAAATCCTATACTGGGAAAGCGGGCCGGACAGAAACGAAACATACACTGTTGAAATCACCCAAATCAACGCCGCATCTAGTTTCTCATTCAGCCGCCTCAAAGTCATAGATGGGTTTGTTCCTTCTTCCATCCTGCACGTTCAAAGTGTTGATATTCCACACTTAACAGCGCTGTAGCTCCCATATCTCCCAACACCAACGTGGTTAGTGCCAAAATTGTGTGTACCATTCTTTCGGGTTATTAATACATCATTATTCAACGTCCAGATTGGTGTCCTACCTCCTTGTCCTGTCGGTAGCGATTCCGGGTTGCTTGCTCTGGCGGAGACGTCGGAGGTGAGTTTCCCAGTACATATATATCGGCCTCGATTTCTGAAATCATTTAGTAAAAACATTACTCATGGAATGGCAGCTACCAATGGATATTTCGATATTCCTGGAAACACCACCTTCTGTAAGTCACCTCGCAGTGATCACTCTTCAGTGCATGCTGAGGCAAAGTACGCCCAACACACCTGCCTCTTCGGGATTCTACATTCCTCAGCATGCCGACGTGGGAACATCGGGAACAGATTCGCCACCTGAGTACGAGCGCCATTTGCCCCCTGGTACGGCTGAACCCATCCGGCAAGCGGTACCATCGCAAACTGGAATTAGAGAAAAGGTTCGGCCTACAATGCAAGACAGACAACCTGTAGTCGCGGCAAGTAACAGACAGCGACGGTCTGTGGGCGAGAAGCATCGTAACACATAACGACTGCGAGGACATAGGTGTGGTGTGCTTCAGCCGGATTCTCTTGCTCTAAAATGGTTCACTTACTGCGGTTGAGATTTATTAATGTAATAATCAAAGCATGATGCAATGGGTACTAACCAAAACACCGCAGGGGTTATTGAGGACGGAGAGGCTGTCTTCTTGACATTCCTATCAGCATCCCAAAACTCCTGTCCGAACCCAAGTTCCTGCCGAGACGGACTTTTAGACCTTGTTGTCACCCACAGTTGCGGGCGTGTGAGAGATGTAACCTTGTAGAATCGAGGAAGCTGCACCCGTTTATGCGCCGAGACACAAGTAGCATAGATAAGGGATGGCCTAACGTACGATCGCAGACAGCTATCGCTGAAGCCTCGTGAAGATCGCGTGCATTGTGTGCTAGTGAGAATTTCATCAAAGAAAGGTCTACTCCGAACCATGGGTAGACAGCAGTTGATTCCAATGACCGTGGGGGTTGGCTTTCAACAAAAGTAGACGAAAAATACAAAGATGCAAGAAAACAAAAACAGGACGTGAGAGAGAGCCAAGATTTGGGGTGAAGATGGTTGGTTATCGATGGTCCATTGTTAATCAAAGCACTGTGAAGGAGGGGATCAAGAAGGGATTCATGTCACTACTCCTCCCGATAGCCTCGGAGAAGAGCCTGGAGGTTTCCAATTTGGTAGGACGTCCTAGAGAGGAACACTCGGTGATATCTCGAGCGAGGATCGTCATTAAATGGGTACCCCTGAACGACGAAAGTGGGCCTGGAATTTTTTCTCTACGCCGGGGAGGCTACAACGTGGGGCAGAATCGCCAGACCAGAAAGAAAACTCTTCATGCTGGTTGAATGTCGTGATGCGAGGGAAGTATCGATGAAAGGATACCTCATGCAATGCCATGAAGGTTTCTACCAACTGAGAGCCCAGAGGTGATGGTAGCATGTTTTAATAGGCACGCCTAGAGTCTTTGGAAGAAGGAGTAACCTGAATCACAGCAGTCGCAGGTTGATCGCATGTGGTTCGCTTTGCAGGGGGAGCCCGACAACGAGAAGAGCTGAGACAAGTTACTCCAAAAGAGTATTCGATCCGGCATTCCGTTGGAGACGTCAACAATGATCAACAGCTCCGCCTTTCCCAAATACATATATGTAGCTAGGCGCTTTTCGCCTTGAACTCGTACCACGACCATATCTGTCGGCCCTATGGCTACGAATCTGTACGAAACTCTCGGTATACCCAAAGACGCTACACCTGAGCAGAGTACGTATCGAAATTGCACCATGCTCAAGAAACCGCTTACATATTTTACTTGCAGTCCGCAAGGCCTATAAGAAGCGCGCCCTCGATACACATCCAGACCGCCACCCAAACGCTACGCCATCTGAGAAGGCCAGACTCGAAGAAAGCTTCAGAGAGGTGCGTTTCTGTATTCCTAAAGGTCCAGTTTCATCATTGAACGTTCCGCCACATCGAATTCAGGTCAGCAATGCCTATGAGGTTTTAAATGATCCGCAGAATCGACGAGTCAGTGTTGTGTCTTGTAAAGCTACCTCTGCTGCTCACAGTACTCGTGTTTGCAGCTGTATGATGTGCATGGTGTATGGCCGCCTCCCAACCCCGACGAAGAACCTTCCAGAAGGCCTCACCGCGGCCACAGTTCTAGGCACCGGCGCCACGATCCTTTCGATGATCCTTCTTTCAAGGATCCTTTCTTCAACGACCCGTTCTTCCAACGGTCTCACCGACACTTTTCTTTCACAGACCCGTTCGACCTGTTTGAGAGAATATTCCCTCGCCATGTCTTCGACGATCCAATCTACCCCAACCGTCATCACCATCACAACCCCCACCGTTCCAGAGATTTCTTCCAGAGCGATGATCCTTTTGCTCTTTCTCGCCACACCCATAACGATTTAAATAACTTCATGTCGAGCATGCATCGGAATATGCTCATGGGGTTCGGAGACTTCCCTGCTTTACCTGCTGATCAGTCAAGCGCTAGCAATGGGCAGGCTAGATATGCCCGACAGGTTCACATAACAAAGACCGTCAACGGAGTCACCCATACCGTTCAGAAGACTCGGGATTGGGATGTTAGTTTCTCGTCATTCATTGCACAAGAGGCATCTGCGCTGACTCATTCTTAGGGCAATGAACGCGTCATCAAAACCTTCCCAGATGGTAGACAGGTTGTTACCGTTAATGGACTAGAGCAAAGAGATCAGGGTTATTTGCCGTCTTCCTCCAGGAACCCTCCGCCAGATCCCCGTCATGCCCCACCACCACCACCACCACTACCCAGCGTAAGCCAAGGATACGGGAACAGCCGCTTACCTCCCCCTCCCCCTTATACCCCTGGTGAGTAGATTTTCCGATGCTCTGCAAGGAGAGAACTGAGTGGACTGGACTCGTTTAGCTCACGCAGACCGCGAATATCCGCGTCATCACCGCAGCCGCACGCACTCCTCGCATCGTGATACACGTGAGTCACACGTTTTTTACGACAGTTTCACGTTCATTGATTGATTGATTTCGTCGCAGATGCACCTGTAATACCACCGTCTCATATGTATGGTGAGCTGCACATCTCTGTTTCTCTAAACAATCCCGAATAATCAGTTACTTCAACTCCTGTCAGACTCCTATCACCCAGGTCAGTCCACCTTCAAATTCGTCACGGCGCCGTCAAAATTAACTTAAAGCAGCTCCAAACATGCCAGATGCACATGAACACAATTCTTCTAAGAAGAAACGATGGGGATTCCTCTGAAGTAACAGTTGCGCTCGCAATCATCTTTTTACGTGTTGTTTACTTGCTATTGCCGCGTACTGTAGTATCTTGTATCAATAACATTTGTACTTAATTTTGATATCTTTGCAGTTGCATACTATGTACAGAAACTACGCTTTGTTTTTCTAAATCTCTCCATCTGTACAGCGTAACCTTACCATCTGAACGACTTGTCCAAAAAATCCCAATCTAAAGGCTCGTCACTTCGTCGCATGACATGCTTATCTCGCTTATGGCTCAAGAAGTACCACAGCCAGAGTGGTTCCCCCACCAATGAACGGGATCCAATGGATTTACCAGTATGCGCCCGTATCTCGAAAGCAACGCTTCTGAGAGCGGGGATCCTGGTTGCTAGGGTGTTCGCCCATGTCTGCGAAGACTCGTCTACTGAACCTATCTTTCGCAACCCGTCATCTCTGTAAGGGTCTTCCTTCAGCTCCACGGCAAGTTTTAACGATTCAAGATAGTGGAGCTGTGATAGTGTGGTCGCAAATGTGTACTATACAATCAATGATCTAAATGAGGGCACCGTTCAACGTTTCATGAAGCGACGACGTACCAAGTCTGATTCGGGCTCTCCGCCTCGGTTGAAGTATCGTATACCTTGCAACTCCAAGATCCGCAGGCCAGGGAACAAAACACATATCTGCTTCAGCAGCTCCGGCGTTATACACCACCCCATATTGATCCGCAGGTGCTCCAAGTTGGGCACGATACCCATAGCATGATGCATTGCGCGAAATGTGTGAATTAGTTTGTCAGGCATATGATACGACAGCAAGTCGCCGCTGGCCATGACACGATCCCAATAGGGCACAAAATCAAGTACAAGGCACTTGAGGGAGTGAGGAAGACGGCGTAATACGTTATCCGTCAATGAGGGATTGCATATCACCAATGTCTCGAGCAATGGAGGAAAGAGGTATGCTTTTCCAGGGGGTGGTAACGCGTCTTTTGGCATCAATACGTATCGCTGAGGCGAAACCCCAATCATCCGTAGCTTGCAGCATATCTCGACTGAGGAGACTTTTGGCATGCCACGCAATACTTGCCAAATTGGATATTGGTCCCAATCCGCGGGGGGATACCCTCGGAGGACCAACCTTTTCAAAGCTGGAAATTCCGATCCCAAGGTAGAGAAGGTCGCTAAAGAGAAGTGCTCTCCAGGAATGTCGACTTCGATTAAGGTTTCCCGGCACCCTATCATTAAATTTGTGACACACTTCATCGCCTGAAGACGTATGTTCTGTGGGGCAGCATGCAGAGAAGTATTGTCAGGTTGCTTAATTACTAACTGTCGAATCCCCGAAAATTCGTCGAATCTCTCCGCGAAGTCCCGAGAGAGGAAAGACGTTGAAATTTCCAAATTATGCAGAGACGGCAATCGATTGTAGGTTAGGCATAACAGGAAATCCGGGCTGGGTGGGATTCGTGCTGGATAGACAAATGTGATGAGAGAGAGAAGTTGGGGGAGTACTTGTGACAAAATTGCTAGAGCTAGTTCATGATTATGGCCCGCTGCCCAGCGAGTTTCACACCAGGTGAGGCGCCTAAACCGTAAACGTCTCCTGTAAGTCGGCTACATTCGAGCTATGGGGAATTCTGCGTACCGGATATGTATCCACAATTCGGAAGGATAAAATTCGGGAGTATGTTCTTTTGGCCAGCAAACATCGCGAAAAAGGACGGGTAGTGCCCAACTTCTCAGTGCTTTCGAGACTGCAGAAACTGCAATTACATCCGACAGGTCGCTCGATTTCCCCGAATCCCGTAAATGGAGAAAAATGAGATGAATGATATCGTATCCTAAAGTGGTGAAACTGCAGGAGCTGGTGATATGGGACATCGCGAAAGGTAGGGTTCCAATCCCTATGAAGATCTTTTCGCGTGGTCGTGAAAGACTAATGAAGAGCTCGAGGTATCGAACTAGACAATGACATAATCGGCGTCGGGACCGGTAAGCGCTCATGCGCTCAAACATAATGTAAGAAGGAACTACATAATCATTGGTAGCTGTACGCTGGTGGTGGGACATCATCTATTAGTCCAGTTTGGGTAGCCATTACCTCCCCTGTGCTCTCTTCCGTCCGCAAACGAACGTAGCGGTGGGGAGTGAGATGTCTGTCCGGAGCTGCACCCCGCTTCAGGTGAAGGTGAATCATCGTGATATGAATCACGATATGAATTATAGCTATGCCTAGGCACCGGGCGACCTTTCCTGGCTGTAGGAAAAAGTTATCCTGTCGTTTCGTGATGATCGCGGGGTTGAGGAATAGGCGTTGGGTAATAATTCATAGGAGGACCACGGAGATCTGAGCAATCTGCTGAGCAACATGAACTCTGATGTCTGTGATGACTGGTGCAAGTCCCAGGGATGCTCGCCATCAAAGGAGTCCGAATTGGAGAGTCGGATAGCCCCGAGTAGTCATATAGGAAAAGCGTGGTGCCATGACGGTCCAACGCTGCTGGGGCATGCTCTTGACGTCGGTGACAGCAGCAGAACCAGTAGCGGAATATTGTATATAAAACGACTGCTGGTTCCGTGAAGTTGGGGAAAAAAAATGGGCAAGTTGACGTAGAAGGTCCATCAGATGTAGTGGTGTTGGTTGAATTCGAGTCATCGGATGCGGTATAACTGGAGAAAGAAAGCAAGTAAGACGGATTCCAGCCAGAGAAAATGTATGTACGTGAAGGCATCAACGATCACGTAGTCGGTTCCTTTGCCCATAGACACCACAGCGGCATGGCTTGTGTTCGTTAACCCGGCCGCATGCCAGCGGCGCACGTCGGAGAAGCGATCGGATCCGTTAAATTGACAACTGCTGCTTCACTACTGGCATCCACCGCCGTCAGGACGTTGTACGGCCACAAGGGAGCGAGATAAAAGACCGCAACACCTATCACACATTGTCAGCTAGTTGAAAACGGGATGGATTGGAAATATGTTTTTACCGGTGAATCTGAAGGTAGCAGTGTCAGTCTCGATGGTGCTAACCATATGGGCTCCCCCATAATCCAAGGAATTGCGGGGTTGGTCTCTGCCCCCAGGCCACGAACCATTATAGAACATCATATAGAGCTATCGTCGTTAATTGTCGTGTTGATGAGCGTAGCAATGATTGGCAAAAACCAATGAGTATGAAAAGTAAAGACTTCATAACAGTCGAGCCAAAGTCGAGCGCTGAGCAATAAGGAAAATATTAACACGGATTTCGCCCGGTTTTATTGTGCGGGGGCATCAGCGAAATGGACACCTAAATATAATGGATTATAATGTATTTTAGTGATTTTAATCCATTATAATACAATAAAATAAAACGACGCTATTATAATCCATTATAATACATTAAAATAAAGCGACATTATTATAATCCATTATAATACGTTAAAATAAAGCAACACTATTATAATCCATTAAAATGTAATAAAATGGGACGGCGCTATTATAATACATTATACTGCAATCTAATGAGGCCAGGATATGATAATCGAATACAATTTAAGAAAGTCAATTAGCAGGTCAAGCAATTCGATAACGAAAAAGCATACAAAGTGACAAGATAGCAACAAGAATGTACGATAAACTACATCTATCTCTCCACCCTCCCGTTCACCNTATCATCGAGGCTCGTCTCTTGCTGCCACATGTAAACCACCAAGGACCTGACTGAAGGCAGGAAGAGGGAACGGCTGAGGAGAGGTGTCGTAGAAGTCATGGGATAAAGTGGGGGACGACGCCGGGCGGGGAAGGAAGGGGAAGGAAAGAAAGCTGGCAAGGACCGAGGTACAGTATGGTTGACTGCGGGGACGAGTGTCACACGTGCCCGGCGCGTTTGCACGTGCATCAGCGAAATGGACACCTAAATATATTGGAATAAAATGAGTGAAATACGTTATAATGGCCAAAATACACTATAATCATTACGGCGTATTTTAATGTAATATAATTGTTGTTCCTTTATTTTAATGGATTAAAATGAACCAAAATGGTTATAATGTATTCTGGCTATTATAATGTATTTCAGCTATTATAATGTATTATGGCTATTATAATGTATTTTGGCCATTATAATGTATTTCGCCATCAAGGATCCCAGTGACCCTGTCACCAGACCCGGCCACATCACATTCAGACATATATAGAAACCAGTTAACACATTGAATAATCTTGATCATACTACAAACATGATTGTACATCCATCCTATACGTATCCCGCATTATTACCAGTCCGGTATCCCTCTACAAGTAGCAATACAGCAAACTCTAAACACAAATACATAGCATAAGAGTCCAAACACAAGTACACAGCATAAGGGTCCAAATACAAGTAGTATTATAGCAGAAGTCCAAAAACGAATAAGCCAAACGAAAAAGTCCATGACAATCCTATAAGCTGGGGATTAATCAGCTTGAATATCAAACGAAGTAAAGTCAGAAAACTCGCTTTAGTTATTCTTTGTCGTCTGGAGAATTGCGGGTCTCTTTCGCTCGTCGGAGCTCCATGCGCTTTTCAATCCTCACCTCCACCACTCCCCTCACAGTTACATGATGTGCCAGAAACTCCATTGTTGATAGCAGGGGTGCCATTGAGGTGTCCCGGGAGGTTTTTGAATGTTGTTTAAATGGTGCTATATGCCCACTGTACTTATCTAAATGTTCCATATTTAAATGGTATTTAAACACTATTGTATGCGTATGTTTTTCAGAATGTTTAAATGCCCGAGACGTCAACGACGTTAAATATTTAAAAATTTGGCATCCTACATTAGTCGGGAGACGAAAGATTTCTTGATGTTTTTTCCCGCCTAAAACCTATCAGTACGCGAATCGAAGGCGGAGAAGAAAAACTTACAGTCGGGGCACATTTCAATGACCCTTTCGTACCCACGAGCCATCAGTTCGAGATGAACTAGACGCTCTAGGGTTCGAGTTAGCGCGTTGAAGATGGAAAATGCGAAAAAAACTCACCAACGCGATGGCTATGAGCCACTAGTATACCCTCGTGCCAGATATGTACCTTGCTCGGGCACTGTCGATCCCATTCAATCATCCTCTCCTCCAGTGGCCGGCTTGTTCGTCCAACTTTGAATAGATATTGGGGGTCTTCGTCGTCAACGATACGAAAAGCGTAGATGTCGCCGCGTTTGTCGAACAAACTGAACGATTTGAAGAACGTAGCCTCGAGTTTGATGGAGGCAGTTACCATCTACAAGCCATCAGTAAGAAAAATGCTCAGAAAAGAGAAAGGACTTACCCAGGACGTTGAAATAGCGAACATCTCGAAGATCCGTCAGATATCGAACGAGATCGAGTGCGGAGAGCGGGTGAGTCGTCGCGGTGTAAAGGAAAGGGCGGGCAAAGGGCGGGCGGCGCATTTTCAGGTACCACAAATGATACCAAACGAACCTACGCAGCCCCCAACGACGCATTCAACGCGTTCACAAAGCAAAGAAAATTCGGTCTAGGGGTTTTCTGGGGCGTAGATCACGAATTTGGTGTCATCGGGGTATGTCGTGTAGATCGATTTTGTGATCGCGTATGTTCTGGCGTATAACTTTCATTTGCTTGATCGCTCTTGAGCGCTTGTGGGCGCTTATGGGCGCTTAACGTCGGGAATGACTAAAAAGTTATTTCGGATAATAAGCGCCCATATTATTGGCGTTTATTATCTGATAACGACGAAAAAATCATTTGGGACCGCAGAGGTGAGCGTTTATGGGCGCTTATTGTCGGGAATAGTCATCTCGATGGGAAAAACATAGTTTAGGGTCATTTCAGACCACACAAATGCTAGCCAGCATTTGAGTGAGTGTATTATAAATTATGAAGTTGTAACTCACCGTTCAAGATTCAAATCCCTAATAGTTTAAGGTCGTTTCGGACCAATCACACCACACGCGAATATCAAGGCGAGTATACACGATATTATTAAACATATACGATACACATGAGTATTAATCTGCGTCGTCCGATTCTGGATCAGTGTCATCATAATCCTCAGGTTCAGCGTGAACACTTCGATGTGATTCAACCGAGGACTGGGACACGATTTCATCAGCATCATCTTCACTACCATCACCTTCGCTTCCATCGTCACCCATTTCCTCATCATCCGAAAGCAACTCTCCGGTATCTGAATTATACTTGGGCAAAGGCTTATCACCGTGACGAGCATCTTCCTCCATGAAACGCGTGGCATCCCTGGTAGAATGACCGATCCCTCCACCTCGGTACCTCATGAACATGTCACGGTCGACAAANTCTTACTCTCCGTATCTGGCATCTTCATTATCTCTCATCAGCGAAATGGACACCTAAATATAATGGATTATAATGTATTTTAGTGATTTTAATCCATTATAATACAATAAAATAAAACGACGCTATTATAATCCATTATAATACATTAAAATAAAGCGACATTATTATAATCCATTATAATACGTTAAAATAAAGCAACACTATTATAATCCATTAAAATGTAATAAAATGGGACGGCGCTATTATAATACATTATACTGCAATCTAATGAGGCCAGGATATGATAATCGAATACAATTTAAGAAAGTCAATTAGCAGGTCAAGCAATTCGATAACGAAAAAGCATACAAAGTGACAAGATAGCAACAAGAATGTACGATAAACTACATCTATCTCTCCACCCTCCCGTTCACCTCGTGAATCAAAGGCTTGATTACCGTCTCCCAAGCATCCGGGCTCGGGAGACGAAAGATTTCTTGATGTTTTTTCCCGCCTAAAACCTATCAGTACGCGAATCGAAGGCGGAGAAGAAAAACTTACAGTCGGGGCACATTTCAATGACCCTTTCGTACCCACGAGCCATCAGTTCGAGATGAACTAGACGCTCTAGGGTTCGAGTTAGCGCGTTGAAGATGGAAAATGCGAAAAAAACTCACCAACGCGATGGCTATGAGCCACTAGTATACCCTCGTGCCAGATATGTACCTTGCTCGGGCACTGTCGATCCCATTCAATCATCCTCTCCTCCAGTGGCCGGCTTGTTCGTCCAACTTTGAATAGATATTGGGGGTCTTCGTCGTCAACGATACGAAAAGCGTAGATGTCGCCGCGTTTGTCGAACAAACTGAACGATTTGAAGAACGTAGCCTCGAGTTTGATGGAGGCAGTTACCATCTACAAGCCATCAGTAAGAAAAATGCTCAGAAAAGAGAAAGGACTTACCCAGGACGTTGAAATAGCGAACATCTCGAAGATCCGTCAGATATCGAACGAGATCGAGTGCGGAGAGCGGGTGAGTCGTCGCGGTGTAAAGGAAAGGGCGGGCGGCGCATTTTCAGGTACCACAAATGATACCAAACGAACCTACGCAGCCCCCAACGACGCATTCAACGCGTTCACAAAGCAAAGAAAATTCGGTCTAGGGGTTTTCTGGGGCGTAGATCACGAATTTGGTGTCATCGGGGTATGTCGTGTAGATCGATTTTGTGATCGCGTATGTTCTGGCGTATAACTTTCATTTGCTTGATCGCTCTTGAGCGCTTGTGGGCGCTTATGGGCGCTTAACGTCGGGAATGACTAAAAAGTTATTTCGGATAATAAGCGCCCATATTATTGGCGTTTATTATCTGATAACGACGAAAAAATCATTTGGGACCGCAGAGGTGAGCGTTTATGGGCGCTTATTGTCGGGAATAGTCATCTCGATGGGAAAAACATAGTTTAGGGTCATTTCAGACCACACAAATGCTAGCCAGCATTTGAGTGAGTGTATTATAAATTATGAAGTTGTAACTCACCGTTCAAGATTCAAATCCCTAATAGTTTAAGGTCGTTTCGGACCAATCACACCACACGCGAATATCAAGGTGAGTATACACGATATTATTAAACATATACGATACACATGAGTATTAATCTGCGTCGTCCAATTCTGGATCAGTGTCATCATAATCCTCAGGTTCAGCGTGAACACTTCGATGTGATTCAACCGAGGACTGGGACACGATTTCATCAGCATCATCTTCACTACCATCACCTTCGCTTCCATCGTCACCCATTTCCTCATCATCCGAAAGCAACTCTCCGGTATCTGAATTATACTTGGGCAAAGGCTTATCACCGTGACGAGCATCTTCCTCCATGAAACGCGTGGCATCCCTGGTAGAATGACCGATCCCTCCACCTCGGTACCTCATGAACATGTCACGGTCGACAAATCTAGGAATTAAAATTGAGTATGGAAACGCTAACAGTCATAAAAAACCTACATGTTCACATTGTAGTAATTCCAGTCCCTTTCCTCGATTACATAGTCCGTATCCTGAAAACTTTCGTATACGCGTGCAATGGAATCCTCAGGTAGTAATTCATCGGTAACGCCCACGCTGAAAGCTGGAATCAAGTGTGCTCCCCGTATAACCGATTCCGGATCCACAAAACCAAAAGCGTTAGGGTCAGAGGATGGCACGAAACGCAGCTGAGGCAGACGTTTCTTTTCCCAGCCCCATTCGTAATCTTGTTGGTCATGGCACCCACAGGCCAACAAGGTGTAGTGATCTCTCACTTCCCTGGTGGTCCTGTTATCCAGTGTTATGAACCTGGACCCGATAATTGCGATCCGGCTTCTCTAGACTCACTTACCACTCGAGTGGGTGAACATTGTTTCGGGTGGAAGCTCATCAAGTCATGGCTACCGGGTGACTTTGTACGCCACGTCTCTGGCGTTGAAGGCTTTGTCATCGTTCCCAACTGTTTTGAAACCGACAATGTCCTCATTAAGCATCCTGACAACAACGTCAATCACAACTTCTCTGGTCACGCAAATTCTTTCAGGTTGACTCCTCGACATGAAAAAAGCCAAGGTTACACATTCAGACACGAGCCCGAAACTTTTCATCAAACACCGTGGATGGAGGCGGCAGTTCGGGGCCCTCACGAGATCACAACTCGCCTAGATTGGCAGCAGTTTCGATCTGAATGGAACGAAAAGCTTGCCCTACAGCGACTCCCACAGCAGGTGTTCGTCATGGACCACATAGAAGCTTCAGCCAAGATCAAAAAGGCTCGAACAGGCACTATTCCTTGGAAGGATAGATGTGTCCTTATATATGCCAAAGGACGTCATAACAAGGGGGATGTTGCTCGGGTGTACGATGTCCACATGTGCCAGAAGACCAAGAGTGGATTGCAGATCACCGTCGAGTCTGAGGTTATAGGCAGGCGGGGTCAACGCCAAATGTATGACTATGAAGACCTCGTTGACGAGCAGTAAGTCTCTGCCTTCTCATTCTTTATCTGATACTGACTCGCTACTACAGCTGGGAACTACCTCTCCACCTGGTTGAACGACCGTTGAATCCCGCATTCCATCCTAAGCGCAATTACATCCACTCCATGACCTTCCATGTAAAGGTGGCCAAACTTCCTCCATCCGTTCGCAGTACGACACCCCCACTTCGCTCACATCATCCTTTGTCTGCTCGATCTCGCTCTTCAACTCCGGATCCGGCGTGGACGGTATCGGCTGATGATTCTAATCGTCATCATCCGATGCCTTCAACACCTACATGGCAGACTCGAAGTCTCCACCCGAGTCAACGCTGGCTATACGAGGCAGAGAACACCCATGATTTATGGTTCAAAGCCAAAATCAAAGGTGAAATTTTGGGCAAACGCTTCAACAACAAGCCCGAGAACATTCGTCTCGTTATCTGCGACAGGGATAAGACTGCTGTTATCGAGCATTACAAGAAGCAGCACCCGCTACCGGATAACGTTGAGGTGNCAGATCGTGGAAAAGTCCATGATCAAACCACTCGGACGATTGCCGAACTCTCGGGAAGGTCGCATACTTCTCAAGTGCAGCCATCCGGCGGTCATCGGCAACTTTCCTCCTATCGAGGACTGGAGGTTTGACATCGGCGAAATGGTCATGGCACCCACAGGCCAACAAGGTGTAGTGATCTCTCACTTCCCTGGTGGTCCTGTTATCCAGTGTTATGAACCTGGACCCGATAATTGCGATCCGGCTTCTCTAGACTCACTTACCACTCGAGTGGGTGAACATTGTTTCGGGTGGAAGCTCATCAAGTCATGGCTACCGGGTGACTTTGTACGCCACGTCTCTGGCGTTGAAGGCTTTGTCATCGTTCCCAACTGTTTCGAAACCGACAATGTCCTCATTAAGCATCCTGACAACAACGTCAATCACGACTTCTCTGGTCACGCAAATTCTTTCAGGTTGACTCCTCGACATGAAAAAAGCCAAGGTTACGCATTCAGACGCGAGCCCGAAACTTTTCATCAAACACCGTGGATGGAGGCGGCAGTTCGGGGCCCTCGCGAGATCACAACTCGCCTAGATTGGCAGCAGTTTCGATCTGAATGGAACGAAAAGCTTGCCCTACGGCGACTCCCACAGCAGGTGTTCGTCATGGACCACGTAGAAGCTTCAGCCAAGATCAAAAAGGCTCGAACAGGCACTATTCCTTGGAAGGATAGACGTGTCCTTATATACGCCAAAGGACGTCATAACAAGGGGGATGTTGCTCGGGTGTATGATGTCCACATATGCCAGAAGACCAAGAGTGGATTGCAGATCACCGTCGAGTCTGAGGTTATAGGCAGGCAGGGTCAACGCCAAATGTATGACTATGAAGACCTCGTTGACGAGCAGTAAGTCTCTGCCTTCTCATTCTTTATCTGATACTGACTCGCTACTACAGCTGGGAACTACCTCTCCACCTGGTTGAACGACCGTTGAATCCCGCATTCCATCCTAAGCGCAATTACATCCACTCCATGACCTTCCATGTAAAGGTGGCCAAACTTCCTCCACCCGTTCGCAGTACGACACCCCCACTTCGCTCACATCGTCCTTCGTCTGCTCGATCTCGCTCTTCAACTCTGGATCCGGCGTGGACGGTATCGGCTGATGATTCTAATCGTCATCATCCGATGCCTTCAACACCTACATGGCAGACTCGAAGTCTCCACCCGAGTCAACGCTGGCTATACGAGGCAGAGAACACCCATGATTTATGGTTCAAAGCCAAAATCAAAGGTGAAATTTTGGGCAAACACTTCAACAACAAGCCCGAGAACATTCGTCTCGTTATCTGCGACAGGGATAAGACTGCTGTTATCGAGCATTACAAGAAGCAGCACCCGCTACTGGATAACGTTGAGGTGTCACCGGTGTACCCTGTCTCAAACACAGTGGATCCCATTTTCATCTTTAGAGGTGAATTCGCAAACCGGGTCGTCTACCGGTCGTCAAGTGCAAACTATGACGGGGTCAGATATCTGCATGGGTTTGAGGCCGACATTAAGGGACATACCATAGACTTTAATGTCAAATGCAAGTTCTTGCCTACGGATGCTTGTGTTCTGTATGTCGGTACAGAGATTAGAGATGCATTAGGACAGTACTATAAAGATCGCTCTAATAGTAACAATCGCCGCCGTTAATGTACTTTTATCAATTTCTTGGGACTTTCTTGAGATGTAGCAATAGCACACATTGTATTTCTTGATACCCATGGACAATACATACCCACATTGCCTGGTAACCACCCCTTGTGGGTGTCTGGCCTCTGGGACCGGAAGTCTTTAGCGCTCAAGTCATCTAATATTTCCTTTCTGGTGAGTCGAACCTTTTTGGTGGATTTAGATGGGATCCAATTTCCTTATCCAGATCTCTTATCGCTCAAGGCGCTTAATATTTTTTTTTTGGCAGGTCCAGACCTCTTTACACGCTATCACACGTTTCGCGACTTGGACGTGTTATTCGGTAGCCCATCGATTGTTGATTGCACGTGTTGCAGCTGTCGCAACTTGTGGGGCCCCAAGAAGCCATCCCGGTGTCACACGTTACGCTTCTTTCTTTCTTCCTTACCACCNCATTAAGCATCCTGACAACAACGTCAATCACGACTTCTCTGGTCACGCAAATTCTTTCAGGTTGACTCCTCGACATGAAAAAAGCCAAGGTTACGCATTCAGACGCGAGCCCGAAACTTTTCATCAAACACCGTGGATGGAGGCGGCAGTTCGGGGCCCTCGCGAGATCACAACTCGCCTAGATTGGCAGCAGTTTCGATCTGAATGGAACGAAAAGCTTGCCCTACGGCGACTCCCACAGCAGGTGTTCGTCATGGACCACGTAGAAGCTTCAGCCAAGATCAAAAAGGCTCGAACAGGCACTATTCCTTGGAAGGATAGACGTGTCCTTATATACGCCAAAGGACGTCATAACAAGGGGGATGTTGCTCGGGTGTACGATGTCCACATACGCCAGAAGACCAAGAGTGGATTGCAGATCACTGTCGAGTCTGAGGTTATAGGCAGGCAGGGTCAACGCCAAATGTATGACTATGAAGACCTCGTTGACGAGCAGTAAGTCTCTGCCTTCTCATTCTTTATCTGATACTGACTTGCTACTACAGCTGGGAACTACCTCTCCACCTGGTTGAACGACCGTTGAATCCCGCATTCCATCCTAAGCGCAATTACATCCACTCCATGACCTTCCATGTAAAGGTGGCCAAACTTCCTCCATCCATTCGCAGTACGACACCCCCACTTCGCTCACATCGTCCTTCGTCTGCTCGATCTCGCTCTTCAACTCCGGATCTGGCGTGGACGGTATCGGCTGATGATTCTAATCGTCATCATCCGATGCCTTCAACACCTACATGGCAGACTCGAAGTCTCCACCCGAGTCAACGCTGGCTATACGAGGCAGAGAACACCCATGATTTATGGTTCAAAGCCAAAATCAAAGGTGAAATTTTGGGCAAACGCTTCAACAACAAGCCCGAGAACATTCGTCTCATTATCTGCGACAGGGATAAGACTGCTGTTATCGAGCATTACAAGAAGCAGCACCCGCTACCGGATAACGTTGAGGTGTCACCGGTGTACCCTGTCTCAAACACAGTGGATCCCATTTTCATCTTTAGAGGTGAATTCGCAAACCGGGTCGTCTACCGGTCGTCAAGTGCAAACTATGACGGGGTCAGATATCTGCATGGGTTTGAGGCCGACATTAAGGGACGTACCATAGACTTTAATGTCAAATGCAAGTTCTTGCCTACGGATGCTTGTGTTCTGTATGTCGGTACAGAGATTAGAGATGCATTAGGACAGTACTATAAAGATCGCTCTAATAGTAACAATCGCCGCCGTTAATGTACTTTTATCAATTTCTTGGGACTTTCTTGAGATGTAGCAATAGCACACATTGTATTTCTTGATACCCATGGACAATACATACCCACATTGCCTGGTAACCACCCCTTGTGGGTGTCTGGCCTCTGGGACCGGAAGTCTTTAGCGCTCAAGTCATCTAATATTTCCTTTCTGGTGAGTCGAACCTTTTTGGTGGATTTAGATGGGATCCAATTTCCTTATCCAGATCTCTTATCGCTCAAGGCGCTTAATATTTTTTTTTTGGCAGGTCCAGACCTCTTTACACGCTATCACACGTTTCGCGACTTGGACGTGTTATTCGGTAGCCCATCGATTGTTGATTGCACGTGTTGCAGCTGTCGCAACTTGTGGGGCCCCAAGAAGCCATCCCGGTGTCACACGTTACGCTTCTTTCTTTCTTCCTTACCACCATCATCTTCCCAATGGGTCCCAACTCAGTATATAGGAGGGCCCAAGCTCCTAACTCTAATTCTACGACACTCAAATCTTCTCAGCATTCAAGGATCGGCACGACTGCCCCTACGCGTCAAATCAACAAGTCAAACGTGAACGCGACAAATGGAACTGGGACGCGTCCAACATCTCGTGATGACGAGAGGCGACCTCCAAAGAGGCAACGAGTAGACAAGGGCAGTAAACTCCCACCCAAAACCCCANCCGTTCGCAGTACGACACCCCCACTTCGCTCACATCGTCCTTCGTCTGCTCGATCTCGCTCTTCAACTCCGGATCCGGCGTGGACGGTATCGGCTGATGATTCTAATCGTCATCATCCGATGCCTTCAACACCTACATGGCAGACTCGAAGTCTCCACCCGAGTCAACGCTGGCTATACGAGGCAGAGAACACCCATGATTTATGGTTCAAAGCCAAAATCAAAGGTGAAATTTTGGGCAAACGCTTCAACAACAAGCCCGAGAACATTCGTCTCGTTATCTGCGACAGGGATAAGACTGCTGTTATCGAGCATTACAAGAAGCAGCACCCGCTACCGGATAACGTTGAGGTGTCACCGGTGTACCCTGTCTCAAACACAGTGGATCCCATTTTCATCTTTAGAGGTGAATTCACAAACCAGGTCGTCTACCAGTCGTCAAGTGCAAACTATGACGGGGTCAGATATCTGCACGGGTTCGAGATTGACATCAAGGGACATACCATAGACTTTAATGTCAAATGCAAGTTCTTGCCTACGGATGCTTGTGTTCTGTATGTCGGTACAGATATTAGAGATGCATTAGGACAGTACTATAAAGATCACTCTAATAGTAACAATCGCCACCGTTAATGTACTTTTATCAATTTCTTGGGACTTTCTTGAGATGTAGCAATAGCACACATTGTATTTCTTGATACCCATGGACAATACATACCCACATTGCCTGGTAACCACCCCTTGTGGGTGTCTGGCCTCTGGGACCAGAAGTCTTTAGCACTCAAGTCATCTAATATTTCCTTTCTGGTAAGTCGAACCTTTTCGGTGGATTTAGATGGGATCCAATTTCCTTATCCAGATCTCTTATCGCTCAAGGCACTTAATATTTTTTTTTTGGCAGGTCCAGACCTCTTTACACGCTATCACACGTTTCGCGACTTGGACGTGTTATTCGGTAGCCCATCGATTGTTGATTGCACGTGTTGCAGCTGTCGCAACTTGTGGGGCCCCAAGAAGCCATCCCGGTGTCACACGTTACGCTTCTTTCTTTCTTCCTTACCACCATCATCTTCCCAATGGGTCCCAACTCAGTATATAGGAGGGCCCAAGCTCCTAACTCTAATTCTACGACACTCAAATCTTCTCAGCATTCAAGGATCGGCACGACTGCCCCTACGCGTCAAATCAACAAGTCAAACGTGAACGCGACAAATGGAACTGGGACGCGTCCAACATCTCGTGATGACGAGAGGCGACCTCCAAAGAGGCAACGAGTAGACAAGGGCAGTAAACTCCCACCCAAAACCCCAGTTCGAGCCCCACGTGAACCTGAAGCGTGTCAGGATGAAGAAGACGATGACGATGAGGACGAAGACGATGAGGAAGAGGAAGAAGTGCCCCAGAGTAAGGGAACAGGGAAGCGCATTTCACTGGTTACCAGTGCCCTCGAAGCCGTTATCAGTAGAGGAATTCAAAAGGGTATTGAAGAGTGCGTTTTCTCATATCTTATTTATCGATCAGTGTCTAATTCATTTTCAGCGAAGAGCTTAAAAGTCTGTCTACCGGTGCCCCAGGTCTCATGCGAGCGTCAAAGTATTACGTTCGAGCGATCGACATGTTCATGTCAATCACTTATCTCGTCTCCTGGGTAATGGTCAAAAGCAAAAGGTTTAGGAAACATTTGCCGGACGTCGACGGTTTGGACATTGGAACAACGCAATTGTACGTTCATTTTTTTGACTCGTTCAGATTGTCTAATTGCCCTTCAGAAGCAAACCGGAAGAAGATCGAATGCTTGCAAACTACAAGAGTTTAATTGCGTATTGCCCAGTCATCGACACGTTCTTCAAATTTGCCGAGCGTCTAAGGTCTTATCATGAGTACGATGTAATCCTTAGAGAGGTGAGCTGTGTATTTCCCTATATGGATGCAAAGCGAATCTGATGATAAAGTAGATGGATTCCGAGGTGTCAGCAGTGCGTTCTAGCGATATCAACCGGCTGGCGTACGAGATTCCATCTTGGTTAATGCCGAACCCTTATGTGGACTTGTTATCGAATCCACTTCCGCCAAGTGACAAGAGTGTACGAGGACTCTCAAGCGTAGACATTTGCAAATTATTTGCGCCTGTTGAATACTTCTCAATGGCTTTTTTGTCGACCGCCAATGACTCTGAAAAGCAAGTAATACCTCTATTTGATTGTTACATATGCTGAAACTTGACCAAGGGTGGTGACTGATATGCGAGACCGTACCATCGAACTTCGCAGCGATGAGCTGCCAAATTTTTTATACAACTTGGAGATGCGCAAAGATGCGATGGCTGCCGATGACGACTATGAAACAGGCATTCATGAAGGCCATCTTGTTTATAGAGTTAAGTCGAAACTCATTCTCATCATGGTGGACACTAAAGTCCAGTCTTAGACGGCAAGGTGCCTTTTCACAGGAAAAAAGTCAGTGATGGTCGAACCCCCCGCCCCACGAGGCTGGTGCGTCGCTCGCATCCTTGAGCTGAAAACAAACCCCCAGGTTATCGCATATTGCGAAGTACTAGTACGTGGCAATCTACTAGATGAGCCCTTATTCATTTGTGTCTAGATTTACCTCGCCTTGTGCAAGGAAGTAGGGTGGATTCAAGTAGACGGCAACTTCGACTTGAGAAGTTTCTATTATAACGTTATCGACGGCTTCAAGATTGAAGAAGACGAGGATATCAATGATTTGAAAGATGAAGGGGATTGGCGGACCGTCGTCATTGGCAATTTCAACAAGCAAGTCTTCTCATAGTGGTTACACGACTTGGTCGCTAACACTTCATTTTAGAAGGGTATACGGATCGGAGGCTGGTCTTGGACAAGCAGCGAAAACTCGTGAGGATCCACGTGAAGAAAGCGGTGTAAGCAAGATGAAACAGAAGAGACTTGAGCGAGCAGCAGAGAAGAGGAAGCAGAAAGAGTCAGAAGCGGCCACGTCAAATGATGCTGCCAACAATCCCAAGAAGAGACCAAGAGCCAGCAATGGTTCAAACGTTCCCCCGAGGCGTCGTGCTACGAGTAGGCTCTCGCCTTCTTTTTCTGATAATCCAAACTTTGAGGGTGGAGACGATGAGTTGGGTGGAGGCGACGACGACGAGGGTGGAGAAGACGACGACGAGGGTGGAGAAGACGACGACGAGGGTGGAGAAGACGACGACGAGGGTGGAGACGATGATGAGGAGGGTGGATACTTACCAACGCCACAGTGGGAAGTCTACAATTCTCCAGACGACGAAGAATAACTAAAGCGAGTTTTCTGACTTTACTTCGTTTGATATTCAAGCTGATTAATCCCCGGCTTATAGGATTGTCATGGACTTTTTCGTTCGGCTTATTCGTTTTTGGACTTCTGCTATAATACTACTTGTATTTGGACCCTTATGCTGCGTACTTGTGTTTGGACTCTTATGCTACGTATTCGTGTTTAGAGTTTGCTGTATTGCTACTTGTAGAGGGATACCGGACTGGTAATAATGCGGGATACGTATAGGATGGATGTACAATCATGTTTGTAGTATGATCAAGATTATTCAATGTGTTAACTGGTTTCTATATATGTCTGAATGTGATGTGGCCGGGTCTGGTGACAGGGTCACTGGGATCCTTGACGGCGAAATACATTATAATGGCCGAAATACATTATAATGGCCGAAATACATTATAATGGCCGAAATACGTTATAATGGCCAAAATACATTATAATAGCCAGAATACATTATAATAGCCATAATACATTATAATAGCCGAAATACATTATAATAGCCAGAATACATTATAACCATTTTGGTTCATTTTAATCCATTAAAATAAAGGAACAACAATTATATTACATTAAAATACNTAACACTTCATTTTAGAAGGGTATACGGATCGGAGGCTGGTCTTGGACAAGCAGCGAAAACTCGTGAGGATCCACGCGAAGAAAGCGGTGTAAGCAAGATGAAACAGAAGAGACTTGAGCGAGCAGCAGAGAAGAGGAAGCAGAAAGAGTCAGAAGCGGCCACGTCAAATGATGCTGCCAACAATCCCAAGGAGAGACCAAGAGCCAGCAATGGTTCGAACGTTCCCCCGAGGCGTCGTGCTACGAGTAGGCTCTCGCCTTCTTTTTCTGATAATCCAAACTTTGAGGGTGGAGACGATGAGTTGGGTGGAGAAGACGACGACGAGGGTGGAGAAGACGACGACGAGGGTGGAGAAGACGACGACGAGGGTGGAGAAGACGACGACGAGGGTGGAGACGATGATGAGGAGGGTGGATACTTACCAACGCCACAGTGGGAAGTCTACAATTCTCCAGACGACGAAGAATAACTAAAGCGAGTTTTCTGACTTTACTTCGTTTGATATTCAAGCTGATTAATCCCCGGCTTATAGGATTGTCATGGACTTTTTCGTTCGGCTTATTCGTTTTTGGACTTCTGCTATAATACTACTTGTATTTGGACCCTTATGCTGCGTACTTGTGTTTGGACTCTTATGCTACGTATTCGTGTTTAGAGTTTGCTGTATTGCTACTTGTAGAGGGATACCGGACTGGTAATAATGCGGGATACGTATAGGATGGATGTACAATCATGTTTGTAGTATGATCAAGATTATTCAATGTGTTAACTGGTTTCTATATATGTCTGAATGTGATGTGGCCGGGTCTGGTGACAGGGTCACTGGGATCCTTGACGGCGAAATACATTATAATGGCCGAAATACATTATAATGGCCGAAATACATTATAATGGCCGAAATACGTTATAATGGCCAAAATACATTATAATAGCCAGAATACATTATAATAGCCATAATACATTATAATAGCCGAAATACATTATAATAGCCAGAATACATTATAACCATTTTGGTTCATTTTAATCCATTAAAATAAAGGAACAACAATTATATTACATTAAAATACGCCGTAATGATTATAATGTATTTTGGCCATTATAACGTATTTCACTCATTTTATTCCAATATATTTAGGTGTCCATTTCGCTGATGAAGGTGACGAATGGCACCTTGCGGTTCGAGTGTCTCTAGCCGCGGTGTCTACTCTTTGAAGCTTTAGGATCTCCTGGATGTTGAGACAGAACGGAGACGTAAAGCGCAGTGGAGTGTGCTCAACTCACATTTGTACGAGAACTTGTTATAACCTTGAGGATTATAGAGGTGCCATGTGCAGAGTAGTCAATGTAAATTGAACTGAGGAATGTAGCTACATACATGCTTGCTTTTATACTACTCTAAAGGATAAGTTCCGTAGATAGACGGAGAAACCTAGTAAGCTATGGATGTAAGCTACTGAATACTTGTGAGACAAAGTATCCAAGAATAATGTGTCTTGGAGAGACACAATACAATCCTCTGACAGCGGAAGGAACTCTACATGAATTCTACATGTGTTCTATTGTATTGTGCATGAGGCTACAATACTCCTACTGGACNAATACGTTATAATGGCCAAAATACATTATAATAGCCAGAATACATTATAATAGCCATAATACATTATAATAGCCGAAATACATTATAATAGCCAGAATACATTATAACCATTTTGGTTCATTTTAATCCATTAAAATAAAGGAACAACAATTATATTACATTAAAATACGCCGTAATGATTATAATGTATTTTGGCCATTATAACGTATTTCACTCATTTTATTCCAATATATTTAGGTGTCCATTTCGCTGATGAAGGAAGCCGAATAGAATTGAGGTGTCGTACTGCAAGGCTATGTCTCCCAATCCAATTAATAACGGATATATGCTCTTCTGCATGCTTCAGATACCCCAAAACTAGCGTAAACCTGACCGATGCTCCGTCATGAGCGGCTTTCAGAACCTTCCAGAATGTTTTAGAACCACCTCGAAGACTGGTGATCGCTCCCTCCCTTTTCCAGCGTTAGCGTGATGTTCGGGTATTGGTTCGAAGTCATCTATGAGGGATGTGGGATAGAAACAACACGAACGCTGCATCGGCGGCCGATAACTGCGCAGCTTAAAGTCATATTAATAATGACGAACTGACCTCGATCAGATAACCAGCTTCTATAGATGTATGAATACATGAGGCGTTGTTGATTTTGCTGGCGGATATAGCAAGGGATTATGTATCGGTCCTGTCAGTATTCTGACCATCCAAACTGTGGCATTAAGTGACATACCACACCTTCATGCTTTCATCGTGGATCTAATCAAACATGATGCGAAAGCGGAGAAGAGCGTGGCGTGGTCGCGGGAAAGGAAAAAAAAGGCTGTTTGCCAACTTCATCCACGATTCCTGCTTGTGATCACCCATAATCTCCACGTTCTCTTCCCGGTTTGTTCGAAATCTGCTCTCAGGTAGTGATTCCTGACTTCAGTTTATCGTTTTCATCTCAAAATCTGCAAAAAGGTCACTAGGACGAACCGCGGTCAAAGAAGCGCGTTCGAATCTTCGTGAGTGGAGTGTTTACGAATGCCTCATCAAAATTGCTCATTGCTGTGCGGTCAATATCAATATAGGGCCTCGAATCAATCGGATATAGAGGGCTCAGGATATTCGTAACCGGGTTAAGTATCGCCGAGACATCGCCAAGGCCATGTACGGACACATCGATAGATGTTGGACAACACGATGAAGACGTGGATATCGTCAGTCCTTGACCGGGATGTGGTTATCATTTTAGAGACATACAGGTAGAACAATGCAGCGTGCATCACGGGCAGCACATGGAATGTAATCTTTAGATGATCTTCTCGTGCACCAGGACTCTATTCTAAAGGAGGTGTTCAATCATGATCATGCAGGACCTTAATAAGTCACCTCATAGTGACATTCCTAAGGACAATCCCTCACTTCCCTCACAAGGGTAACAGGATGGGAAACCATGTCTCACGTCTGGCTATAATTCACATACCTTCAACAGTAAGCGAGACGGTCCCCCTCCATTTGCATACTAGCTCATCCCCTGCTTTAGGTGCAATCTTTATTCTACGGTATGATTCACGCAAACTTTGTTCTATACATACTGATCCGAACTGCTCATGGAGGTGCATTTATTGTATCATTTGGGATTTGCACGAACATACTCCTCAAAAGAAGAAAGGGACATTATCAGTATCACCTGCTAGCAACTGCCATCCTATTCATACTGGTTTCTGCAAATTTTTTGGTGGACATGATTCTCGACGTGGCGCTTTTTTGCTTCTACAGCAGTCCTGACGATGGATAGTACGTATCACATTCCTTTCCTTGAAGTATCGACTGAGCATAGTGGCAATAGTGATAGATGCTGGGAACCAACAACTCGATTTTTCGACGCTTCATATGAAACCGCATTAGCATCAAGGTGCGAACCAAACCGGACTTCTCGTAATAAAGATAAAGTTTCATGTGACCGTGTGCAACAGCTTAGTATCAGACGCCATTTTGGTGCGCTAACTACCATTTGGACCTATTTTTAGTTGGTTCTCATGCATTTTGTAGCTGTGGCGCTGTTACGTGGTATGGGGAAAACGACGCAGAATCGTGATCTTGCCAGCATTTTTGTATGTTGCCGCACATGGTAGGACTGTTTGTTCTCCGCCCTTGACAATCTCATCCAGCTGTACACTTAGTCGTTGGGCTTGTGCTCGCCTCCTCTGATGTTGTTGTAATGGGGAATTGGTTCGGATACGACGAGAAGATACCTCTTTCACCCAGTATCGTTGTTGCAATTTCTGCAGGGGTTGTTGGGTTAAATAACTTATTGTTATCGTCTCTGATAGGTGCGTCTGATTGTCTCGTCAGAACCCCGATCATACAGAGTTGCATTCTAGCCTTTCGCATCTTCCGGATAAGTTGTGAGGTAGTTGCATACCTTGGCTCAAGGTCTAAAAGCATGTACAGAACAATTATAGCTGTAACGTGCGTCCATCTTCCCTGTCAACGTCTCTTCCTATTTCACGCTAGTGCCTCTCTCAGGTTGGAATCTGGGCTATTGTATTCCGCATTCCTTAACGTATTGTTCATTATTGTCATGGTGCTTTCTGCCCCTTCGAGTACTATCAGTGATGCATCCATTTCTATTCTTGATATATGCCTGCGTATTTGGGCTCCCATTGCGGCAAGTCATCCTCGAGATAAATTCAAGCTTCATACTCACCCGAAGCATAGGGTCTTGTTTCGACAACCATCATTATTCGCATTACACTCAGTAGCGACAATATGGAGAGCACGGTCGGTTTGTCTCGTGCAACCAACATTGAAAACAACGCCGCAGCGGTAATCGATATTTCCCGTTCTGCTACCGGTCTCAAGCAGGAAGAAGCAAGCGAGTGACCCAGTATATTGGAACGCGAGTTTGATGGTAGCAGTAGAAGCTCTGGATACGCCGTTACAGTGGATTGAGGATTGAAAGTTGGGTAACGAGTACATGAATGTTTCTCTGAAGAGCTCAATATGATAACCTTCAATCGCGAGCGGTCTGCGAAGACGGACTTGCAATGGGCCTGTGCGTAATTTAATGAGCCAGAGGTAGTGCACAATCCTGTGAGTGACGGAATACAAAACTGTTCAACTTTTTTTCTGCACCTATCCTCTCTTCTCCATTACCCAATCAACCCATAACTACCTCTGATACTGAAGCGTTGGATGAGAACAGAGAGAAGCAAGCTGGACCATCGTGGACTATGAAGCCTGCGCCTAATCGTGAGGCCGGATGCACAGTCTCAGAGGACAATATCCCCGAAGGGTGCTCGAAGGAATTGCAAACTAATATTCAAGAGCTGACCAAGACTACGATGCGAAAGCCGAAGTCGAGTAGGAAGCCAAAGTCAACTGCCCAGGAAGAACCGCAGCCAAGCGCCCGAGGAAACAATGATTATTAGCTCAGGAGAACGCTCTGGTGACTGAGCGATGAGGAAACCAAATTATCCGGATACTCGCATAAAATCTGTTCTTTCCTTCAGCCAGTGCGAAAATTACAGGTCATATTTGGCAGAAGATTAGTGGAGAGATTGAAATATTGAAGGGTGGAAGGTCTGATGGCGGTTACAGTCAAAGGACGGAACCTCACAGGCAGCGAACGCCGTCCCTCATCAATCAGACGGTGATCTCCATCTTCCGAAGCCAGGAGAATGCCGGAATTTTTCCGGCCGCGGGAACGTTCTTGGGTCCGGTTACCGACGTTTTTTATTCTTCGACGTCCATGTCACCCCAGACGCCATCTGACATTCCACCTGTCAATCATTTCCCCACTGCTCGCCTGCCAAAAATAACTGAATAGGGCTTTTGGCTTTCTAGTCGAAGAGAGACAGAAGGAGGAAAATAGGTTCTCTGTGAGCACTCCCTATACCCTCACAGTTCGTCTCAAAAGTCTTGTGTGTTCATTGCTCGACCCTAATTCTAGGCGGAGAAAAGCGAAGATGCTATGTTTGCAAGCTTGTGACTATGTAGAGGACATCAATGATATAGTCGATGCACTGCCTAGTCATGAACGTCAAATTTTGCGTCAGGACTCGGAAACACTCTTTGCATTGAATCCTTCAACATGGCTATACCTACGTTCTCACCCATAGAATGGTCCTTTTTTCAGTCCAAGCAGGACATATAAAAACCGATTCCCAAGTTTCTCCACATCAGAAGCAAGAACGGCTGAATCCGAATCCAGTCTCATGTTTGAGCGATGCCTCTACATCGGCAACACCTTCGCGGGCATTATCTACGGTGCATCTTTTCATTCTCCTCAAGTCCAATCGCTGCATACTAATTACGACGTGTATTATCAGGCTTCGAGCTATGCCTCGCGTTCAAAACCATCTACCTTTTACTTCGCGACCAATCTCAAGCTCGGGGACACAAAATCTTCTTCATCAGCTATATCATGGTCATTCTGCTAGTTCAATCGTTAGCGGTGGCATCGAACGTAGCAGCTGGACAGTTGATGTGGATTGAACATCGAGATTTCCCGGGAGGTCCTATTGGATATCATTTTGCAACTTCAACAAAAAGTTGGAATAACTTTACAGGAATCGGCAGTGTTGAACTATCCGTTTTTCTTGGGAATCTTCTTCTGGTGTGCCGCGCTCCTCTCAGTTTTATGTCATTGGCTCGGAACTTAACGCGCCCTCTTCAGCTTTATCGTTGCTACGTTATCTGGGGCTCACTCCCTGTCATGATTTTACCCACGATTTTATTTCTTACATCGAGTGGTACGTCCAATGCCTGTCTCAATCTTCAAACTTTGCTAATGTATCACTTGGACGTCAGCGATGGCCATAATGGCTATCATACAAAGCGCAGGTACATCTGTCTTTGCACACCGTGCCGCGAACTATATCGTCCTTTGGGTCGCGTTTCTGTCAAGTCTTAACGTCCTCCTGACTTGCCTGATCTCGTTTCGCCTTATCATGGCTCGGAGAAGACTAAGAAAGCTGGGGATGCTGGCGCCGAAGCAATATACTAGCATCGTGGCTATATTAGTTGAGAGCTCGCTCTTATTTACGGTATTTGGTGTCATCTTTGCGGTGTTGTTAGGAAAGGGCGTGACGGTCTACACGATTTTTTCGGTATTCGCTGGGTTGTCTGCGGTAGGTTGTTCTTCTACACTCACGAAGGATCAGGAGATGCTGAATGTAAATGACCAGGGAATCTCACCGATGCTCATCATTTATCGGGTTGCTAGAGGAACAGCTTGGTCTGGCGACCACAGTACAGTGATTTTCACCGATTTGAAGGTGGCTGTGGGAAGAACGACGGTCTCGGATCCGGATTTGGACAGGATGGAGAGTGGTGATAGGGCTCTAACGTCTACTGACAATAGTACGCATTCCTGAAACTCTGTTGTGTCAAGGCCTTGCTGTAATACCATGGACGATTCTTTTATCGCCTTTTCGTGTCTAATAACTAACTTCACCATACTGTAGTTATAGTACAAGTACTTTGTGTATATATCGTACAACTTTCAACCTAGGCCCGTGTCCATATGTCCGTCTCTGACGATTATCAGAGAATCTTATACCGAGGGGTAGGATGGATCGAGATGCTTGAGAGCAATCGTACGTGTACCATCCTCTAGCTCACTATCTGTCCTTCTGAAGTCTGAGTCTGTAGCCGTATTCGTGGTCGTCCGTATTGTGATCCTTACATCACTGAATACAGTTTCATTATCGTTGTTCGACCAGGCGGTGCCTTTCGCCACACGATAGATAATCAGGAGTGGTGCTATTCCCTATAAATCACAATGCGTCCATTAGTGCTTGAATATCAGGGAAGAATCAAGGCTCGACTTACAGCGTACAAGCCCCAAAACACTGCAAAAATCATGTACACCCCGATATTCTTCGCCGATAATACTGCATAGAGTATCCCCAACACCGGAAATGGTAGTGAACTCTCTACCAGTATAGCGACGACCCCAATATACTGTGTAGGAGCTGTTATATTAAGCTTCAGGAGTCTTCGTCGAGCTGATAGCAGACGGAACGAAATGAGAGCGGTGAGAAGGACGTTAAGGCTTGACGTGATAGAGATCCAAAGAACGACAAAGTTGACAGATTGGGAGGAATAAATCGACGTTCCAGCACTTTGAACGAGGGTCATTATAGCCATGACTGTAATGGACGAATGAGACAAGATAGACGTTAAGTAAAGGAGGAGTACTGACCACTCGCAGTGAGAAACATAAGAACAGGAAGAATCATAACAGGTATACTGGAGTTCCAGATGACATAGCATCGGTATAGCTACCATACGATGAGAGAGTCACCACTGAAAAAAAAGGGGGTAGTAGATGGCACCGACCGATAGTAAATTACCAAGGAAATTAGTTAATTCAATTGACGAAATACCGGTGAAGTTGTTCCAGCTCGTCGTGGTGCCGGTGTAATACGCCATGGGACCTCCAGGAAAGTCTCGATGCTCCAACCACATCAGATACCCGAGTGCAGTGTTGGACGCTATCGCCAATGCCTGGGCGAGCACTATAGATGCGATGTAGAATATGTAGAAGATCTTCTGCTTCCTTGTTCGTCGGGAGCGATCGATGACCAGGAGATAAATTGTGGTAAACGCTAGGTATAGCTCCAGACCTAATTATAGTATGATGTCAACAAAGTCATCTAGGAGCATTGAAAAGAGCGACTGAACCATAGAGAATGCAGGCGAAAACATTGGCGACGTAGAGAGACTTTTCGAATACGTCGACTTGCGCCATGGTGTGTGGTGTCAGATTCAACCGTTCGGGGGGGGGGGGGGGGGGAAAGCACCCTGGAAAACCATTTAAATACCTATTCGTTATGCGAGATCAATCAAGGTCCGATCCAAAATTAAAATGTATATGTGAGAACATACAAACGACTAAATGAAGAACGCATGTGCAGGCGAAGACTGCTCGGATTGTACGGCGAAGGCTAATTCACTTCTATGCTTCCCGATTCAACATGAGAGCTTCCAACTCCACCTAAGAGGGATTTTCATCAGTATAATATGGAGACGGACAGCGATGAGACGAAGGACTCGCCTGCTTCGAGATCTGTCAACTCGTTTGACGTACTTGGGCGCTCAGAAGGCGGGGATACGTGCATTGGAGCGAAAGCATAAAGACATCAAGTCATGGAAACTGTCAGTTGAGTATGATAGATGTGACACTTACATGCGATAAAGTGACGAACGACTATTCAGTGGTTCGTGTTTGAACTCCGCTGCCTTTTCATGGATCAGATAACCTCACTATCAAGAAGAATTAGTATTGACAGAAGCTAATACTGTCAAGGCTTGTTAGGCTAGTCCAGGCAATCTCAACACCACCCAGGGAGGCAGACGTCTGATGCAAAGGTATCATTACACCACTCCTGTTGAACCCTTTCGCCAGCGGCAACAGGGGCACCAAAGTTGAAAAACTGCCGGTTGAACCTTTAGCGTGAGCCGCCCGCGGATTTCTCCTGTATCTTTCGTTGAACTGATAACAAGAGAAAATTTTGCGAGCTCACCTGATGATAGAGCGAAGTGACAGATTTTTGATTGTGATGGGAAAAGACAAGCCGTCGCCGCGTGGCAGTGCATCAATATCCTTGTCACCAACCACCGTCATCATTCATCAACGCGTCAGCACCAGATGTCTCTTCAGGATCGAACCATTTCCCTAAGTCCTGGAGCAAAGAAGGAATTTTTTTGTATTGAACGATGAAAACAACCAGGCCTTTTCGGACGGAAAGAAATTAATGAGGAGGGGCAGAGTGTTCAGTTTTGTGAGGAATACATTTGGTGAGTCATTTCCAGTGTAGTAGGGGGACCGGGGCACGGAGCGGAGGTTCCAGGCCTGTTTGGCAGTGTTTGGCATGAGCTTCCGGCGCGTAGTCTACATTTCCGTGTACGTAGTTAGCCATCATCAGAACCAGCAGCATCGTCTTCGGCATCGCGATAGCCAGACCACTCGGCCCTCTCCATTGTGGTGACGAGAGTGTGATTCAACGCACTCTTCTTTCGGCTTGCTTCTCTGGCCCAGCACTGCTTTTTCTCACGTCTCGACATCTTCGCTGTCATTGGGCAGCTGACCACTGATCATCAACATGGACCCATTTAATGGAACGGACGACGCATCTGCATGGCTGAAGCGCTTCNGTCCTCCGAAACTTAATCGCTCGACACTGCTTATTACCCGTCGTCACCCTTCTGGTATTGGACCTGGGAAACCAGTACAAACCATCTCCCAACCTCGACCAACTTACATATCTTCGAGCGGCTCACTTCCGCCATTAGACTGGGATAGAGATCCCCGTTTGGTTCAGCTGGGTAGGATCTTGGGAGATCTTGGTTGGGTCAGACATTAGTTTTCTTTTCTTTTTACATAGCTTCATTTCTTGTCACCGCGCGACGAGGACGCCGCGCATTTTTTGGTGGGGGCACATGTAGTAGGGGGACCGGGGCACGGAGCGGAGGTTCCAGGCCTGTTTGGCAGTGTTTGGCATGAGCTTCCGGCGCGTAGTCTACATTTCCGTGTACGTAGTTAGCCATCATCAGAACCAGCAGCATCGTCTTCGGCATCGCGATAGCCAGACCACTCGGCCCTCTCCACCAGTCACTTCCTAAACGTTTTCTAGTGCCTACTCAGATTCATCAAGTCTTCTGCAGGGAAAAAGAACCTGGGTTGTCTCGCGCGCTCGTTTCTATATCGATTGATATTTTCATGAACCTGAGCTTGTCCATGCAGCCTTATTCGTTCGAATATTGCAAAGAACGATGCTGGAAGTGAGAGATGTTCATCGTGGAAGCAAAAAAAAGGTTGATGGGAATGTGCACGTATCATGGACGCTCGTTAGCGCTCAATAGAGGCATCTTACTCCCGACCACCACCATCTCGGCTTGTCAAACTTCCCCCATATTTACGCTCAATGTGGTTTATCATATCATGATAATACAGATCATCTCCGAACCATTTCCGAGTCAACCCTTCAGGTGCATAAACATTCACGCCGCCCTGCAGCTGGTCGGATATACGAAACGGGACATGGGAGCCTGGCCCGGGGTACGTTTCCTGAAAAACTGACCTGCTCTGTTACTTTGCTAACCTAATCCTCTCAGGTGCATAAGCACTTCTCTCGACACTCGAAGTCTGCTGCCGGAGGTATATCGTTCTTCAGGAAAAGCTTCCCATACTCTCCGAATGATGACGTGACCATATTTACGACGCTCGAGACCTGGTATCCTGGTATTGGCCACAGGACTGGCATAGAAAATGAATGGCTCTGCTATAACCGTGACACAGCCTCATCAGTCTCTTCTGTGGAACCTGAGGTTGACATCTGTACTGCCGCTGATTCGTCTTAACGGGGATCTCTTAGTAGGCATGTGATCAACAATAGCACTGCCTTCTCCGATTCGCAGGCAGCGCACTCTTTTCTCAGAACAACCATGTCGTTTTTCGAGAACTCGAGTCAACCGTCTTTCCTTTATCCTCACTTTGCAGCTGCTCACAGGGATATCAACATCAACTATGTTGACTTGGCTCACTCCGGTTCAAGCACAATGGAACTGATAAGGAGGCGTATGGATAGATGGCCCGATTCAGTGGTGTGTTTACTGCCTTTGTCATCGGAATAGCTTTTCACCACTTGCACAGAATGACTATAAGGTGATTCCAGCCGGCGACATCAAGATCGTAAAAACTGTCGGGCGCCAGGAACTCGAAATGCGAATTGAAGATGACTCTCCAGCCTCTGAGAGACGGGAAACCAACCCTTTCCGAGTGCGGATAACGCAGCGGAATAACGCACTCAAGGCAGTCAAAGTGATCAGATCAGTACACACTGCCGAAATCGATGGTAGAGGCTCAGAAAAGTTCACTGTTGTCAATTATGAGGTAGAGGGAGATAATAGTAACAACACCTATGCAGTGCGTGACGTTCAGCTATCACATGTTTCCGACCGCTGATCCCATGCAAGGTCTGCAAACCAGAATTCGAGTTTTGGTCACGAAGAAGGTACGTTGTTGATGGCTGGAAAACAATATAGATTCATAACGAGACAGGCGGTTTGAAGACATGCAAAGCTCCCGCAACTCTTTGGAGTAACACAGTCATCAATTCCAGCATTGATATATTACAATGGTAAGTATCGAAAGAAGCAGGATAGTTCATTATTGACAAACATTTTAGCTCGTGTTAACGCGGTCGAAGTATACAATCGTTATCAAATGTCGCCGATCATCCAGACATATTTAAACATCCTCCGGGTGCGCTCCCTCTACTTTCTGGACATGCCGCTCACTCACTGCTATTCAAGACCATAGATGCAGAGGAAGTCAACTCTATCATGCACGGATTATTTGGGGTAAGAGACATTTTTGACACCGGCCCATATTGGTTCTAACTTAACTTACGCAGAGTTTCACATTTATACCGTACAGCTACTGGGAGTTCGACTTTTCTACCCAATCGTTCTGTTATAGCCTGGAGTTTCCCGTCAATACACACACAATTACCCAGGTGGAAAACTCCCGTGATTCTCCTACACACTGCTACACAGAGTATGTAGGGACATTTACCTATTTACGGCGGCCTCAAATCCACCCTCCTGCACTGGAAAATGGGACAAAATCTGCAATGGACGTAATTAGCTATGTATCACACATTATGGGAGACTACCTCGACTCGGTTGTCATTCTTGCCAGGCAGAACATAAACGTGGATCCGCTCGAGGTTGCTCTAGATGGACTGATTCCGTTTGGTGCTTGTTTCGAGAAGCCATGGGGAGATAACCGAGGTCCGATCTTGGCATCATTTCAGTCCATGGATTTGACCCCGGAGTGGGTCTTTAGAGGGTGGATGTCAACAATTCATCTAGAGTCCACCAGCTCGTCGTCCGGTAAGAGATTATGATTATTGATTGGATCACATTCTCACTATGCAATCTCTCAAATAGTGAACTCTCGAGTTCGAATGTCCTTCCTGAATTGGCAACTGGGAGGTGATTTCCGGATCGCCTTTACCTTCACACTACCCACAGGCGTAAAGAGACATATTCGACGTGCTTTCCTCAGCCAATCATTCGGGTTCATGGAGAAAGCTGGAATAGATATTGGTTCATCCTACAGTTGCCGTATGTTCCCTTCACTCCACTTTTGGTTTACTGTTTGACAAGTTGCACAGACCTCCTTGATCATGTGGATTTTGAAATAAAGGGACAATTCAGCCCTCTTCACATCTCCCCCACTGCACCCTCAGTCCCCATACACCTTTTCATCGATCCTCTCAAAACGGAAATAATCGACGGACTCCCTTGCCTCAGATATCCACCTGAGAGACCATTCATACATTGGTCACTTGATCCAGATGGGCCCACAACACCAGTGGATATGGATAACTATGGCCTTACTTCGCTTAAGCTGGAGTTTTCAGCTGGAACTTGGTGGAACATCGGAGATTATCAGGTAGTCAAGGAATACCTCTGTTCAAAAGGGTATGACCATTATAGTACTGCATATGCGGTCGATCACGGATATCCCCTCTTGACGTGTGAGTCGAAGCAGCAGACAAAACAAATTGTCAAACTCAGCATCCTTCAGACAGGAACCCGGAGGAAGGAGCAGAGCCAACTGAAGAGATGACCGAAGCAATCACCGCCAAAAAGAGTTCTAGCACTCAGGACGACTTTGAAGTTGCTTCTCGTACTTCCAAACTGCGACGGACGAAAAGGATCGGGTCAAGGATCAGACGGTTTGTTGATCACTTTGCGAGGAGGGAAAAAGTATTAAAGATGTAATCTGATGGTTCGGTACATTGTTATTGTCATGGTGTACGAGTCTTGTATACATGATCAGGGATTTTTTGTTGAGGGTGAACCCGGCGGGGCGCCGGGTATGCAGCAGTAGGGGGTGCAGTAACGACGAGCACAAGGCACGGTGCGATGACTATTGGCAGCGTCAAGTTTTCCGTCGTTGTTTATGCTGGTTCAGGTGTCAATATAATTTCACCGTGAATACCGAGTGTCGCGAGACGTGAATGGTATGAAGTGAGGATATGGAGGTCAAGAAAACATTTATTTGGTAAAAGAGTCTATAGCAACATCTGCTTATTTCCTAGAAAACACAGCGCGTCCCTCGCTTTGCCCGTTCCATAGAGCTGAGCCTTCGAGATTTACTTGCCGTCGAACGGAATACGTACTGTCAGCCCGTCGTGTCTGAGTGTTTGACAGATGCTCTCAGTGAGCGGATAGAAAGAATCGGCAAGGATTCTGCGAGATGTCGAGGGAGGTGGAGTTTCAAAAACTGGAGAGAGGGTTTCAGTTTCAACAGCGACGAAGCACTCACTATAGCCTTCGTTCTTGTAGTCTATCTTGACCCATCGCAACACTATCTCAAATGTGTACAAATCCTTTCAAATCACAGGCGGCACGAAGCCCACGGGCACCTGAGGCGAGGGTTCATAGCCGCTAACCTAGAAGATCAATTTTTCATTGGACATCCTCATCAGCTAATTGTGTATAACATGCACCATGTAAGCCATTTCGAGGCGGGTCGGCGTTGATGCATCGGGTTCCACTTCATCGATACTATGCCAAAGTCGACGTGCAAGCACGAAAATGCGTCTCGCGACCCTTTCCAACCTCCGTAATCCAGGAAACATATCCCAAAAGCAGTCCATGGACCCCATCAGTCACCGACCAGAGCCATATGCCCACAGCATACAGATTGCCTTCCCAGCGCTAAGGCGAGCATTCTGCTACATCGGAAAGGTCAGTGTCCACCATGCGGCATAGAAGGTCCTTCTAACTTGTTGATGGCCCTATGGTGGTTCCTTTTGGTGATTAGAGGTTGATGAGAGCATTTCGCGATGAAATGGGAGGAGAATGGTGTGTTTAGGACCATAGGTCGTTCGGAAAGGGTATCACGTGACATATAGACCAGAAAAGGCGCTCCGTGTTGTTGATCTGTTGGCGTAGCGACCGAGTAGAGTGTCTTCCGTGTGCTAGGACGCTTTGCCTTTTGGGTAGGAAGAGGTGAGCGTGAGTTTCTTGAGACAGGTATACTAGGATTTCGAAGTGGATCTTGGTGTTCAGTACTACGTATTGGTCAGCACGGGGGTGTTAGTTTGATTGACGAAGCACACACAATATGGGTAATGCCGACAGTCCTCTGTCTGTCTGTGTCCTTGGGGTAATCGAGCCATCGAATTGAAGTTCAACTCCCAAGGTCCTAAACGCCACGACCCGAGAACTCCTGCAAATGTTCCTATGCAACCTCCTCAACCGGCAATGCGCCCCTAGCGCCCAGCTAGAGCTGAAGAAGCCTCTTCTGCGGTCGCTGGACCTTCAACCTATCCGAATCAAAACGGGGTACGCAAGAGCTATGAAGTATCCCACCGAGTCGGTATGTTTGACACCTCATCAGCCCCCTTCGAAGACGGCTACGTAATGCGGGCAGAGCGAGCGAAGATGATAGGAATCGGGGAGAGGGCAAACTGGTATTGGCGTCGAGTCTCGAGGAATGGTGAGTTGAGGCTTTCGCATTATGGTAGATCCAAGCTGCGTGGGGAGTGGACATATTGCACAAGACCACAATGACGGCTATGAGGCAGTGGGGGCACTATAGAGAGAGAAATTGTGAGTACCAGAAGGCATGAAGGTAGACAAAATAACGCACCAGAGACTGGTATACATAAAGGCTCTAAACTCGGCACCTCTGCCTCATCTAACATCCGCAGTCACTTGTTCCCATTCACCCTCTTAAACGCTGCGGCAGGCTGGATAAGATGACGAAACGTTGATATTGTGGGAGGAGAGTTTGGAAGGCAGAGGCAGACTGCACTGAGGTACGTTCGCGGATGTGGATATCGGGGTAAGTCGTGGATAGGGAAAGCAGCTTTACGGGAAATGAAAAGTCGGACGCCAGCGTAGTGTTTGGATGTACGAGAGCTATCTGCCTGGCACGAGTAGATGCTAAAGCTTGGGGATATGGGTTATGGGTGCTGGCAGACGAGCATGGTGGTACGAGCGAACAAGCGCCGGGGTTCCATCAAATCACATTTCTAAAAAGTCAACGTCATCGCCACGTTGCTTTCGACCGTCAAGGCAAGCGTTTTTAATCTCCATTTCGTACGCTCACTTCTTATTTCTTGCTTTAGCTCAGTCGAATACCTTGACACAGAACTTGATCATCGACAGAGAGAGCGTGGTTAATAGCCACAGGTACGTGCGCTAGCTCAATCAACTTCATTCATGCGGAAGGCTGTGCAGCTCCCAACTAGACAGCAAGTACATCCGACTTGAATTGCCTCCACTGATTGCCAAGTAATCATCAGACCGAGAAAGACTGATAAATAATGTTCAGTACACACATTTATGAAAGTTTCCGAAAGAATTCGGGTGGGAATGTATGAATCTGCGCTGGGGAATCCATCCCGGTTTTCCCGAAGAGGATTTGAATGCAGAAACGTAAGTCCGAACCTCGAGAAGTGTAATAAGCATGGACTTTCCTACAGAATCTTAACCTTTAGTGCGCCTTCCGGTCCTGGAGGGTGAGCGAGCTACGGCGATGTTATGAAGAAGCTGCGAGGCGGACATAGTTATGTGGGATCAGTCGTAATAGGTTAGGGTTTGTGCTCTCTTTTCTGGAATCGACCACTACGAAAATACCTACATCCTCAGCGCTTTGGCTTGCGGACGCAACACTATATTCGGGACATACACAAGCTCTCCTGTGCACCGGGAATGCCTTCCAACATGAGTGCTGAATCCGCATAGTCGCTTTAGCCTGTGCGTGCTAACCTTTGTCTGAAGGCTTGTATCCCTCGGAATCCGTCGTCAATCACCTTAATAATCACGCTTTGGAGCATAAATTTGTCTTGCTGTCTGCCATAGGATTTTCAGGTCACCGTACTCGTGGCTCAGGTGTGTATACAGATAATCACCCGTTCTTGTCTGTTTCTGGACTTTTTCCCCTTCAATTCATTCAGGCCGCGCGTCTAATGATCAACCAAACGGCGTTACAACACTAACAAGTCAATGATAAACGCGCATTTTGCCCCGGAATCATAGTCCATGTTCGTTGGGCGTTTAACGATCCGCAGTGAATCATGCTGGTTCACTGACGGTCATGGTTCCGTGACGCGACGGAGAACAGTCGAGCCACCAGATGAGGTAACATGGAGGTGATACCAGCTCATCCCGCCCAATGACAACGTCATCGCAAATATCAACGCTTTCTCTCGTCTAGAAACCATCCCGAAGCACATTTACATCCTTTGAATCTACAGCTCTTTAATTTCGTGATATCACCAGGTGCGAGGAGCAGAGGGTAAGCCTTTTTCGCTTTCTTAGACCTGCGCTTATGGGACATTGTCAACTCAGGAGTGCTCGATATCAATATGACGATGTCCAGAAGGATGTTTGCGCGCAAGTTACGCCTCACCTTCCAGCTTGATGTCTCGCTGACACACTATGCTAAGGAGCGTTATGATGGTGGGGAGCCACGAGGTAAGTGTATCGTTGCCCCGTTATTTCAGTCTTCAGCAGGTGCTCATAAATCTCTACATAGGCTCGGCTACGATTCAACGATGCATTTTCGTACCTACACGCAATGCGAAGAGAACTACCAAGTCGTACTCTTGTTTCGGGTCTTGAAGAGCGGCATAGCTCCCGGTGGGGACTTGCCAAAGGAGGAACTGAGATATATGAAATCTGGCAGGGATTAGAGAAGATCCAGATGTCGTAGGTCGCTTCGTGGCGAGGATAGTAGGTATGTAGGCCTCGCTTTCTTCCGTTCCTAGTGGATGATGATGAGTTGCTTGCGCTTCAAGGTACTGGCTGTGCCGTTCTAAACCTCGAGAAGAGCGTCCAGCATGTTACGATCCGCCTTTGAATTCGGTCCTGAATCTGCCTCCGTCATCGAATAGGCGGCCGGTGGGGATGGTTTACTGCATGAAGATTCGTTCGTAGTGACCGGAGTACTCCTATCCAACACCCGCCTGGCTCCTGGATTTTGGCTTTATAACCTCATACCGACTATGCTAGCCAAATAGAGTTGGAGTCAAAGCTTCTTGACGCTCTTCATGAAATGGGCTACCTCCTCGCCTACGGCTTGACTACGGATCCGGAGTGGAAGCTGATTGTGTTTCAATGGTAATGGGACGGCTATCTAGTGTCCTTTGCCGTCGGTACTGTGCATGATTTCTCAGACGGCAGGGGGTCAGGCCTATGAAAATGGAAAGCGCCGGCCGCACGGTGGAACAGAAGACAAAGGCTACCTCTGTCGCTCACCTTGGCGATACTTTCACATTACGAGAGAAGGCGTAGATGTCGGAAGAGATGGCTATTTAGACGCTGCATAATGCGAGGTGTGATATGGCGGCTGAGGAGAAGCGCATGGATGGCGGGCTTAGGGTGGAGAAGGTTGCGCTAGAAGCCAAATCCAACCTACGTGCAAATCGGGAACCAGCCGAAAGATTTATGAGTGAGCTGGAAGAGGGCCGAGCCGAGGTGAAAGATATAGGGAGAAAGAGGCTGGAGAAGGAGCAATGGAGGCTGAAATTGAGAACATGATTCATGATTTCGGTATTCTGCAAAGTAATATGGAAGCGCTTCTTCGAAAGGAAGCGAAATGCGATGGCGAGGGATGAAGTACGTCGGAAAGTGGACCGCCGTTCCCAGATACTGATCTTATTCTGTCTACCATGTTTCAGAAGTCGGATCGGCTGGGTATTGAACCCCGGGTTGATGCACTTGATTGGGATGTCGTTCAGCGAAGATCTTTTGCATTTCATTGGCGAGGAGAAATCCTGGGTTGAAGAGACGCTGTGAAGAGCAGTGACTGCGAGAAGGATAGTAAAGTGTTCATGTACAGGATGTTCTACGGCGTGTACGCCAGTAGGAACATGGCCCATAGCCTTCGTATAGACGGGCTATAAGTCGGATCGCCGCGAATCGTGCATCTAGAAGGTCCACCAGCAAAAATTCGAACAAGGGGGGAAAATTGAGTAAAAGTCGTTGCTCCTGGCAATTTTATCATGTCATTCAGAAACTGTACTTGCAATACAAGCACCTCATGTATATATCGTACAACGTCCAACCCAGACGTGTCCCCATGTCCGTCTCTGACGATTATCAGAAGATTTCATACTGAAGAATGGGATAAATGGAGATGCTTGAGAGCAATGGCACGTGTATTATCCTCTAGCTCATTATCCGTCCTTGTGAAAATTGAATCTGTAGCCGTAATCGTGGTCGTCCGTATTGTGATCCCTACATCACTGAATACCGTGTTATTATCGTCGTTCGTCCAGGCTGTGCCTTTCACCACACGATAGATAATCAGGAGTGGTGCTATTCCCTATAAATCACAATGCGTCCATCAGTGTTTGAACGTCAAGGGAAGCATCAAGGCTCGACTTACAGCATACATGCCCCAGAACACTGCAAAAATCACGTACACACCGATATTCTTGGCAGATAATACTGCATAGAGTATCCCCAACACCGGAAATGGTAGTGAGCTCTCTACCAGTATAGCGACGACCCCAATATAATGTGTCGGAGCTGTTATATTAAGCTTCAGGAGTCTTCGTCGAGCTGATAGCAGACGGAGCGAAATGAGAGCAGTGAGAAGGACGTTGAGGCTTGACGTGATGGAGATCCAAAGAACAACATAATTGACAGATTGGGAGGAATAAATCGATGTTCCAGCACTCTGAACGAGCGTTATTATAGCCATGACTTGAATGAACGAATGAGACAAGGTAGACTTCAAGTAGAGGAAAAGTACTGACCACTCGCAGTGAGAAACATAAGAACAGGAAGAATCATAACAGGTATATTGCGGCCCCAGATGACATAGCATCGGTATAGCTACCATATGATGAGAGAGAGTCAGCACTGAGAAGAAAGAAGGTAGTCGATAGCACTGACCGATAGTAAATTACCAAGGAAATTAGTTAATTCAATTGACGAAATACCAGTGAAGTTATTCCAGCTCGTCGTGATGCCGGTATAATACGCCATGGGACCTCCAGGAAAGTCTCGATGCTCCAACCACATGAGATATCCGAGTGCAGTGTTGGATGCCACTGCCAATGCCTGGACGAGCACTATAGATATGATGTAGGATACGTAGAAGATCTTTTGCTTCCTCGTTCGTCGGGAGCGATCGATGATCAGGAGATAAATTGTGGTAAACGCTATGTATAGCTCCAGACCTAATTGCAGTATGATGTCAATAAAGTTATCTAGGAGCATTAAAAAGAACAAACCATAGAGAATGCAGAGGAAAACGTTAGCGACGTAGAGAGACTTCTCGAATATATCAATCTGTACCATGGTGTGGTATCAATCAGAAGGAAGAAAAGCCCCACGGAGAACTATTTAAATGCCGCGGCCAAAATCAGATTGTATATGTGAGAACATGCATACTGTCAAATGAAGTCCACATGTACAGGCTTTGATAGACTCCGAAGGTGTGCCGGGGACCAATTCACTTCCATGCCGCTTCCCGAGTCATCATGAGGACTTCAAGAACCGCCTTAAAGGCACTCTCATCAGTATAGAGGCCAGCGCTGATGAGATAACGACTTCGCCTGTTTCGAGGACGCCTGTCAACTATACTTGAGCGCCGATAAGATCATTGGTGATACGCCTGCTTTAAGGAAAAAAGGTAGAACGATAGAAACTATCAGGAATATGATGGGGGTGGCCCTTATACACCATAGAATGCCGATACTCAATGTACCGTTAAAATCGGGTCACCGTGAATCGTGCATCTTCAAAGTCCGCCAGCAAAAATTCGAACAAAAATTCGAACAAGGGCAAAAGTTGCTGGTCCCGACCATCTCATCATGTCATTCAGAGACTGTAGTTATAATCTGACACTTATCGGAAAGTTTCATACCGAAGAATGAGATGAATGGAGATTCTTGAGAGCAATCGTACGTGTATTATCCCCTAGCTCACTATCCATCCTTGTGAAAAATGAATCTGTAGCCGTATCCGTCGTCGTCCGCATTGTGCCAAACTTCACAGCACTGAATACAGTGTTGTCGTCGTTTGGCCAGGCTGTGCCTTTCGCAATGCGATAGATAATGAGGATCGGCGCTATTCCCTTCAAGCACCTGTCAGTAATCAAACGGAAGGAGAGCATCGAGGCTTACAGCATACAAACCCCAAAACACTGCGAAAGCCATGTATACCCCAATACCCTTTGCCGATAATACTGCATGGATTATGCCCAACACCGGAAATGGTAATGAACTCTCTACCAGTATAGCCACGACTCCGATATATTGTGCTGGAGCTGTCATATTAAGCTTGAGTAGTCTATGTCTGGCTGACAGCAGGCGGAAACAAATGAGAGCGGTGAGGAGAACGTTGAGGCCTGACGTGACGGAAGTCCAAATGACAACAAAGTTGACAGATTGGGAGGAATAAATCGATGTTCCATCACTCTGGACGAGGGTTATTATAGCCATGGCTGTAACGAACGACTGAGATAGTGTAGGCTTCAAGTAAAGGAAAGGTTTTGACCACTAGCAGTGAGAAACATAAGAACAGGAAGAACCATAACAGCCGTGTTGCGGCCCCAGATGATGTAGCATCGGTATAGCTACCATGCGATGAGCGAATTAGCACTGAAAAGAAGGGAAGCAGGATAATGACACCGACCGACAGTGAATTACCCAGGAAATTGGTCATTTCAACCGACACAAGCCCAGTGAAGTTATTCCAGCTCGTCGCGGAGCTGGTGTAGTATGCCATGGGACCTCCAGGAAAGTCTCGATGCTCCAACCACATGAGATACCCGAGTGCAGTATTGGACACCGCCCCCAATGTCTGGACGAGCACTATGGATATGATATAACATATGTAGAAGAGCTTCTGCTTCCTCGTTCGTCGGGAGCGGTCAATGACCAGGAGATGAATTGTAGTGAATGCTAGGTATAGCTCCAGTCCTGTTCATGTAATGTCAGCAAAGTTAATTCGGAAAGTCAAAAAGAACGAGCGAACCGTAGATAATGGCGCCGAGAACGTTACTCACGTAGAGGGACTTTTCGAATATGTCGATTTGTACCATGATGTGGTATCAGCTAGGAGGAAGAAAAGCTTCATGAAGAATCTAAATGCTGTGACTGTCCGTTATCCAGGGTCGATTACATGTAAGCTCCCGGCCAAAATTAGAATGTATACATAAGAACAACATGTACGAACTTTGACAGACTCCGAAGCGGGGACCAATTCACTTCCATGCCGCTTCCCGAGTCATCATGAGAACTTCAAGAACCGCCTTAAAGGCATTTTCATCAGTATGAAGACGAACGCTGATGAGAGAACGAGTTCACCTGTTTCAAGGACGCCTATCAACTATACTTGAGCGCCGAGAAGACGGCGGTGCGCCCGCTTTGAAGAAAGAAGGTAGAACGATAGAAACTGTCAGAAATGATAGAACGTGGCCTTATACTCGGGACCACGGGAAGTCATGGTCCCACGACCCGATGCGTAGTAGGGTATACCTATTTTCTGTTTGCATTTTTTTTTCCCTACTCCCATCCAGCTTGTTGCTAGTTATTTTCAAGGCATAAACTCTTCTGGAGGAATAATATATCCATGTAAGATCAGAACCTTGCTTGACTTACCCTCGTCTGCCAGGACAGCCTCGAGAAACTTGTGGTGCATTTACGACGCGTGACGTCATGGGTCCATGACTTCCCGTGGCCCCGAGTACACCGTGGAATGCCGATATTCAATGTACCGTTAAAATTGGGTCGCCGTGAATCGTGCATCTTGAACAAGGGGCAAAAGTCGTTGATCCTGACCGTTTCATCATGTCATTCAGAGACTGTAGTTATAATCTGACACTTATCAGAAAGTTTCATACCGAAGAATGAGATGAATGGAGATTCCCGAGAACAATCGTACGTGTATTATCCCCTAGCTCACCATCCATCCTTGTGAGAAGTGAATCTGTAGCCATATCCATCGTCGTTCGCACTGTGCCAAACTTCACATCACTGAACACCGTGTTATTATCGTCGCTCGTCCAGGCCGTGCCTTTCGCCACACGATAGATAATCAGGAGTGGTGCTATTCCCTATAAATTACAATGCATCCATCAGTGTTTGAACGTCAAGGGAAGCATCAAGGCTCGACTTACAGCATACATGCCCCAGAACACTGCAAAAATCACGTACACACCGATATTCTTTGCAGATAATACTGCATAGAGTATCCCCAACACCGGAAATGGTAGTGAGCTCTCTACCAGTATAGCGACGACCCCAATATACTGTGTCGGAGCTGTTATATTAAGCTTCAGGAGTCTTCGTCGAGCTGATAGCAGACGGAACGAAATGAGAGCAGTGAGAAGGACGTTGAGGCCTGACGTGATGGAGATCCAAAGAACAACATAATTGACAGATTGGGAGGAATAAATCGATGTTCCAGCACTCTGAACGAGCGTTATTATAGCCATGACTGTAATGGACGAATGAGACAAGGTAGAATTTAAGTAAAGGAACAGTACTGACCACTCGCAGTGAGAAACATAAGAACAGGAAGAATCATAACAGGTATATTGCGGCCCCAGATGACATAGCATCGGTATAGCTACCATATGATGAGAGAGAGTCAGCAATGAAAAGAAAGGAAGTAGTCGATAGCACCGACCGATAGTAAATTACCCAGGAAATTAGTTAATTCAATTGACGAAATACCAGTGAAGTTATTCCAGCTCGTCGTGATGCCGGTATAATACGCCATGGGACCTCCAGGAAAGTCTCGATGCTCCAACCACATGAGATATCCGAGTGCAGTGTTGGATGCCACTGCCAATGCCTGGACGAGCACTATAGATATGATGTAGGATACGTAGAAGATCTTTTGCTTCCTCGTTCGTCGGGAGAGATCGACAACCAGGAGATAAATCGTGGTAAACGCTAGGTATAGTTCCAGACCTGATTGTAGTATGATGTCAGTAAAGTTATCTAAGGGCATCGAAAGGAACGGGCGAACCATAGAGAATGCAGAGGAAAACGTTGGCGACGTAGAGAGACTTCTCGAATATATCAATCTGTACCATGGTGTGGTATCGACCAGAAGGGAGAAAAGCTTCATGGAGAACTATTTAAATGCTGTGACTATTCGTTATTCAAAGTTGATTACATGTAAGCTCCCGGCCAAAATTAAATTGTATATGTGAGAACATGCATACCGTCAAATGAAGACCACATGTACGGGCTTTGACAGACTCGGAAGGTATGCTAGGGACCAATTCACTTCCGTGCCACTTCTCGAGTCATCATGATAGCTTCAAGAACCGCCTTAAAGGCACTTTCATCAGTATAGAGACGAGCGCTGATGAGAGAACAAGTTCACCTGTCTCGAGGACGCTGTGGTAGGGGGACCGGGGCACGGAGCGGAGGTTCCAGGCCTGTTTGGCAGTGTTTGGCATGAGCTTCCGGCGCGTAGTCTACATTTCCGTGTACGTAGTTAGCCATCATCAGAACCAGCAGCATCGTCTTCGGCATCGCGATAGCCAGACCACTCGGCCCTCTCCAACGCCTGTCAACTATACTTGAGCGCCGAGGAGACGGCGGTACGCCTGCATTAAGGAAAAAAGGTCGAATGATAGAAACTGTCAGGAATATGATAGAAGTGGCCCTTATACACCTTAGAGTGCCGAAATTCAATGTATCCTTGCAAGCGTCTGGAAGTTGTTTCGTTCTGCCCGAGTATCGCTCCGCCGGCCGGGGACTGATAAACCTCCACCTTCGCTGCCCGTTCCACAGATCCTCACTATTGAAGTGACCAGTGTTGGCGGGGGCTAATACCGCTTGCGCATCGTAACACACCAAACAGTTCAATCTGGCTGCTAGAACTTGCCAATCTCCACAGGCCATCAGCAAAATGCCATCTTAATTGCCGGATTGCCAATTGTCCCGTTAAGATTTCCGAATCGTCGACACTCTGCTGTATGCTCGAAACCAGGTATTTGTCAGATAGCTACGGAAAGTCAATGCAAAATAACTTGGCAATAAATACATACTGAAATTCTGAAGGAGACATCAATTTACACGGATTGTGGGGGTTGCACAGCCCGTGACCATCAACCTCTGAACTGCTGATGAGATGCATCTAAATTCAAATAGCTGGAATACTCCAGCAGACTGTAGGAGAAATGAGTTGTGTATCTCTCACTCAACTGCCAACAAGAGTTTTTTTCGAGCTATAGCTCACCTGGATGATAGAGGTCATGAGCGCTTCGGTCGCACATGTATGATGGGAAGAGGCAAGCCGTCGCGCGGCGCCGCGTCACAGTAATAGCGTTGTCAGCAACCACCATCATCATTCATCAGCAGTGTCAATACTCCAGACATTCCATTTCTGCGTTCGACAAGCACGAAAATGTCTAGGCCAACTCAATTTACTGTATTGCCCCCTCCAAGTACTGGGACAGTGCAGAAGACCCTTTGACGGCTCAATAGAGCAGGACTGAGGAAACTGGGTTTCTCTGGATGAAAATTTGCTAAAAAGGAGCAGAAAATTCAGTTCTGTGAGGGAGAACACCTTCGGTGAGTTATCTCTAGGCATCTCCTAAACATTTGATAAAGTATCTCCTCAGGGTATATCGAGGCTCCCATAGGAAAAAAGAAACCAAGGTTATCCTCGAATGCTCATTTTCATATCAAACCGGAGACACTTCTGGCGATTCCTTTCTGCACATGTCTGGAGAATGGGTCTATTTTTGTGTCCATGAGTGAAGATCCTGAAGCTGGAAAGAGTTCCGTGTTACCATGAAGATATCGAACGCTGTGAGAGGACTCGATGGGCTACACCGACCGGTAGTTTAGCTTCGGGTACGTCCGCGTTCGCGTGAAGATCTTTGCGTGCTAAACGTAGACATGACCAGGTTTCTCGAACCCCTATCCTCCGATGTAGATGATCGATGTCACATGGAAAAGGCTTTCTCAACTACCACTATCCATAGCCATGGTCGAACGGGGCAGCAGCGAACGCATCCCAATCATCATTACCTCCAGCGCAACGCCAACGAATACATGTACGTGTTCTTCACAGCTCTCGCCCTCACTGAACTGACAGGGGCTTCATAACACAGAACCATGATAGCCAGGCTATTTCACCTGTTGTACGTCTGACCATCGCTTCGAATTCAGGTCCTTCCTAACGTTCATTCCTTCCATAGGACCGAGGACATTTGCAGCCCGGGGTGCCTCCGACTAGAGGGACAGCATCGTTGCCCACAAAGCCCGAAATACATCAACCACATCCGAACCATCCATCACCACCAACCATGCTACCTTTTCCGTCTATACCTTTACCTTCGCACACTCCATGTCTCGCACCGCCATCGCAGTCATTTCCAATCCAATACTTGCCTCACTACCGCTATCCAATACCCTCTTGGTTGCCCCGTCTACCTCTACAACCTCACCCCGACTATCCTAGCCAAATAGAAGCCGAGTCAAAGCTGATTGCTGCCCTTCATAGCATGGGCTACTCCTTCGCCTACGTGTTGAACATGCAGCCGGAGCAGAAGCTGACCGTGTTTCAGTGTTCATGGCAGATGGTCTGGCAGACGATGAACGGTCAGAGTATGCCTGTTCAGTGCCCTTTGCCGTCAGTACTGGGCCTGGTCTCTCAGACGGCGGAAGAAGAAGTGCCTATGAAGATGGAAACTGTCAGCTGCGCAGCGGAGGAGACGAAAGTTATCTCTGCCGTTCGTCGTGACGACGCTTTACCGTTACGAGACCTGATTCGGAGCAAGGAGGCACGTAGAGCGGAAATCGACAAGGAGTTGGCAAATCTGACAGAGCGCGCATGTCTAGAGCGAGATAGTGTTCTCGATGAGCTAGATCGGGCACGAGCTGAGCTGGCGAGAGTGGCAGCGGAGAAAAACGACTTGGAGAAGCTGATGAAGGAGAAGGCGTGTATGTCGGAAGAATGGGCTGGTCTGACGGATAGGCTGCATAGTGCGAAGGGTAAGGTGGAGGCTGAGAAGAAGCGCACGGAAAGCGAGCTTAAGGCGGACAGGGTTGCGTTCGAAACCAAGAAGAGAGAGAAGAGAAAGCTGGAATCCGACTTACAGGCGAATCAGCAACTACTCGAAAGAGTAATGAGCGACCTGGAGCAGGCACGAGTTGAGGTGCATGATATAGGGAGAAAGAGGCAGGAGAAGGAGCAAATGGAGGCCGACATTGCAGGAATGCAGAACGTGATTCGTGATTTTGGGGTTCTTCAAAGTAACATGGAAGCGCTTCTTCGAAAGGAAGCGAAATAGGCTGAAGGATAAGGTATGTCATCGAAAAATGTCATGCCATTCTCAGATGCTGATCTTGTTCGGTTTACCAGGTTTCAGAAACTAGGACTAGTCCACAGACCAAACATCAAGCCCTTGTTAAGGCACTTGATTGGGCTATCGTTAGGCGAAGATTACTCTCCGCTCGGTACGACCGAAAATCTCGAGCTCCGTGAAGAATAGTGGTTACATGATCCAGAGCGCGATAGCGAACTCTTTTGCTTTTTGGTGTCATATGTACAATATGAAGTATATTTGTACCGAGCTTGTCAGTCGAATCACCTGCGTCAAAGCCTGCCAGCGAAAATCTCGATCTGTGAAATCCTAGCGTACTCGCACCTGCTGGTATCGAATCAATATTCCCTTGTGCGTAGAGCCTACGAAAAAAGTCGTTGGTCCAAAGTCAGTCGCTGTCTAAAATGTTTGCCGGAAAAAGCCGGTTGTTCAGGCGCGTCGACGTTGTCAGCAACCACCATGTGCCTCTAGCTCACTTCTGTCGGTATGTGGACTCCTCACTCAAAATGCTCATGTTGTCACTGTCAAAATTTTGTGGGACTCTAGTTCATCGAGCTCAGGCTTGGCCAAGGCAAATCCCGTCAAAGAAGCGAACTTTAGTCCCCAATTGGCCCCGACCCTGGTCTCATCTTGAACAAAGCGATCCCAGGACCCTGAGAGGAGTCAGGACGAAAGGAAGAGAAGCGACAAAGACGTAAACCAGAGTAAGGGCAATCAGGGTCTGATCCATATCTATTAATTCGAGTCACATTACTGAATTGACGAGAATCTTGGATAGGAAACAATACATCATCTCTCAAACTCCGTCTGTCTTCGATCTCCATCGCTCCCGAGCTTCCTACTAAGCAGTATGACTATGCGGTCTGACGCCGTTTAACCGTGACTGACTTTTTAAACACTCTCCAGACTCGTCTACGCTTCACACTCAACTAACAATGTCTTCTCCATTCAAAATCGCTATCCCAGACTCAGCTCTCGAACTCTTGAAAAAGAAGCTCGAGCTTTCGCGTCTCCCAGACGAGATTGACGATGCTGGATGGGATTATGGTGTTCCGCTCGCTGATATTCGCCGCCTCGTAGCCAGATGGAAAGATGGTTACGACTGGCGCAAGCATGAGAAGGCCTTGAACGACGAGATGCCTCAGTTCACGAGAGACATTGCTGTCGAAGGACATGGGGTGTTGAATATCCACTACGTGCACAAGGAAAGTAAAGTCAAGGGCGCGATTCCTTTGCTATTCGTTCACGGGTGTAAGTCTATCTCTTTCGTTGCGGTAATGACGATGAACTGATTGTTGTGCAGGGCCAGGAAATATCCTCGAAGTGAGAAAAATCTTGCCGCTGTTGACCGCAGACGAGCCCGGACAGCCGAGCTTCCACGTCGTTGCGCTTGGACTTCCCGGATGGGGATTCTCTGAGGGTGCGAAGAAAAAGGGCTTCAATTTGCCCAACTATGCTGAGGTCAGTATTAAGCATTCATGTAAATGATACAATGTTGACAAAGGCTCTATAGGTTGGACATAAACTGATGCAAGCCCTTGGGTACCAAGAATACGGTACGTCCGTCCTTATTTGTGCACGAAGCTTTCACTGACTCGGACAACTGTTCTTCAGTCACTCAAGGCGGGGATTGGGGCTCCATGGTGCGTCGTATCAACAGTTTCGACATTCATTTCTCATTTGCTGATGCACCTATCATCCTAGATTACCCAAACAATGGCTGCTGAATACGGAGGTAAACACATCAAAGCCTGGCACACTAACACGCCGTACGCTCACCCTTATCTCTACATCATTCATTCACACATCTCACTATCTACAGGATTGCCGGACCGCCGCCTAACGACGACCCATCGGCTTATGACGCGGAGGATCTCAAAATTCTCGAGCGAAACAAATGGTTCCAGGAGAAAAGCATGGGATACTTTAAAGAGCAATCTACGCAACCTCAAACAATCGGATACAGTCTTGCCGATTCGCCTGTTGGTCTGCTCGCATGGATCTATGAGAAACTGGTGGCTTGGAGTGACGCGTATCCTTGGGATGACGATGAAGGTACGCTACGGTTCCCATCGCTGTTCAGGCTGTACTGAATTAGCTGGCGTGTGTAGTGTTGACGTGGATCTCCATCTTCTGGTTCTCCCGCTCTGGGCCAACTGCGTCTATCCGCGTCTATTACGAGGTTGGATGGACCAACTTGTCGACTCCATCTATCCCTGTGGGATACACGTTCTTCCCTCAAGACATTGGGATAGGACCGAAATCGTACGTTATCTCCGTCTTTCCGAGTCGCTATGGATGAACAGAGATTGACGCAACTACAGGTGGTATAATGGCCCAAATGTTGTCTTCCAAGCCCGTCATAAACGCGGAGGTCACTTTGGCGCTCATGAGCAACCTGCTGAGCTTGTTGGCGATTTGCGCAAGATGTTTGGCAAGGGCGGTCCTGTGTACGGCATTGTACCTGGAAAAGATGGGTATGCGTAGGCCCACTATCTCCTCTCAGTATATCCTGTGTCTGGCTTGTGTACTTTGATACGTATGGTGCGAGAATTATGTACAGTCTTCGGAATCCGCTTATCGAGCCCTTGTAAGGCCTCCGCTTCAATGAAATTGAGTTCACCTTTCACGGTTGGGTATATCCGTTCAAAAATTCTACACCAACGGTGTGGTACTATGGAAAAAGCCTCTTCCGTGAATTAAGGATAATTCACGGTAATTAGGGTGCCGATGATCGTGTTTGGGTCATCGATTGGGGTTTCTCAGGATACTACCCACCTGGTTCGAATATGTGGCTATGAAGGGGCAGGCGAGGAATGAACGGGAGGCTAGAGGCATACACTTTCAGTATTGGGAGATGTTCATCCTTTTCATTTGTGGACTATTCTTCAGGGAGGAGCGTTGGTATCATACCATGCCTCCCGGGCTGTACTTTAGGTAACTTGTGGAATGACAGACGATATGCTTTCTAATAGTCTCAAGTTAGAGGGGGGTTTTTCCATCTTGAAGAGAGAAATGAAACAAGAGAGTATTGATATCTTGAATTGTGACTAAGTAATCTAGTTCTATATGATACACGAAGCAATATATAGGTATAGGTGAGTATGAACAGGTATGACTACAGGTAATGTATGGTATATGGTACAAATATGTGCTGCATCCATCGTAAAGGAAAGGGTATCAATAGGTGGGCTAACAATCCAAAATATCAAGAAAGCCGCTCATTACCAGTGATGAACGTCATAAATGCAAAACCTGATTTCGTCGAACACGTATTATGCCGCCGATTTCAACGCAGTGTCAACGATTGAGGCCGAAAGCAGCCCAATCGTGCGGACACGGACAGCCTCCAAGTGCCCCAACACGACTCGGCGACTCTCCGCAAGTTTATCAATTGCTTTCTGCTCTCGCTCCTTGTCCTCGCGTAAAGTCGCCACTTCACAAGTCAGCGTCTTCACACACTCTCCTAGACTCTTGAGCTTCTCGTCTGCTTCCTGTCTCTCCACCTTCATACGATCGACCGTGCATCCTGAGCCTCCACATTCGCCTGTTCCGTCGAAGTCTTCAAGACTGTCAATGCCGCATGCTCCTTCGACACTGCTTAGCGCAATTTGTCCAACTCATCCTCAAGCCACTTCTTTTGAGCTCGCTCAGCCTCCACCATAGCCTCCAATAGACTCTTCTCCAACTCTGCTTCATGAACGATCTGTGCTCTTTCCTCCTCTAAAGCTGATTTCCCCCTGTTCGCCTCCTCGATCTCCTTCTTGACCTTCTCCAACCGCCTTTCCATCTCCTTGACATCCTTTTCCATCTTCTGATACTTGGCCCACGCGCCTTGTAGCTTGCAAAGCACAGCATCCTTCTCCGCATCTCTCGCAGCTGAGAACCGCACTTCCTGTTTCCGAATGTTCTCGTCAAGCCTGGCTCGTGTGGATTTGAGATTTTGAATTTCGGAGCGGATTCTTTGGAGGTCAGTGAGACTTTCTGATTCTAGTTTGGGAGGTGTCGGAAGCGGTGGTTCGCTCTCGCTCGGAGATGGCAGGTACACCAGTTCAGATGATTCCGCTGCTGTTTCCTGGGAAGACGTGTGTTCTAACGCCATCTCCTGGATGGATAGAGCAGGTACTGGTGTTGTTACCCGCGAGCAAGGTGGTATCGCAATCGGCAGAGGATCCAAAACATGTCGTACTGTCCTCTCCACAGCTTCCCAAGCTCGAGAGGTGACTTCTGTAGGTAGCGTGCGCAAGGAGAGGCAAGAATATCCCTGCTCGAGGATGTAGGCGCAAAACATGGCTTCTGCGCGACGTTGAGTGATGACGTAGGCGTTTGGAACGGAGGATGGGTCTGAGGGTAACTCGTGAAACCAATGGGGTCTCGTGTCACAGTTCACATTCGTTGCTGTGGCAACCTCCGAGATTGCGTCCTGGGATACTTTCGGCACATGGAATACAGCATTGGGAGATACCGGGGACGGTAGCTGATTATGCGAATTCGAGTTCAGCTGTGGGTATGGCTTTGGCATCATGGAGCCCAACTGGTATTCAAACTTCGTTAGTAGTGGTACAGAAGGAATGTGGTGGAGGCGATGTACCATATCTTGAACGTCAGAGCTTGGCTTAACACCAGCGTGTGTGGTTTCCGCTGGCAGAGTCTTGCTCTACACCGAATCCGAGGTAGGTCAATGTCTAAATGAGAATGAGCCAATGAAAACGTACTCCAAGCAAGTTCTCTCGAGACAGTGCTGTACTCCGTGGGCTCTGATGCAAGGCCTGCTCGTGTGATTCAATATGAGGATGTTGAGCTCGATACGACGAGTTTGGCTGTGCCTTATCCTTCAGTGTTCGGTACGAGAAAATGGATTCAAGAACGACACACCAATGTCTCTCCGGCATGAACCGAGTTTCCTGCATGTTGAACAGACTATCCCGTGGTCAAGATATGTCAATAATTCAACGAATGGTCCGCTTTGGGGGTAGACTTACCCCAGATGAAGCTCTCCTCGACATTTGAACACCAGCAGCGCCTTGTTTGGCCAGTGGCTCATTCTATACAATCGTCAGTTGAGAGTTAGAACGAAGGTATCAGATCACCGCACCCTAAGCTCCTGTTTACTCTTCAGTTGAATCTCCCTCATGATACCTCCTCCAGGACACTTTAGAACTTGCATCTTGAACTGCTTGTCGAAATCCGCCTGAGAGAATTCCGGGTTCAAAAGTCCCGATCTGGCCGGTGTCAAAATAGTATTTCCTGAACCAGAGACATTCCTTCGTTGCGACGGTGGAAGATCAGATAAAGGAGAATCTGGCAAAGAACGTTTGGTCATCGACGTGGTAGTCTCTGTCGAAAAACTTTTTGCCGGAAAAAAGTGCCGGTCATTCCAGACGCGTTGACAACGTTGCCATCAACCACCATGATCAGGCACGCCTCCATTGCCCAGCCAGACATGCCTTTATCTTTTTTCTCTAGCATGAAGCCTTCACCTGCCTTCACTCAAAAAAGGTTTTAGCTCAGCCTGGTTCACCCCAGGGTCTAGATCAACGTGTCGACGCGAATTTCGGGGTAGGTCTTTGAGCTCGATCATGAATGGAGAATTTTAATAATTTTTGGACGAATCTAAAGAGAATGACGAGGAGAAATACGTACACCGGGTAGCGTATCATTGATTATCAAGACGATCCTTGGCTGTTTATTCGAGTCATCTGGATTTGAATTGACGAAAGAAGCGAAGCAGCAGGGTTCTCAGGCCCCATCCGTTTGATGGTCACTCCCACCCCAGAACACCTTGCTAAGCAAGTATGACTCTACCTCTGACCTCCTTTTACCCGAAATCTGTCTACACCCCCGCCACAATCGTCCATGTCTCCTCCATTCAAAATCACAATTCCGATCTCGTCTCTCGATCTCTTGAAGAAGAGGCTCGAGCTTGCATGTCTTCCTGACGAGATTGATGAAGCAGGATGGGACTAAGGTGTACCTCTCTCCGACATCCGTCGACTCGTAGCTCGATGGAAAGACGGTTACGATTGGCGCAAACACGAGAAAGCTTTGAACGAGGAGATGCCCCAGTTTACGATGGATATTGCTGTCGAAGGGCACGGAGTGTTGAACATCTACTATGTGCACAAGGAAAGTGCGATTCCCTTGTTATTTGTTCATGGATGTAAGACTATCTCTTTCATTGCGGCGATGACGATGACTGATTATTGGGTATGCAGGGCCTGGAAGCGTCATCGAAGCGAGAAAGATTCTGCTGTTGCTGACTGCAGACGAACCTGGACGCCCGAGCTTTCACATCGTTGCTCTGGGATTACCTGGATATGGGTTCTCTGAGGGTTCGAAGAAGAAGGGGTTCAACGTGCCGAAATAGGCAGAGGTATGCTTGAAGAGTTGCTCTGAGTTACTTCAGTTCTGATCAAGACTCTAGGTTGGACACAAGCTGATGCAAGCCCTCGGATACAACGAATATGGTATGTCAAGTGTCCTTCATCATTCTAATACCTAACACTAACATTACTTTTTTTTGTCAGTTACTCAAGGTGGTGATTGGGGAGCCCTGGTGCGTCATTTCCCATCACCCTTCTTTCGACATTCATCTGCTGACGATACTACAGATTACGCGCGCAATGGCAAATGAATATGGAGGCAAGCACATCAAGGCTTGGCACACCAACATGCCGTGCGTCTAACTCCACTCCGTACGATATACGAATTTCATATCGACTCCTTACCTCACAGAGTCGGTACGCCACCGCCCAACGACGACCCATCATCATACGACGCAGAGGATCTCAAAAGTCTTGAACGTTCCAAATGGTTCCAAGAAAAAGGAAACGGTTATTTCAGAGAACACGCCACGCAACCTCAGACTATCGGATACAGTCTAACTGATTCGCCTGTTGATCTACTCGCGTGGATTTACGAAAAATTGGTAGTCTGGACTGACGCGTATCCTTGGGATGACGATGAAGGTGTGTTTATTCTCTCTTCTCGCTAGAGTCTATCAGGGCTGACGGGTGGGTTGTTAGTATTAACATGGATATCCATCTACTGGTTCTCCCGCTCCAGCGCAGCCGCATCGGTTCGCACGTATTATGAGGTTGGATGAAACGTACCAATGCCTTCAATTCCTGCGGGGTACTTGTTCTTCCCGAAAGAGATTGTACAGGGACCAAAATCGTACGTTGCCCCTGTTCGCTTTTCTTTGTGTTAGCTGATTGTGAGGTTAGGTGGTGCAACGACCTGAATATTGTCTTTAAATCCCGCCATGAGCATGGAGGACACTTTGCTGCTCACGAACGGCCTGCTGAGCTTGTTGGTAATTTGAGGAAGATGTTTGGCAAGTGCGGCCCTGCATATGGGGTCGTACCTGGCAAAGATGGGTATGCATAGGTTTACTGTCTCCTTTTATCTCCTGCACCTCACTTGTGTATTTCGATGCGTATGGTCCGGGATATATGTACAGTCTTTGGAAACTATTCAATGGGCCTTTGTAGGGCCCCTGCTTCAATGAAATCAAGTTCACCTTACGTAGTTGTGTACATCTGTTCAAGAAATGCTACAGAAGCTAGATCTTCCCAGTGACGTAGTGCTCAAGAAGACAACGAAGACGAAGCGATATTTAGGGATAGATGAGTATACAGTGACAGGCATAGTTACAAGCAATGCATAGTACTATACGATGCAAATGTGTATTGCTCACATCCGTCGTAAGGGGAAGGTATGGATAGGAATCCGAGATATCAAGAAAACCGCTCATTTGTCGGCGATGGACGTCAGAACCTCGAGTCGCTCCAGCTTCAATGCAGTGTGAACGATCCAAAAGTCCTAGTTTACTTGACCCAGCCGGTGTCAGGCCTGTGTTCCCTGAACCAGAGAAACTCCCTCGTTATAGTGAAGGAGCAGTAAAAGGAAGATTTAACAAAGGACGTTTTGTCATCGGTGTGAATCAAAGTCAGAGTCTTTGCCGGAAAAAGTCACGTCATTCCGACGCGTCGACACGTTGTCAACAACCACCATGATCAAGCACCTCGACTATTTAGTGCCCTTGCCCAGCCTTGCCTTTCTATCTTCCTTCTCCAACATGAACGGTCACTCTCAGACAAAAGTTTAGCTGGTTCGCCTTAGACCCTAGATCAATGGCGCGATTTTAGGAGCAGACCTTTCTCCGAAAGAATCCTAACATTTCGAGATGGTAGCAAGAAATTGATTAGCAAGGTGACTCTTGGCCGTTTATTTGAGTCATCTAGATTGAATTGACAAAGGAAGCGAAGCAGCACGAAGCGGGATTCCCATCTGTTGAATGACATTGGTCGCTCCCACCACAAGGCTCCTTGCTAAGCAAGTATGACTCTGCGGCCGACTTTTTACCCGTTCCCGGTCCCGGAAGCCCTTCATAAGCACTTGGTGAACCTGTCTACACCCCACCACAATCGTCCATGTCTTCTCCATTCAAAATCGTAATCCCAGACTCGTCTCTCGAAATCTTGAAAAAAAAACTCGAGCTTGCACGTCTTCCTGACGAGATCGATGAAGCAGGATGGGACTATGGTGTACCCCTCTCTGACATTCGTCGACTCGTAGCTCGATGGAAAGATGGATATGATTGGCGCAAACACGAGAAAGCTTTGAACGAGGAGATGCCACAGTTCACCAGAGACATTACTGTCGAAGGGCACGGAGTGTTGAACATCCACTATGTGCACAAGGAAAGTAAAGTCAAGGGTGCGATTCCGTTGTTGTTTGTTCACGGATGTGAGTCTATCTCTTTCGTTGTGGTGATGATAATGAACTGATTATTGGGTATGCAGGGCCCGGAAGCTTCATTGAAGTGAGAAAGATTTTGCCATTATTGATTGCGGACGAACCTGGACAGCCAAGCTTCCACGTCGTTGCACTTGGACTACCTGGATATGGATTCTCTGAGGGTACGAAGAAGAAGGGCTTCAACTTGCCGAAATATGCGGAGGTGTGTTTGAACGGCTGCTCTGACCTACTTCAGTACTGAACAAGACTCTAGGTTGGACACAAGCTGATGCAAGCCCTCGGATACAACGAATATGGTATGTCAAGTGCCCTTCGTCAATACCTTACACTAACACTACTCCTTTTTCAGTTACCCAAGGTGGTGATTGGGGAGCGCTGGTGCGTCGTTTCTCATCACCCTTCTTTCGACATTCATCCGCTAACGATACTACAGATTACGCGTGCAATGGCAAATGAATACGGAGGCAAGTATATCAAAGCTTGGCACACCAACATGCCGTGCGTCCGACCTCCACTCCTTAATAAATCTCATATTGACTCCTTGCCTCACAGAATGGCCATGCCACCACCAAACGATATGACCCGTCATCATACGACGCAGAAGACCTCGAAATCCTCGAACGTGCTAAATGGTTCCAAGAAAAAGGAAGCGGTTATTTCAAAGAACAATCTACGCAACCACAAACGATCGGATACAGCCTGGCTGATTCGCCTGTCGGCTTACTTGCGTGGATTTACGAGAAGTTAGTAGCTTGCACTGACGCATATCCTTGGGATGACGATGAAGGTGCGTTTTCTTCTATCTTCTCGGTGGAGTTTCTTGGGGCTGTCGATTGAGCTGATAGTATAGTGTTAACTTGGATATCCATCTACTGGTTCTCCCGCTCCGCACCAGCTGCGTCTGTCCGCATCTATTACGAGGTTGGATGGACTAGCGTACCAATGCCGTCAATTCCTGCGGGGTATTCGTTCTTCCCGAAAGAGCCTGCGCTAGGCCCGAAACCGTACGTTGCCTTTCTTCGCTTTTCGTGTGTTTAGCTGATGGTATAATTAGGTGGTACAACGATGATCAAAAGGTCGTTTTTAAAGCCCGTCATGAGCATGGGGGGCACTTTGCTGCTCATGAGCAACCTGTCGAGCTTGTTGGGGATTTGCGAGAGATGTTTGGCAAGGGCGGACCTGCGTATGGTGTTGTACCTGGGAAAGACGGATATGCATAGCGTGTTATTTGATCGGTATGATACAGTGTAAATGGACCTAAAATATCTACAGGTTTCGGAATGTACTATATATGTACAACATGCTTGTTTGAGGAGTGATGCTACAAAATTCGACATATATGATACGGATGTATATTTTACAGGTGTTCGTGTCCAAGAAAAGAGAATAACGTGTAAATGGAAGGCTTTTCCGCCTTCCAGGATTTTCAATGAGCCGATATGACTACCGAATTCGATATCGAGACAAGAAAAGCTAGTAAATAGGATCAGAAACCGAGGAAACTGTCTTCGAGGGCCAAACTTACGTTACACCTTCACCTTTGACTCGGTCGAAAGGTCAACGTCCGAAAGCGAGGGGAGGCCATCCATATGGACAAGGACAGACGCCAGATGGCCTCGTACGAGCTGATGAGTCGTTACGATCTGTGCCAGTGCCTTCTGTCCTTGTAATTTGTCCTCGCGTATCTTGTCTAGCTCCCTTTGGCCTTCCGTTCGCAGCTTCTCGTTACTGAATGTCAAATCCTGTACCTCTCTCTCCAGCGCCTCCTTTTTCTCCCTCAGGTCTAGCAGACCCTTGGTCTCATCGTCTCGTTCCGCCTCTGCTGCCTGCTTCTCTTCTTTCAAACGCTGAGTGTCTGCCTGAGCCTGCTTTTGTGCAGCCTCCATCGAATGTTTCAAGCTTTGGAGCGCTGCACGTTCGTTCGACGCCTCTTGCCGCAACTCATCCAGCTCGTTATCGATTCCCTTCTTCTCCTCGTCAGCTCTCTCCCGCTCCTCAGCCAGCTTCACCCTCGCTCGCTCGATGTCACGAGTAATCTGGCTGTTCGCTGCCTTTAGCTTTGCGTTGTCTTCTTCTTGCAGCCTGACCTCTTCCTCCAAGCGTGTCTTGCGCGTCTCCGCCTCCTCGGCCTGCCTTTCCTTCTTTCTGAGCTTCTCGTGCGCCTTGGTCAACAACTTCATGATGCTCTCCTTCTCCGCCTCCCTCGCAGCAGAGTATTGTTCCTCGTCACTTCGGATACTATCGTCAAGCCGTTTCCGAGCGAACTTGGCCTTTGAAATGGCATCGTGCATCTTTTTGAGTTCGACAATGCTAGGTGGTTCAGGCTCGGGTTCAGGCTCGGGAGGTGTTTCATTGGGAGATGGCGGGTAAACGAGTGTAGGCGACTGTGCTACCGTTTCCTGCTGTGAGGCCGCAGACATCGGTACCGGCGTCGCGTTAAGAGGATCCAGCACGCTCTTCACGACCATCTCGACAGCTTCCCAAGCTTGAGAAGCTACTTCTGATGGTACGGTGTGCAAGGACATGCAAGAATATCCTTGGTGGGTGATGTTGGCGCAGAACATGAGTTCGGCGCGATGTTGGGTGATAGTTTGTGGTGATTCTGAGGAAGTTGGTAGCTGGTGGATCCATTGAGGTCGTGTATCGTGGTTGTACGATAGAGTTGGTGCTACCGGTGGTGATAGTACCAAGTTGGCATTTTGACAGGATCGCGGTACAAAGGAAGAGGGCGTCGGAGATGTTGGAGACGGCAACGGGTTGTAAAAATTCCCCAATTGGTGGCTCTGAGGCTCAGCATCGATAAGCTGAGGTCGGTTTGGTTAGTTTGGAGGAGGAAACGCGGATGAAAATGGGTAACGTACCATATCTGCCACACCGCGCCCTGATCCTGGATTCACAGTCCTGTTCTCCATACTATGACCTTTTCCCTGTATATATTTGAGATGGGTAAGCATGAGAATGATGTGAATAGATTCAAGGGCAGACGTACCCCGGTCAGAATACTTCCCGACGCTATGACACCCGTTTCATTAGCACCCTTGACCGTCGGCAAATTCGATTTCTACACGAAAGAAAAACGCATAAGTTACCAGGACAAAGACAAAAACTGGTCTCTCGCACATGAATTGGACCATGATTCCACACCCCAGTACCAGAATTCATAGAGCGAGACTGTACAACCGAATTTTTCAGCCACTACTTCCTGATTATACTACATGTTACTCACTGGCATCAAATTGATACCTCCAAGCCCATACTCACTTACATGCCTTCGTTGAGCTAGCGGAGGCGAGGTTTGCGGTGAGTCTGGTACAAGTCGCTTGGTCATGAACCCTGTGTCGTCGTGGTGGTCAGAGATTGAAAGAGCGTGACAATGTCACACCGCGTTTCCGATCCCACATGACATACGCGTGTTCCATCGCGGATAAGACGTGTAACTAGTAATACAATTCATTCGTACGTGCTATTTTACATTGCCTATGCGTATCCGTCTTTCCCAGCCGCAACTCCATACGCTGGACTACCCTTGCCACGCGTTTTCCTGAGATCCCAAACAAGCTCTGCGGGTTTCTCGTGTCTCCATGGTCATGACTAGATTGGAAGACAATATTTGGATGATATTTGGATCGGTACACCACCTGTTAGTCGTGTCAACATGGCCCAAAATTCAAGTTTAGCATCATACGATTTCGGCGCTTGCCCAATCTCCTTTGGGAAGAACCAGTACCCGAGAGGGATCAACGGAATCGGTAGGACAGCCCATCCACCTGCTTGAACTACTTCATAGTACGTGCGAATTGATGCTGCTGGTCCGGAACGGGAGAACCAAAAGATGGATATCCATGTTAAGACTACGTGCGCGTTAGCCAGCCCCCGAAAAAACACACCTTCGTAATCCTCCCAAGGATACGCATCTGTCCAAGTTACCAGCTTCTCGTAGATCCAAGCCAAGAGACCGACAGGCGAACCAACTAACATGCATCCAAGCGTTTTTGGTTGCGTAAATTGTTCTTGAAAATAACCGTTGCCTTTTTGTTGGAACCATTTAGTTCGTTCGAGTATTTTAAGGTCTTCTGCATCGTATGTTGATAGATCTGGGTTTCATTTCATGTTTATGTACGTACAATGTATGTATTGAGCTGTCATTCCAACGGCGAGGATTCATGAATGAGTTACAGGTGATAATGCGCCATAACTCCTCAATCGTCCTGTGTGACTGAGAAGGGAACGGTGTCACGACGAGATTTCAAAATTCAAAATTCAAAAAGCTGGACTCCAGTCGAAGTGTTCAAGCGGAGATTGAAATCTGAGCGGACATTGAACCCGGAGAAAAGCGGACCTAGAGTCTTTTCATCCGTACATACCCACAGCGGGAATCACCCTCTACATAGGGGTAACAGGAATCCTGCTGCGAGCAAGCTGCCAGATGAGATCCTGGACAGAGACAGCTGCCTTGTGTAAAATTCATGGCGGCCGTTCTGTAAGTATTAATTTGGTATCAGTGGCATCTAAACACCCTTTAGCCTTCCTGTAACATGCCGCAGGTGAGAAGTATATTTGAGAACACTCATTTGAGACTCACCACGACGAGAAAACTAGGTGTCCATTAATCCTTGAAGCTTATTTCGTCGCACTTTCGGCACCTATTCCATCGTCGTGAGGAGTGCGGACTACTCTACGCAAATCAGCATCCACAATGAAATTTCAAGTCGTTTTGATCTTCCTCGATTCAAACGTGACCACCGAAGTCTATGTAAAAGGCTACTCAACACAGCCAAACTCTTTGGTCTTGGACTCTGTTGCTCCGTACCCCACGTCTCATTTGATGGAATGTCAATTTACGATCATGCCTCGTTGCTGCGAACGTGTTGCTGCCGGCTCACGTTTGAATGATTTCATGGCCACTTTCGGAATGTATAGGATGCTCGTAAACCAATCGTCGACAAGAAGTGTCTTAGTCTTCGACGCGGTGAGTATTCATACATTTCTTCGCTAATTCTTCGATATCCACACTTTTTTAACACTTCTTCAGTGTCTCCGACGCACCTTTTAAAGTTTTACCAATTGATACACGCTCCAAAACCAAGATGCCGTCATCTTCTCTGTCAAGACTCCAGTGACTGCTGCCAGCCACACGTTGCAGCACCATACAATCATAAAGTCTGCCTAGTCACGGTGTATTGCCTTATGTCCATCGCAAATTAGGAGGAAGGCAGGATACCGCATGTACCAGATTGCTAGACTTAATAAGGCACGTTATAACATCTGGGTTTCGCACCCTCCGAATGCTCCTGCTGTATACTCTTGCCCATCCTATCCTATCTCAGTCTGCCGTCCAGTTTGATGCTTCCCTCTCTATCCTAGATGCCCCCGACATAGATACACAGACATGTGATATCCTTCTCAAGTGTAGAAGTCTCAAAGAAATACTTTGGACTTGCGGCTCGGTCCTCTTCGTATGCATATGGGCCGCCGTTCATCCCAATGCTGCTCATCCAAAGGATCATGTCGCAGTTATCCGGTTTAAACACACTGCAGTTTCCCTTTTCGCGCTCTTAGGCCCCGAACTGATCGTAATGTGGGCTCTGCGACAGTGGTGCTCTTCGCTCATCGTTTGGAATAAATATAAACGTGAGTCAATGTCTGATACATGGTTACCTGACTTGGAACGAAGCATCTAATGCACGAACAGGATATGGATGGACCAAGTCTCATGCATTTCTCGCTATCATGGGGGGCTTTGCTCTATATGATGAAAATGGATTTGTGGGTATACTGTGGGACCGCGAAGATCCCAGTTACGATCTGGAAGTTTTTCGGTGAGATATTTTCTTAAACACTGGACATTTCTAACTATTCTTTAGAGGCACGCTAGATCGCATGCAGGCAGAAGGCATTGATACTAGTCTGGAAGCATGTGCTTATGACCCAGAGAATAAACCGTCGGAAGCAGTGGAAAAAGCATCATTGGAAGATATAGGGAAGGATATACCATCAGAGAACGTGGGAGACCGTCCCAGATGCAACCACGATCCAGCCTCTCGAAGCATGAATGATAGAACTATTGAGGTGGGTGGCTTGCATTAAGGGATTTGGGCTTATTCTTAAGCTGTTACTCCCTCTTAGAGCAAAACCGTCAACGTGGATGAGCCAGCGCCCCCTATCAGTCAGACGGTTCCGGCCACTGAGCTGACAACAGCTACACGGAAACCGTCATGTCTTCTGGAATTCCTGGTTGCTAAGGGTTTCATTGACATCACCGAGGACGAAGTAATGGCGAAAGGCGAAGGGGATGTATTGTCCAAAATTGTGGTCTTTGTTCAAGTCGGATGGTTCGTCTTACAATCCATCACCCGCCTGGCGCAAGGACTTGCATTGGCGGAGGTTGAAGTGATCACACTTGCGCATGCAGCAATTCTTGGAGCGTCGTGCTTTTTCTGGTTAAACAAGCCACTTCGCGTACGCTATGTTGTTCGTGTGACGTGCCAAAGACACGAACGTCAACCAGTCGATGATGATATTCCATCTCTGTGGAAGCAGATACGGAAAATCTTTCGTACCCTTTGGGAAAGTCCTCCTGCAATTCTGGCGTATCTCGCGTCTGACGCTTTGAATCGCTTGGAGTACGTCCGGCGCGAGGATCCAAACCTGCCAAGGCTTCGGATACAAAGGCCCCCCCCTCCATTCATATCCATACCATCCTTTCTATTCAGACACTTTAGGGAGATTCTTTTCCCATGCAGTCGACCCGATTCCCTTTTTGACAACGGGCTCCGAATCCCGCAAGCCACGAAAGTACCGGGGGGAGTTCCTCTTCGTTGGGCGTATTTCGTGGCAATTGGGTTCGCTGCAGTCCACTTCATTTCTTGGAACTCCCACTTTCCAACGCACATTGAGCAGCTTGCTTGGCGTTATTCTGCAATATTGTTGATTGCAGCGCCTCTGCTGATACTCCCATTCCATATTCTGAACGTCCAAGGGGTTAGGCGCAATCTTCTATTTTTGAAGGTGGGGACTGGCATAATGCTTGTATTCATATGTTTCTTGTATGCATGCGCAAGACTGGCAACAATCCTTGTCGCGTTAACGACGCTGAGAGCTCTACCTTACAGTGCTCGTGTGGCAGTGCAATGGATTCAATTCATCCCACACTTAGGGTAACCAAATACGATGATATGCTTGTCCCTCTCTTATTAATCAGCAATGATCATCTAATTATACCTTGCAATAGGCTCGTTAGCTATGAGACTTGAGATTTGGTATCGAATACGCATTTGTTCCCAACCTTGTATATTTGACTCACTATGTTGACTTGGTCCCTACCGCCACGATGCCGGATTGCGAAATACTGAAGCGAGCTACAGCCTCAGGCTTTGAGTTGGAGGATAATTCGGTTTCGGTGTTGAATGCAGGAAGGAGGAGGCACTAAGAGAGAAGCGGGTGCTAGCAGAAGATTCGGCAAGTTGTGAGGTAGGAAAGGAGGAGCAGACGTATAGACTAAAATCCAGATTTTAGTTACTAGGGCAAGGACAAAAATAGGCTCCCCAGTACCAGAATTGACAGAACGAGACTGTAAAACCGAATTTTTCAGCGTTTCTTGGTTATACTGAATGCTACTCACTGGCTCCAAATTAATACCTCTAGTCCCGCACTCACTCGCATGTTTTCGTTGAGCTAGCGGAGGAGAATATTACGGTGAGTCTGGTGCAAGTCGTTTGGTCATGAGCCCTGTCGTCGTGTTCCATTGCGGATAAGACGTGTAACTAGTAATACAATTCATTCGTACGTGCTATTTTACATTGCTTATGCATATCCGTCTTTCCCAGGTACAACTCCATACGCCGGACCACCCTTGCCAAACATTTTCCTAAGGTCTCCAACGAGCTCTGCGGGTTTCTCGTGCGCAGCAAAGTGACCTCCGTGTTCATGGCGAGATTGGAAGACAATGTTTGGATCGGTATACCACCTGCTAGTCGCGTCAATACGGCCCGAGGTTCAGGTTCAAAAAACATACGATTTCGGCGCTTGTCCAACCTCCTTTGGGAAAAACGAATACCCGAGGGGGATCGACGGAATGGGTAAGACAGCCCATCCACCTGCTTGGGCTACTTCATAATACGTACGAACTGATGCCGCAGGTCCGGAGCGGGAGAACCAAAAGATGGATATCCATGTTAAAACTACACACACACAGTCGTTAGCCAGCCCCGAAAAAAGCCCGAAAAATCCCCCCCGAAAAAAAAAAAAAACACACCTTCGTCATCCTCCCAGGGATATCCATCTGTCCAAGCTACCAGCTTCTCGTAGATCCAAGCCAAGAGACCTACAGGCGAATCGGCTAGACTGTATCCAATCGTTTGGGGTTGTGTAGATTGTTCTTGGAAATAACCGCTGCCCTTTTGTTGAAACAATTTGGTTTGTTCGAGGACTTTGAGGTCTTCTGCATCGTATTTGGATGGATCAGGGTTTGGGGGTGGAGTAGCAATTCTACACTTGGGTTTAGGAAGAAGTGTTGGAAAAAGAAGAGGCGCTACGCACGGCATGTTTGTGTGCCAAGCTTTGACATGATTTCCTCCGTATTGAGCTGCCATTACACGGGTGGTCTGGGTTATAGTTTCAATGGCGATAATTCGAGAATGAGTTACCGATGAACACACACCATAGCTCCCCAATCACCGCCCTGTGTGACTGAGAAGGGAATGATATTATTACAAGGTTTCAAAGAGATTAAGAGCACCGGACATACCATATTCTTCATACCCAAGCGCTTTCATTAGCTTATGTCCAACCTAGGGACACAGTCAGCACCAAGCCATTCACCCATGATACGAATATCCGGTACCGACCTCAGCATACTTCTTCAAATCAAAACCTTTCTTCTTCGTACCCTCGGAAAACCCATATCCAGGTAATCCGAGCGCAACGACATGGAAACTCGGTTGTCCAGGTTCGTCTGCAGTCAACAACGGCAAGATCTTCCTCACTTCAATGAAGCTTCCAGGCCCTACACAATTCTCCAATCAATACCAACACCAACAACGAACACAAAAAAAAAATAGAAAATAGCACGTACACCCATGCACGAATAACAACGGTATCGCACCCCGCACTTTACTCTCTTTATGCACATAATGTACGTTCAACACTCCATGCCCGTCAACCTCGATATCCCTGGTAAACTGGGGCATCTCTTCATTCAAAGCTTTCTCGTGTTTGCGCCAATCATATCCATCTTTCCATCGAGTTACGAGTCGACGAATATCCGCGAGAGGAGCACCATAATTCCATCCTGCTTCGTCGATTTCGTCTGGAAGACGGGAAAGCTCGAGTTTCTTTTTCAAGAGATCGAGAGAAGAGTCTGGGATTGCGATTTGGAATGGGGAAGACATGGGTGGTTATGGGTAACAGACTCGGAGGCGACGAGGGTTGATAAAGGATAGAGATATTGCGATCGGAAACCGGAAGAAGGCGTCATAATAGCTTAGTAACAAGCTCAAAAATGCCGGTCCAATTAGATTAAACAGATGGGATTTTGCGAATCCTATGTGTTGGCTTCCTTCGTTCTTCGCCGTGGAGTTTGGAAGCAGGCATGATTGAACGCTGACGAATTGGTGATGGTTGCTGACGAATCTAAGCGCACCATAAAGCACCGGAATCTTCGAGAAGCTTCGTCTGAGTAAGTCATAGTCCTCGTTATTCTATAAAGTACACAGAATAAGGCTAGACGGGTAAAATATAGGGCTATACGTACACTGCCGATTGTAGATGTTGTACAGAACGTCTCTGCCGGTTGCGATTGCCGAACGACCCGCTAAGAGATGCTAGCATCGCGTGGACTAGCGAAGCCGTAGCAGTACCCCACACTTGACATTTCCCGATGGAAACCATAATAGGCTCTCTCCCAGATCCACTGTATCCGGGTTCGCATCCCACGTCAACAGTCTGATGGGTGAAAAGTCAGCCGTCGGAGGCCAAGACAACGATGACAGAACGACGAACCTCACAATTCTCAAGCCTCCTACTTCGCGTTCCCTTGAAGCAGCGCCTTCATTTGGTCTTGCAGAGTGCTGAAGATTTGAAGCATGCTCTGCATGCCCGCAATCTTGACCTCCAGCTTCGTATTTTCTTCGTCCTTCTTCTCCCTTAACCTTTACGCGCTTTTCAGGTCGGCTTGCACTTGTTCCTTCGTCGCCTACTCGAGCACCTCCTTGACCTGCCAAAGCTCGCTATCCACCTTTTCCTTCCCACTCTTCACCTCCTTCCACATCCTCTACTCGCTCTACATGCGCGTCTGGGCAGTATCCGCCCTATATCGCTCAGCCGATCCCTCAATTCGCCAACCTCGATCTCGACTTCTGTCTTTTCCTTCTTCAGCGTCTCAAGCCCTTTCTTCTCCTCTGCTATCCTCTCTAGCTCGTCCTTGGCACCACTGAGCTCTACGTTCACGCTGTCTAAAGCATCCCGAGCTTGCTGTTCCAAATTCCGCCAGCTTCCGGTCAACCTCGTCTCTCTTGAGCCTGCGTACTCCGTAACGTGTTCAACGGGGAAGCAAATACCATTCGGCGAAATTGCAGCAGACTTGGCCTTCCACCTCCTTGTCGACTAGTATCGGTGCGTCACCACTAGCGTTACTGGCTTCAACCTCGAGCGGCTGACTATCATCCACCCGAGATGCCCAGCCCGACGCTGTAGTAGGGGGACCGGGGCACGGAGCGGAGGTTCCAGGCCTGTCTGGCAGTGTTTGGCATGAGCTTCCAGCGCGTAGTCTACATTTCCGTGTACGTAGTTAGCTTGACATCCAGAACCAGCAGCATCGTCTTCGGCATCGCGATAGCCAGACCACCCGGCCCTCTCCAACGCGGAAGGCCTTTGCTGATCCAACATATCAATTACCATGATCCACGCGGTTTGAGAGACTCCCTTACCCCAGTCTCCCGAGGAATGTTGAGCACAATGAAGAACGTGTACCCCATTTTTATGGATGGCTGCGAAAAACATGTGCTTGACTTCGATATGGATGGAGTAGTTTGTGTGGAGGTGCAGAGGAAGGACGGTGGTGCCAGGGTGGTATGTAGTAGGGACTGGTGAGGTATGGACCTGGGTAGTTGTGGGTACTGAGATGGATGATGCGGATAGGGTATACGAATTGTAGGCTTTTCAGCGATAATTGGGTTGAGGAAGTTGCAGTACTCGGATCATCTTCTTCCTGGAATCTCGGGAGATCAGACAGGCATTATATTGGATATTAGAGAAAGGGCGTACGGTGGGGTAAGACACCGACCACTTGACGACCGTGTCAGCTTAGAAGCGACGAGGAGCTAGGCTGGACACCTATATGGATATGCTGACGTTGCGCTGGATGTACGGGTGATTCAGGCGGGCTTATCGCGGCACGTTTCATTCCGAGGTTGTGGTTTTTGACCAAGAGCCAATTTTTGTGTGGCCTGAGACCTCGATCGTGACAACTGGAATGTTGGCCTGCCTGCCTCTGCCAGCTCTACTTGCTGTCGCTGGGTGAAAGAGACTGTCAATTGGCAACTATTGTCGAGATCATCGTCAGCCGAGATAGCAAATTGAAAAGAGGCACATACCGTGTCTCAGTCTGTTTTACCCGCAGCATCGAGGAACGGTGAAATAAACATCAATGTTGAACTCACACCATTCCCTATTTCCCAAAACTTGAGTGGCTGCCTCGATACTGGGAAGAGTCCGGGAGTCACGCTGAGTCACGGTGAAAAAAAGAAAAGTAGATGATAATGTCACCGTGCTTAACAGGATTTCCCACGCTCGGCGCTTGTTCCCTCGCCATCAAAATCTCAACTCTTGATACCGCGGCCTCAGGGCGCGAACTACATACTCTACAGCTAGAGCTGCTGCTGCATAACTTTACCATAGCCGTTACCGTTTTGGCGCATAGGTATAGTAGCACTTACCGCTGCGCCCATAGCGATTGGTTTTGTGCACAGAGTCGATGACTTCAATCCAGAGCGGCTGAACAAGCTGATTGTTTGTTTTTTTTACTTCCCTCCTGGTATATTATGGCACGAGTTACCCTCATTTTTATCGTCCTGACCACGTTTCGAGCGACTTTTACTCCGCACATTGGCTGATTGGGATGATCTAGGTAAGCAAGACATTTTAGCTGCCGGAGCGTTTGCCGGTCAACGTGTCACGGTTGAATTGATTTATGTCGACTTGCTGTTGTAGCTCGTTGACAAACCCTGTTGTTATCAAGAGGCATAAAGGCGCCAGATGAAAGTGAATTGAGGGTCTAGATCCAGAATCGAGCGTCGTATGGGAGACAGAAGGCGGCGGACAACGAACGCCGTGAGGTGAACTTCCGCCGGGGATTATCGGCTTCAGGCATGCCAATCAACTATTCGGAGCGGAGAAACGGATGAAAACGACATGGTGGAGCAATACCTAGCGTTGTTTCCCCGTCCCCGTTTCTGAGCGTATCACATATCCTCGAAGGAACGATAAAAGTTTGTGAGTCGAAAATCAGAAAACAGATTGCTATCAAATGGAGAGAATCAGACTGTCGAGGTGCAACCACGAGGTGACGTATGAACTTCGGGATTATAATCACTATAATATGCATTTTTAAGAACCGCGGTATTGGTTCGGAGTCAGAAGATGCCTTCCAACTCGTAGGAAGCACCGCAGAAATGTTCGTATGCTGTATGATGAACTGATCTCTGACAGCATAACTCGTGCAAGATCGACATAATGATCTACATGAGGATGAGTCAAGTTGCAGCGCAAGTAACACTTGAACTTGCGGGCTGTTCATCCGAGTCTCCATCCAACAGGGTCTCGTAGAGACATCCTTCTGTCGTATTCGAAGGTTTCAGCTTTCTCGCGAGGTCAGTCATTCCCGTGAGATGCGTAATAAAACCTCTAAGCGAGATCGACAAATAGACGAGTGGAGAGGATTTGCAGGCTCGGCACGATGGGCTTGAATCAGGTTTTTCCAGGCGAATATGCCAGGGCTAAGAGAAAACAGGTCATAAGGAGCCTACATTGGTGAGTAATGGCGATGGCCATAAGTCCGGGTTGAAAGTAAGGCGAGACACTGACAGAATAGCAGCTGGAGAGCAATGAACATGACGGTTGCAGCCAGAAATGAAATGCTCCAAAATCGGAACGAGGAAGGTCCATGGACCAGAGAACCATGCTTGGTCATCGTCTTCCACGGTGAACGCGTCGTTTTTCTCGCTTTTTCCTTTTCACCACCATCTATGACCGGTCATACCTCCATGGAATTCTCTGTACTCTGTTTCTTGCCTTATAATAGACAAGATTTCTTCAAACACGCATGGTGCGCTTACGATGGCTGAAGATTTCATCCAGATGCTCAGTCGAGAACTTGTAGAGAACACCTCATGCCTCAACCCGCAAATGTAGGAACTCGTCTGCGAAGAGAAATCAAAGAACCACATCGCCGCCGAACAGCCCCTACCAGTCCTAGAACGGCAGCTTTCAGCGATTAAACGGAATTCACATTCACTAGCGCAAGGGTTCGGTGGACGCTACACTTTTGGGAAGGCGCCCTAGCCACTCTCCGTTCTCGTCTATCTGTCGGCTTCGGTGGTAACGGTATGTTGCTTGCCCCAAATTGCAAGTTTTTATCCCTTTCATATCTTCCCAAACAGATACCTACCCTGCATCTTCCGATACAATCCGCTCGCTTACAACTAAGGGCTGCGAAAGGCTATACTATCTCGAACACCTTCCACAACGTGTGGTAATCAACAAATACATCGTTATCATCATGTCACCCTCTGATTACTCAGCCCGCGATCCTCCTAACAGAGGTGCTACCGTACAATAGACTATGGGTAGTACGAAGCTCGGCTGATGGGGGAGCGAACGAACCTGATAATCTGAGGAGGAATTGTTTGGGTTGTGGGCAGTTAACATGCAGTAAGCTATACATAATCGTTCCAGCTATCTCAGTCACTCATCGCGTTCGCTAGAGAAGAGGAAACAGAAGGCCAAAGTCCAGAAACACCACCATGCTTTTCATTTCGTCACCGGTCTATCGCGAACGCAGTTCCGGAGGACCGCGCGGCCAACAAGATTGCAGTACTGAGAGCAGAATCGAGTCATGCGTCCACTACTAGGGATAGTTGAGAATTTTATGTGTGGGATGTATTGCCTCCGTTTGCAGGCTGTCTCTGTGATTATGATACCATCACGTCGAGAACATCTGCAATACTGAAAATTGGACTATGGGTCGTTCAAGGTGCGGTATACTTGCCTCAGGTTCCTGTTCCCAGTGGCTCATATCTTTCGCCCGTAGGTACTTGAAACCAATTGCCGCATTCTTTACCCGACGTTATAACCCGACCAGTTGCTTCCCTTGGAAAGACCTGAATGAACTTTGTCCGACGTCAAGCGTGGACGTATGCGAAGGTTTCGGTGAGGATGAAGGGGCCACATGGAACGGGTACTAGTACTTTTTGTTGTCGATTTGTAAGTCTAACTTTTCATGTTGACGTTCATGATGGTCAACCCCGTTTCCCGCTACCAGGTCCGGCGATAAGAAACGCTAGCAGCGAAATCTCACCTCTTCTCGCCAGCACAACCTCACATACTTACGAGCGTCAAAACAGGAGACGGCGCCATATACTAGAAGCTTTTTTCGTCAAATCGTTATTCGACCCTCCTCCTACTTGCCCTTGTCTATCATAACTGGAGTCACCAGTAAGGCACCATGGGCTCGCCCTGGGTTGCACTGATTCCATCGACGTTGTTTCTTGCACACTCTTTGCGGCAGAAAATGGGTTTGAAGATGGCTTGTGGGAGGAAACGAGTCTCTATGTAACTTCTAGGATTTACAACGCTAATAAAAGTTGCGAACAGATTCTGGCACTGCGGCAATCATATACTGCACCGCCATCGTCACATCACGGGGCCCACCTTGCTTTCCGACTACGCTCAGCCGCGGTCCTGTCAACAGGGATGTTTTCGTGCGATGGGCCATGGGCAGTATGACCTCGATTAAGTGTATGAGAGTACAAGCTTTAGTGAAGTTGGAAATGAAGGTGGGGTAAAGGTATGTCATCTATTATCATTCATGATATGGTTCCCAATGTTTGCTTTAGATGTACCTCGAATAATCCCTATTACGCCCCATACCCCTTCATGTTGAGAGCTTCAGCCGGTACTTTCAGCACTGAACACTTAGGATGCGAGGCGCTTCGGCGCCTCCTCCATTCAACTTTGATAGTGATCCCGAATAGAAAAAATACAATGTTGAAAGTTACATAACAATTCAATACCCCTTCCGCCTTACGTCCTTTTGTGCCAACTCACGCTCAGGAAAACAGAACGAGACGTGTCGATAGTGGATCAGACTGGTACATAAACTGAGTTGGGGGAGACATCATGTACGTTCGCTCTTCTTTTTTGTCGCTCTCCGCCTTTGACCTCTTCTACTTTTCAGGCAAAACTTACGAACATGTTGCTGAAAACCTTTCCAGTCTGAGTCGGAACTCTGACTGTGACAATGCCGTCAGATTACTGTAACGATCAAGTTAGGCAAGTCAACTTGTCGAGTCCTTACTGATGCAATATTGATAATAGAGGTCTAGCTGACTGTTGTCGTAACAACATTGCATCTTCCCTGAGCATGGTATGCTTAACGTACGCCACTCCTTTCGCCATCACGCTTCCGTCCAATCTGACCAGTCTGCCCTCATAAATGCCAAATTGACGCCGGCTCAGAGCACCTCCGAGTCGGGATTGATGCAGGTTTGTCTCTAAGTTTCCCGTACGTTCCTGATGCTAGCTGCACTTCTAGGTCCCGGCACATATCAGAAGTATTTAACGACCAATAGAAATAGTTCTTGTTCGCCGCAGAGAAGCCAGACGTAAGTTCAATTCACACGATGGTATCATATTGCTGATCCTTTGCAGTCTGCCAGATCAAATTCAACGAGCCGTGTGTTGGAACAGCATCAAAATATTCGATACGATGTATGTCATCTACTGGGTGAGTAAGAGACTGCTGAAAAAGTGAACTGAGATAAACTCTTACAATTAGACCCATCACAAGGCGGCGTCATACCGAGGCGGCATGTCAATGATAACCTCTTCGTCCGAGTACAATGAAGTTCTTCCAAGGGGCCGCCAACCACTGTCGTCGTGGAAGACGATTCGTGGTTCTCTTTGTCGATCCCGTTCGTTAAGCGTCGCTTCGACTATGATGCTCTCCCGGGTTGCAGGTACCGGAGTCTCCGTGTGATGATCTTTTCGCTGCCTCTTGCTTGCTAGATCTGGCGGATCTATGTAGGGGGAAATGGCAAGGTCTGCTAGAGCCATGGGATCAGCACTGTGCTGCTGGTTGCCCCTTCTCCTTCGGCGATAACAGACAAAGGTAGTAATACCGAGTACGAGCAATACTATTGAACCCACCACCGCACCAGCAATGACACTCGCTGATGGAGCCGATCCGGTCTGAACAGCTGGGGTAGCATTCGGGGTAGACGGACCGGTTGAGGTTGTAGGAGGAGGTTCGGTTGTTTTTGTTGAGGGTATACTTTCTGATGACGTTACGGAGCTTTACTAGAACACATGCGTCAAGGGCGTTTTATGAGGGATTATACTACATACTTCTCGCTCCGACTTGTACTAGGGACTTCGGAAACCACGGCAATCGCAACAGGATCTGAAATGGGGTCTGGGTTTCTCCCTCTAGTAGAAAAAAAGATGATTAGTTACCAAAGCAAGTTAATGCACCCAGATACTCACCCACTGGCATCCATAGCATAGAGGATGTATTGTCTGGCGGTGGTATCGTAAGCACGGGTCCTCTTTATACTCTGAGAACATACTTCGGCTCAAGGGTTCCATCAAAGGTGAAATTCATCGGCGAAGAACTCTCCTCTTCCAGTATCGGGGTGGATCCTGCGACGGTGATGCCAATCATATTATCAGGGGACAATACAAGTGAAATTATACTCGGATCGCTTGCTTCACGAGTCCAAAAAATGGTAACCGTAGCGTTGACTAGTGGCATTATCCTGGGGTTGACATCGTCGATCTTCAATGATTTGACGAATATCAGAGGCGCAGCAAGCACTAAACTAGTTTTCACCGATTAAGTCCGCCAATGTGGCTAACAAAGTTGTTGTAATCCACTCACATGAATTGTGTTTTCATCAACATGAACTGCGAGAGTGAGAAAGAAACGTTGGGTACTTAAGTTGGACTGCAATGCAAGCTTCTGCATTTAGCTGCGTTGTACAAAGTTTGGTACATCACTGATCCAAAGATACATTGCAACCGGCAGTGGGGTTTACGAATTATCGAATGTATAGCCTTGATCATGGGTGTCCATGTTGGCAACTTGCTCTGCTTCGGGTCAAGTGAGTCAGCTCGGAGGAACAACACAAGGCTTGTGAGCAGTCATTAATAGTGACTTCTGTTCGACTATTAACATTCCGTAGACTCTAGCTGTTTCGTGAAGCATAATTATCAAGCCACCTTATTCATTTGCCGTTCAGTACCGGGGGTACTAGGTAAGATAGCAACCTTTAAGTAGCAACAGGGTCATCATATATACCAGACGGCTACAAACAGTTTCCTTTTAGAGTGTCTGCAGCAAGACTGAATTGGCGCTCCAACATGGGACTCATTAGTCCTTTTTGAGGAAGATCTGTGGGAAAATGGTCCGCATGGCGAAGCGGAAGAACGGAGGGTGAGGAGTCGCCCATAGCGCTTCGAAGGCTAATTGGAGGAAATAGACTTGTCAAGGTGGTATTAAATAGAAAGATGGCCCTCCGTTGGTACTAGCCTGTGTTCATCGTCATCTTCGTAACTGAGTTAAGGAGCGATGGCTCGAATAAACAAAGAACGACAATATGACAATTGGCGAAGGGGAGACTTGATGATCAACCAGGTTCAGATTAGGAAATCCCAAAACAGGGACAATCATGAGGGAGGTCCATGAACCAGAATTGCGCTTAGTCATCCACCCACGCGCTTGCTTCCTGCTCTCACCGTCATTTGCGACCTCATGACAGAATATTCCGAATCAGCCTTAACGAATGGATTGGCCGGTCCGGTCGGTCGAGTGGACGTTGAATAACCGTAACACGTATGATATCTACAGCGAAGATGACTCCATCCAAATGCTAATCCTGTCATGTTCTATAGAAAACTAAAGTGTTCAATCTTCGCATTATATATCTCAACAGCAAAAGTACAAGGCCCTTTCACTTCATGCACACTGGATCGCCTACCGCCGCCATATGCTACCGTCTTGTAGCTATCCAAACGGGATTCATGGCGGTTCCATGGATGCTAGTTAAGTCTTCTCCAATCTGTATAGCTTGTTAACGGTACGTTGCTCTCCCATAACATAACATTATTCTATCTCCCATCTTTCGTTGTAGATATTAGTACCTATCCTGCTTTCTCTACAAAGCTCTGTTCCCTGAACTTGGGCCATGGAGGGATATGCGTCCCTGCACTCACACTCACACCCACGGATATCTGGGAAACAGTAACAAACTTACGCAACAATCACCATGCCACGACGTCAACTCTTTTCCCCAACTATCATCACTTGCACTGGCCTATGAAAGGTACTATCATCCACAAGGCTGTCGACGATGTGGGTACAGGCTACATGCATGACAAGCAACGAGCTTGATGATAAGCTGGCATAGAAGAGTGCGAGAAAATTAGCGAGTTGCAGTTTGTCCCGAGGTATGCTTCGCTCAATCCAGCCATCTCATTGTTCATTTTCTTCCCTCACAGGTAAGGGAGGTGTTGGAACACTGGAGGCAGTAGAAATGATCATCACTTTCGCCATCGCTACCTTGATCACCGCCGCTAACGAGTACATCTCGTTCGGCAAAGTCGTCGTGACTGGTTTAGGGGATTCTGGACAGTTCATGCTCAGATACTCGCCTGTGGTTGCAGCACGCTTCTCAGGCGTACTGGGGGCAATGCTATGGGTGCAAAGGTGTAATGTACTTCCTCCAGGTTTCCACATTTTATTGACTCATATCCTTCGTTAGCAGGTATCCAGAAACAATCCCTTCCATTGCTTCTGTGTACTGTGGTGGAGATGGTTTACGGGCCGCCGGGAATGTCTGGCTCGCTTTCGGCAATCCTCTTCGTCACGTCATGTTGAAGCCCAATTACAGGACGGACCTCGGCCTAAATCGAGTACCAATACTTTGATCATCGCGTTCAGACAGTCGATTATACTATATGATGTCGGTCAGGGGAGACATATCAATGGTTCCATTGGGAAGCTCCACATCCAGGTCATCATTGATACTTCAGACACTGTAGAGCTGGAGTGTGGGTAGCGTCACATTGAATGTTTGACCCGGGTGTCAATAAAAGGTGTGTGTATCATATCTACACTCTAAGTCTCTTTATCTCTGTTACTGATATCGGTCCTTTGACGGCGGTCATCCATTTCATGCCGAAATCGATCCGTTCGACTGTGCGTCTTGTCGCGTCTCAACGAACAGTGAAGACGCATTATGTAGGCTTTGTACTAAAGCATGAGTGAGGTTTGTTGTTACTCTCGTCTCAAGGCATGTTTTTGTTTACTCATTTGAGCTACTTCAGAGAGTGAACGTTGAAGGAAGAAGACACTGCCCGTACTTTATCCCTAATACCTTGATCATCGCTGCTGGGCATGGTATCTTCTCGCTTTTACGGGGATCAAGGCATCAGTAGTTTCACTAGGGCGCTTTTGGGGAGCTACTAACACGTATGCTATGTCATTGAATGTCATCCCTGTATATTACGGTGTAGTGTTGGGATGGCCTAAAGGTGAGTGATTTGAATGGCCCTGGACGTTGGCTCGGATATCAGATACGGAAGACAACTCATCGCCACGAGGCGCCTTTTTTTTGCGCAATATACAAACATGATATATCAAGTTCTTTGCTCGTCAACCATACATATTGATCAGTATACTCCCTAGCTTCTACAATTACCTTCATGCTCGAAAGCTTATTGGGTCCACTTTCCGGCCTTTGTTCGCGCTTCGCAGAATCTGACTCCGGAAATGAACTTGATGACGGGACACAGGTGCGCGAAGAACCAGTTCAATCTAACCTCACGCTCAAATCTTGTTTACTACTCATCGCTTGTTCTGCAGCCTTACATGTTGCAAGCTCAGATCATCAAGTCTCTTCAGGCCGGTGTTTTTACCTATCGTTTCATAGTCCGTTTTGATCATTATGTTCAATGGTATCGCATTTATCGTCCTGATACTGGAAGTCATTGCTATCATAGGTCATAATTTTGTGAGCCTGTGGGATGAGGAAGCACTAAGGGAAAACCAGGTCATTTCCTAGCAGGAGATTTGGCAAGGAGAATGGGGTGGAGAAGGAGGAGCAGACGTTTAAAGCTAGAGCATATGGATCAAAACCCAAATTTCAGCTACTAGGACAAGGACAAAAAATAGGCTCTTCGCACATAAATTGGACCATGATCCCACGTTCCAACGCTAGGATTGACGGAGTGAGGCTGTAAAACCGAATTTCTCAGCAACGTTCTATTGTTAGTAACTGAATGCCACTCACTGGCGTCAAATTGACACCTCCGAGGCCGCACTCCCTCACATGTCTTTGTTGAGCTAACGGAGGAGAATATTGCGGTGAGTCTGGTGCAAGTCGTTTGGTCATGAACCCTGTCGTCGTGTTCCATCGTGGGATAAAACGTGTAACTAGCAATGCAATTCGCTCGTACGTGTTATTTTACATTGCCTATGCGTATCCGTCTTTCCCAGGTACAACTCCATACGCCGGACCACCCTTGCCAAACATTTTCCTGAGGTCTCCAACGAGTTCTGCGGGCTTCTCGTGCGCGGCAAAGTGACCTCCGTGTTCATGGCGAGATTGGAAGACAATATTTGGATCGGTATACCACCTGTTAGTCACGTCAACCATGGCCCAGAATTTAGGGTTTGAGGACATACGATTTCGGCCCTTGCCCACCCTCCTTTGGGAAGAACGAATACCCAAGAGGGATCGACGGAATCGGTAAGACAGTCCATCCACCTGTTTGAGCTACTTCATAGTTTGTTCGAACTGATGCTGTCGGTCCGGAGCGGGAGAACTAAATGAGGGATATCCATGTTAAGACTACACATACAGACGTTAGCCAGCCCCACCGAAAAGAAACCGAAAAAATAACCCACCTTCGTCATCCTCCCAAGGATACTCATCTGTCCAAGTTACCAGCTTTTCGTAGATCCAAGCCAAGAGTCCGACAGGCGAATCGGCTAGACTGTACCCAATCGTTTGGGGTTGTGTAGATTGTTCTTGTAGGAAACCGTTGCTTTTTTCATGGAACCATTTAGTTTGTTCGAGCACTCTGAGGTCTTCTGCATCATATTTCGATGGATCAGGGGTGGAGTAGCCATTCTGCAGTTAGGTTTAGGAAAGAGTGTCGAATAAAAAGAGGCGCTACGCACGGCATGTTTATGTGCCAGGCTTTGACATGATTTCCTCCGTATTGAGCTGCCATTACTTGGGTGATCTGGGTTATTGGTTTCAGTGATGAGGGATCGAGGGCGAGGTACCGGTGAAAACGNGAACAAATAACAAGGGAATCACACCCTTGACTTTACTTTCCTTGTGCACATAGTGGATGTTCAACACTCCGTGCCCTTCGACAGCAATATCCATCGTAAACTGAGGCATCTCCTCGTTCAAAGCTTTCTCATGTTTGCGCCAATTGTAATCGTCTTTCCATCGAGCTACGAGTCGACGGATGTCGGAGAGAGGTGCACCATAGTCCCATCCTGCTTCATTGATCTCGTCTGGAAGACGTGAAAGCTCGAGTTTCTTTTTCAAGAGATCGAGAGAAGAGTCTGGGATTGCGATCTGGAATGGGGAAGACATGGGCGGTGGTGGGTTACGATTCTACGAGACGACTCGAGGTTGATAAAGGGTATCGGGATCGGAAACGGCAAAAAAGGGGTCATAACAGCTTAGTAAAAAGCTCGAAAGTGTCGGTCCAACTAGACAGATGGGGTTTGTGAATTTCATGTGTTGGCTGTTTTCGTTCAGGAAGCGAACAATATGAACTCTTTGTCGTGGAATTTCGCTGGCGAGTTTAAGCGCCGGAATCTTCGAGAAGCTTCCTCCATAGTCTTCGTTGTTCTATGGGCTATACGCTATACGTACATTACTGCGTGATTGAACGCAGAGGAATTGATGGTGGTGGTTGCTGCCGAGTCTAAGCGCCGGAATCTTCGAGAAGCTTCAAGTTCGTCCGAGTAAGTCATAGTCTTCATTGTTCTATAGAATAAGGTTGGGCGGGTACGATACGGGCTAGTATACGTACATTACTAATTGTAAATATTGTACAGAACGTCTCTGCTGGCTGCGATTGCCGGATGGCATGCTAAGAGATGCTAGTAGTCGCGTAGGCTAGTGAAGCGGTAGCAGTACCCCATAGTAAACGTTTCGCGATAGAAATCGTGACGGCTACCCAGATTCGCATTATCCGGTTCCGCACGTTAAGGATCTGATGGATGAAAGTCAGCTTTCTGAGGCCGAGAACGACGACAGAACGACGAACCTCACAATTCAGCTTCAGGCCTCCTACTTCGCGTTCTCTTGAAGCAGCGCCTTCATCTGGTTTTGCAGAGCGCTGAAAATTTGAAGCATGCTCTGCATGCCTGCGATCTTGGCTTCCAGTTTCACGTTTTCCCGTCCTTCTTCTCCTTGAACCTCTCCGCGTTATTCAGGTCAACTTGCACCCGTTCCTTCGTCGCCTGGTCGAGCACCTCCTTGACCTGCCGAAGCTCGCTATCGGCGTTCTCCTTCCCACCCTTCACCTCTTCCAACACCTTCTACTCGCTCTGCATGCGCGTCTTGGCGGCATCCGCCTTCTTCGTCATGGAACACAGCTCCTTCACCTCGTCAAGCTCTTCAGCTCAATCGTGTCCTTCTCCTTATATCGCCCAACCGATCCCTCAATTCACCAACCTCGACCTCGACTTCTACCTTTCCCTTCTTCAGCGTCTGAAACCCATTCTCCTCCTCTGCTATTCTCTCTAGCTCGTCCTTCGCATCGCAGAGCTTTGCATTAACGCTATCCAGCGCACCCCGAGCTTGCTGTTCCAAGTCCGCCAGCTTCCGGTCAACTTCGTCTCTCTGAACCTTCGTACTCCGTATCGTGTTTAACAGCGAAGCGATAACATTCGGCGAAACCGCAGGAGACTTGGCCTCCACCTCCTTGTCGACTAGTATCGGTGCACCAATACCGGTGTTACTGGCTTTAGCCTCGGGAGACTGATCACCATCTACCCAAGGTGCCCAGCCCGACACTCGAGGCTTCTGCTAGTCCATCTTCTCCACGACTATATCCCACGCAGTTTGAAACACCCTCACCCCAGCCTCTGAGGCATATTGTGTACGATAGCGAACGCGTACTCCACCCTATGGATGGCTGTGAAAAACAAGCGCTCGACTTCGGTATGGATGGGAAAGTAGTTTGTGTGAGGGTACAGGGGAAGGCGGTGGTACCAGGATGGTATGTAATAGGGACAGATGAGGTATGAGCCTGGGTGGTCGCTGTTTGGAGCATGATAAGGGGGTTGTGGGTATCGGGATAGGTGATGCGGATAGGGTATACGAATTGTAGGCTTTTGAGGCGATGCTTGAATCGAGAAGATTGTGGTACCCAGACCGCCTTTTTCCTGAAACCTCCATAGATCAGAAGGGCGCTATATTGGACGTAGTGAATGGGCGTACAGCGGGGTCAGGCAAAGGCTGACAACCAGGATTCTTTGTTGGCGAGCATGTCAGCCTCGCAAAAAGACGAGAAGGGCTGGACACCTACGTGGATATACTGGATGTACGAATGATTCGGATGGACTTATCGCAGCACATTTCATTCCGAGGTGGTGGTTTTTTGACCAAGAGCCGATCTTTGTGTGACCTGAGACTTCAATCGTAACATCCGGAATATCACTTTGCTATCGTGCAAATGCTGAAGATGTCGAGCTGAAAGAGACTATCAGTCGACGCCTGTCGTCGAGGCCATCGTTAGCTGAGATGTTATAAAAAGGCACCTACGTATATTCACCATAATACTAGGTATGGTATGCTACTATACCACTGGGCCTCTCGGTTCTTCACTTCAACAGACTGACTGGCCGGTGGAGAGGGCCGAGTGGTCTGGCTATCGCAATGCCGAAGACGATGCTGCTGGTTCTGATGATGGCTAACTACGTACACGGAAATGTAGACTACGCGCCGGAAGCTCATGCCAAACACTGCCAAACAGGCCTGGAACCTCCGCTCCGTGCCCCGGTCCCCCTACCACACCGGGAAAAAGGGAGATGGATGGTTTATGTTGCACAGCCTCAAAAGATTATCGTCATCACGTCACCAATATTTCCCACGTTCGGCATTGCTTGTTCCTCCGCCATCGATTCGCCTAGGCGAACTACAAGCTCTACAGCTAGAGCCGCTGTTGCACGGTCAGTTTATTTGGCGTATAGATGCCGTAACATTCACCGCTGCGCCCGTAACAATTGGTTCTATGCACTGGCAGAGTCGACCGACGTGGTTGCACGGTGGTTGGAATATTATGACACGGGTTACCCTCATTTTTATCGCCCCATCTCCACGTTTTGCTGTAGACTGAATACCTCGCTACAGCCGCGTATATATGCATGATGCATGGGTCTACTTCCTGAATAAAATGTGTACTTGAGTCACAACTCTCAAGAAGCAGTGCCGATATTGCGAGGTACAGATGGCTGTCTTACTTCCTGCAAGAGGACATAATGTATTCAGAATATAGCCGCGCTTGATAAATGGAATTTCCGTGAGTATCAGTCCTTGTGTGTTTCCAAAGTTGACCTCGAGCGCTAGACTCTTCACACACCGAATATAGCACCTATTCACTCGTTCCCATCACTAAATAGATATATCAAGCATAATCAGTTCTTCCTGAATACATTTCACCGTCAATGGCTCACCTTTCATCGCCATTTACACCTTTTGGACACAGGTCTCATCGAGCGCTGTGATCGATGCGAGCAAGCTGTCAAACAAATTCAAGGCGTGTCAACCCCACAACTGCCTCGTGTAAAATAAGTATAGGCCATGAGCTCTGCATAAGAATGATTTCCCCGCATCGGCTTGCTGCCCCAGGACACCATGATCCTCCTCTATGCCCTCTCACAATCCTTACCTCCCAGTACACTTGCCACTTCGACAAACACCTCTTCATTATTTGATCCAGTTACCGGTGAATGTATCGACATCAACGGATGCAGAACAACAACAGGCATTCTATGGAGCTGCCTCCCAGTCATTCTGATTTGTACTTGGGTTGCTATTCATCCAAATATCCCAAGGGTTGGAACACACTCAGCAATGGTAATATACAAGGATATCCAACTCATGGTCATTGCAATCCTTGCACCAGAGATTATTATCCTATGGGCAATGCGGCAGTGGTATTCTGCAAAGAACATTTCTGAGCAGTATAAAGGTGAGTTGCATTCAGTAGCATTCAGTCTGGAACTGAATGTATTTACTTCAGATTATGGCTGGGGGATGTCACATGCATTCTTTGTCATTATGGGAAGGTTTGCTCTCTATAATGGAGACAAGTTCATGGGATATCTATGGAATGATAATGAGGATACATCTTATGAAGATGAGATAAAAGATTACATTCAAAAGGTTCAAGGGGTCCCAGTGAGTTCTTCAGAATCCTACTTTTTTGTTCTTATCCTCAACCTATACACTTAGGTTCCATATCATTTGCAAGACAGTGATGATTTAACTGTAGGTTTGCACATTTCTATTGATTGAATATTTTGCTGATCAAGACAGATGAATGAGAAACAAGTATTGAGCTCAGATTCAAAACAACAGCCAACATGGCTTCTGGAATACCTCATCAAAAATGGCTATATCACCATTACTGAAGATGAAATCAAGGATAGGAGTCATGCTGACTTCATAGCCAAATCCATTGCCCTCATACAGACAACCTGGTTCATCCTTCAAGTAGCTGCCCGTGCTGCAGAACATCTTGCTATTACTGAACTTGAGATCATCACTGTCATCAGCGAAATGGACACCTAAATATATTGGAATAAAATGAGTGAAATACATTATAATGGCCAAAATACATTATAATCATTATGGTGTATTTTAATGTAATATAATTGTTGTTCCTTTATTTTAATGGATTAAAATGAAGCAAAATGGTTATAATGTATTCTGGCTATTATAATGTATTTCAGCCATTATAATGCATTGGCCCCACCTGGGGGTCGGGGACAAAATGAAATAATATTTATTTGTTGCAACCTCCGTAAGTCGAACCCTTGACCTCAAGGTGGATTAGTCAGCAATCCTTGGCAGCCGCGGGGTGCTCAAGACCACTATACCACAGTGCCATATACTTACCACCACACATAGTGCAGTATATCCCCTTACTCAAAAGACCTATCTCCACCCCCTTGCTGTTTCTATTGATCAAATCCCCAACCAAAAGCTTCCCTTCACTTTATAGAGTCCTCTCCCTGTCCTCTGGAAGGCATAAAAATGCACTGTTTTGATTGCCTCTGTTACAATCTATTTTACTACATTATAATAACTCTGTCTCATTTTATTGCATTTTAATACACTATAATAATACCATCCCATTTTATTGCATTTTAATGTACTATAATAATACCATCCCATTTTATTGTATTTTAATGGATTATAATAACACCAGTTTCATTTTAATGCATTTTAATGTATTGTAATAGCATTGCTTGATTTTAATCTATTACAATGGACTAAAATCAGCAAAATACATTATAATTTATTATATTTAGGTGTCCATTTTGCTGATGGTAGGATTTGCACTTCTCAATTTTGGCACATACATCTTCTGGTGGAACAAACCACTACGGGTCCGATATCCTGTTCAGGTCACTTGGCGGCAGCAAGAATTGCTGACAGCTGGGTCAAGTCAATCAGAGGAGAGTGGGGTGAAGACAGTCAAACAAAGACTCAAAGAGGCCTTGGCATGTCTCCAGAAAGGAATCATAGAGATTTTGAACTATTTAACACCTGAGGGGGTGCCATTGGCTATTCAGCTTATTTTTCTTCCATTATGGATGATGTGGACCATTATTCGCACATGTCTTAACTTCTTTACTGATGATCAAGTCTTTACAGATGAATTCAACACAAGGCTGGAGGAGGATCCACTCCAACTTTACATTACTGTATACTCCATTGCAGCTGCATTTGGTGCCATCCACTGCATACCATGGGCATTCCAGTTCCCAACAGAGACTGAGCAGCTGCTTTGGCAGATATGTGCCATTGCAGTTGCAGCTGCACCAATTGCAATGGGTAGTCAGCATTGGTATAGCAAGGGGCTCTACCATTCCACTCCAAGGTGGTTGGATAAGCTGATGGACATTACTGCCACTTTCCTTGGCATAGTCTACATTATCTCCCGACTCACCCTCATTTCACTTGCCCTCATGGCCTTGCGAGACCTTTCTCAAAGTGCATACCAAACAGTTCAATGGACAACTTTTGTTCCTCATATTGGCTGATGCAGGTATGTCTCTTTTCTGGTTTATGTCTTTCCTAGGTTTATCACTCATTCTGGGCACTAATTTACTCCTCTTGTAGCTGCTTGCATTGACAACATTGTCTTAGGGGTTATGATGCAGGTACGGCTCTTTCTGCATTACTACTTGTCCTATTCACTCATTCGCTTCCTTTGTAGCTGTACACATCAGCAACATTGTGATTCGTATCTAGGATCACTCTATTACTTCCACTGTGAATTCATACACCGTTCAGAACGTTCTATGTCAAGTTCATATTTCTGGATCCTTATACAGTATTGAGATCTCGTTTGTATGGCTATCCTTACTTACTATGCAACACATGATTCCTAATTCGTTGATTTAGTTACCATGCCTGTTTTTTTTTTCACTTGTACATATTTTTGCGAATGGACCCGGCAATAACACGCTTGACTGTTGCTATCGAAAACATGAGTATCATGATAAATGAGTTGAAAAAGGGTAGGCTAACATTAATGTACATCAACATCTGACGGTAGCGGCGGTGTCGTTGACCAGAGAATGCATTACTGTGAGAGAATAAGGTTAGTTGGCACGAGGAACGGAGACGAGGAGAAGAGAGGGCGCCTGAAAAGCTCATGGAAAAGAGCCCAGTCTGCTGGCTACGGGAAAGAGTAAAACGTGCCAATGGCCGCGAAGGAGGTGAAGTGTACCTCAGTGACTTGATAATGACAGCCTCTGAAGCAGGGAAGAGTGTTCATCAGGCGCCAAGATCATAATGAGGGGCAAATATTGTGTTGATGATGAAGGCAGGATTTGTCGAGAAGGAGCATCAACCATGGCGGTGGGCAGTAGAGTCAACCTCCAGCGTTGCTTCAACAACAATCATGACGGCACGACACATATTATGCGGTAATGGGAAAGTGACGGCGAAGATAATATAAAAGAATGAAGAATGAAAAGCGAAGAGAACGACTCAAGCCAGGATACGAATGCTGAAACCCAGACCAGACCGCAAGGACACCAAAATGCACAAGGACCATATTCCAAGGGCAAGACTCTGAGACAGCTTTGAAGGTCAACATTAACACTGTAAAGACACATGAAATAAAAGAGCGTTAAGTGTATGTATACTCACATTACCATTAATCAACATCAAGGAACGGAAGGTAAACATAGAACGTACAACGCCCGACGGCATAGAATGAAAAGATAAAAAGTTGCGAGTCGGCATAGCAAAGTAGGCAGGTATCTACGCAACGGGAAGGTGAGACAGGCACGCCTTGAGGGAAATGAGGAATTCGGGAACAGGCAGAGGAGGATACGTAAACGAATCGCAAACATATGCGGAAAGAGAACCAAAACTAAAACGGAACGAAAACCAGTACCCGACAAGGTGGAAACTGAATACCACCATACATTATCACCGCCAAAGTCGTTCAGACCCCAACCGAGGCTTAAAAGGAAAATAAATCGAGTCTTGGGATACCCGCCCATCAGGCAGTCGAATTCCCTCGATAAAGGAATATGAAATCACCCAAAACCGAACCCCATGAACTCGAAAGCCAGAAGAAATATTACTCACCCGGCAAAATAGGCCCGACATGACGCATGTTCATTTTTCTCCTCTCGCTGGCTCTGAACATAATACTCTGCGTGGAACATCTAAATGCTTTCTTGGCGATATGGCTCTTCCACTTTGGAGAGTAAAGGGGCGTGTTGTAGTCGATACATTAAGCCGTGTCGTAGTAATTGAGGTGCTACGATTCCGGCGTGTCGTTAGCGTTTGTTCCAGAAGAAAGGAGTGAGAAAGAGACATACCTATGACCATGACGTGTGCATCGGATACTTAACTCCGGTGAACTGCTCTTCCACATCCGGTCTCGGTCCAAATCCTCTAAACGCACGAGCATTCGAGGATGCTAAAAGAGAGAGACCGTTGCACTATCTTTGGCTGCTGGTTGTATTCAACGCCAGCGCCGAAGCCAACCTGATTAACTTTCGAGCGAACGGTCTCGGGTTTATTACGGGTCGAATAGCTAGCCATCGAAATGGATCCTGAATAGGAGCCCGAGCGTCTTTGGTAGATATACGCTTCTCGATGTTTTCGCGAGAGATTTTACTTTTCTGGGCCGTTTTTCCTCTTCCATCTCGTATACGCCGGCGCAACCCCACTTATGGTTCAGAATCGAAGCTGGGTGGTTATCATATCGTCCGGTGTAGCAGAGATAGGTGCGGGGCAGGTATTTGGGTGTTTTTGTGGCTTATAGGAATGGTGCAGCGGGAAGCAAGAGCCCACAAGTCGGTATCGTTGGGAGAGACAGCAAGGTAGCGTTTGACGTGTCCCACCAATTGGGATTGAAGAAGGCGTGTAGAAGTCGAGGGTAAGCGAGACGGTATCTTAGCAGAGGATCCGGGGGGTTACTGTTCTGCAATACCAAGAGTTTTGGTGTCAAAATGGGTAATAAAGGGAGGGGAGGAAGGCGTATGAGCAATCGAACCTATCGCTCTGTGTCGTGGGTAGTACGTCATGGCTTGCTAGCGCTATAAACGCGGATTTGGGACGAGTGTATTCCTTGTAAGCCATTTATGGAGAAATAATCTTGCGGGAGCTTGTGAGAGACGTGAATTTGATTGTTCTTCTGAGAAAGCACCGGATTGAGAAGTCAAATGAGCGATAAGCTGAGAAAAAGCCAGTGATGACTCACGTCAACCTAGGATATCCCTTCTGTCCTGAGCCCGAGTTTCAGGTATCTTTCTGCGCAAGTGAGGATTCGGGAGCCATGGAAAGGACTTGAAGGAGAAGACGTTTGGCACGCGGCATCGTGGTCGCTAACAGCACCAGGCACATTTCCCACGTTGCGTCATCCCCCTCTCTTCTCCGACTGCTATATCAATTCCGGACTTGTAGACAACTATAGGTGAGTTCTTGCTCGTATTAACGTCTACTCTACTTCTCATTACTTACAAGAATGCTCATCATAGATTGGCAGGTCTTTTTTCAGTAAGTATTGCCATGGAAGCGTAAATCCTTATCTGCCGACGTTGGTGGGGATTGTCCTGCTACCTCCATAAACAAATTATCGACACTCAGCCGGGTTTCGTTGGATATTACTGCCGTATAATGCCCTTGTTCATACCCTCCCCTCTGCTCAATGTCAATGTCTCTTAACAATGACTGCATGACCTTGCAAGGCTCTTTCGCCGCTCGGTCATGTTTTGGTACGTCCATGGGTCTCCGTTCAAATAGTCCACCGTTCAATGGCATCGCACTTATGGTCGCTGGAACTCATCGCCAAAACTTTCAAATGTGAGTCAATCCCCGCCTTAGCATCGACTCCTTTTGTGACAGACTACGGCCAAGGGCAGTTAACCATATGGATTCTTCCGAGTCGTTTCCGTCCATGAATTGTGTGGTTATGTCCTTCTCTTAGCTACCGACGATTTCTGCTTCTGAATCGACATTGTCAGCATAAATCTCCCTTCGAACGGTACCTTGTCAGTGAGTATTCACATTCTCATACACGGGATAATTTTATCAGATTAGGATCTCATTGATCCCTCTCCCCAAACGACAGATACATCATCAAAAGTTCTGTTTCCGATACTGCCTCTCCTAGAACAACGGATAATTTGCAAGAAACGAAGGCGAGAGAAAGATCGCAAATTACGTCGAGATTGTGATCTCCGCGTCAATAACGTCCATGTCGCAAGATACGGTATCTGTTCGTGTAATCGAAGCCCTTTTCGAGCCCATGACTGACAATCGCCGTTCTCAATTTAAATTTCGCCCGCTGTTTCGTGTAATGGGACAGAGCTGTGTTGGCTACTTCGTTTATCAGTAAGTACTCTGCTTTTTTAGGTAGCTTATTCTACTGAGGCCGCTGTATCTCCGCGTTTTGCTGAATGACTCGTTGCAGCCGCACGTAAGTCTCTAAGCGCATGGGCCCGGTTGCGGAATAGAACGTATACTGAGTGAGTCACAACTTTCAAGAAGCAGTGCGAACATCACGAGATACACACGGCTCTGTTTTACTTCCCGCAGAGAGTCGCGTCAAATGTAACTATTCATCATCTACATCGACGGTATACCCACTCGATGTTCAGGTTATGACGGAACTTCCGTGAGTATCCTGGCCGTTGTATGATTCTAAAGTTGACCTCGAGCACTAGACTGTCCACACAACGCACGTAGCCCGTTCATTCATTTCAGTCATTGAACAGGTGTATTTAGCATGGTGACTCCTCAATACATTTCTTGACGATTCTTCGCCTGCGAGCAGTCCATGTAGGAATAATGTAATTCTCCCCAGCAATGCAACCCCGACACGTTATAAAGCGCACCCTACCAACCGCACGTCATGACCGCATTCGGTATTCGGTACCTTTATTATTCCCACCAGTATCCTTTATCATTCCCTCTTCGTAGCATTATTATTCTGCTTCCATCCCTCCCATTCCTTGACCATATTTATTAATCTACAACACACTGCTGAATTGTCATTCTGCCTCTGTGGTCTCACTGCTCTTCGCTCATAGGTGCGTACCTTTATCATTTGGCTGGGCTCGAGCCATTAATAATTGTCCCTCAGCTACTTCCCGGATACCTGCCCTCTCACATCGAATTATCATTCTTCCCCACTTTCTGTTGTCTCTAGATCCATACCTTTATCATTTGGCTGGGCTTGAGCTATTAATAATTGTCCCTCAGCTACCTCCTGCATCAAATTTATCATTCTCCCCAAACATTTCTATTCCGACCACTTTGGCAAATTATAATTCAACCTCCAGTGCTTCTCCTCGGATCACAGGTGTGCATGAAATATCATTTTGACTTACGTGGGCTCATTATCGTTCATATTCAGCCCTCGTACCCTGGATACCAGCAAATAATCATTCAACCTTGGCTAACATGGTCCTGAAACTCTTT